>JARBWK010000001.1:136543486-137030752 GCA_030556195.1 Anolis apletophallus | reverse complement strand
ACTGTGACATAGAACAGGGCTGTCCAACTCTACCGGACCAGGGGCCTGAATTTGGGTCACTGATCACCTGGGGGGCCTAAGGGTCTGCCCCCTCCCCGTCTCTGCCCCCTCCCCGTCTCCGCCCCCTCCCCGGCTCTGCCCTCGGCTCCACCCCCGGCTCTGCCCTGGCTCCACCCCCCACCCTCCCCACCCCTCCCCCAGCTCCGCCCCTCCCAGCCCCGTCCTACCCTGGCTCCACCCCCCCATACTCAATATGCCCAAATGTGAACACTGGTGGATTTGGGGGAAAATAGACCTTGACATTTGGGAGTTGTAGTTGCTGGGATTAGTAGTTCGCCTACAATCAAAGAGCATTCTAAACCCCACCAATGATGGAATTAACCAATCTTGGCACACAGAACTCCCATGACCAACAGGAAATACTGGAAGGCTTTGGTGGGCATTGACCTTGAGTTGTGGAGTTCACCTCCATCCAGAGAGCACTGTGGACTCAAATAATGATGGATCTGGACCAAACTTGGCATGAATACTCAATATGCTCAAATGTGAACACAGATGGAGTTGTGGGAAAAATAGACCTTGACATTTGAGAGTTACAGTTTCTGGGATTGATAGTTAACACACAATCAAAGAGCATCCTGAACTCTTGCAACAGTGGAATTGAAGCAAACTTGGCATATTGAACTCCTCATTACCAACAGAAAGTACTGAAAGGGTTTGCTTGGGAACTGACCTTGAGTTTTGAAGTTGTAGTTCACCTACATCCAGAGAGCACAATGTTGGATCAGGACCAAACTTGGCATGAATACTCAATATGCCCAAATATGAACAGGAGAAGGAAGGGGGGGGGAAGAAGAGAAGGATGGAGGGAGGAAAGGGAGGAGGAAAGTGAGAAGGAAGAAAAGATAAAAGGGTGGCAGGAAAGAAAGGAAGGAAGGTGAAAGAGAGGGGGGAGAAGGGAGAACAGTTGAAAGGAAGGACGAAAGGGTGGATGGATGGATGGGAGGGTGGGTGGGTTGGAAGGAAGGAAGGAGAAAGAGGAGGAAGAAGGGAGGGAGGGATGGAGGAGGAAAGGGTGGATGGATGGGTGTGTGGAAGGAAAGAAGGTGAAAGAGAGGGAGGGAGGAAAGAAGGAAGGAAGAAAAGAGGAAAGAGTGGAAGGAAAGGAAGGGAGGAAGGAGAAAGAGGGAAGGGGGAGGAAAGAAGGCCGGGCGGCAGTTGGGGCTGCTGAGGTGGTTGCAGAGGAGGAGGCGGGAGCGCCGCTGGGAACTGGGCTGTCGCCGGGGACTGGGCCTCCGCCGAGGCCAGGCCTCCACCGCCGTGGCCAGGCCTCCTCCGCCGTGGCCAGGCCTCCTCCGTGGCCAGGCCTCTTCTGCCAGTGCAAGTGCGCGTGCGCGTGCGCGAGTGCGCATGCGCGAGTGCGCGTGTGCACCTGCGTGAGTGACCTGCACCTGCACGAGTGTGTGTGTGTGCGCCGGCGCGAGTGCGCCTGCGCTGGCGCGAGTGCGACTGTGCCGCAACCACCCACAAAAACGGAGCGTGCCGATTGGGGGGGAGGGGGAGGAGCGAGCCTGCTCCTCCTCCCAGCCCCGCCCAGCCCCGCCCCTCTGCGTTAAAATAAATTAAAAAAATAAAAAATAAATAAAACAGCTGATTTCTTTTTTAAAAGGGTAGGGGGGCATAGGGAAGGGACTGGGGGGCCGTATACGGCCCGCGGGCCACCAGTTGGACAGCCCTGGCATAGAACATTATCACATAACCTTTTAAGGTGTCTTTACAGCTGTTTGCTCTCTGGTGAAACCTTGTGTTACTGAATAACACAAGTCAAATTAGTAGCACTTGAAAGCATACTGAAATGCATTTTATAAGTTGGGCAGGCAGGACAAACTCCTCAGTGGAAGGGGAAGCGGGGTGAGGAGCCATTTGTGGACTGAGCTCCCGAGAAGAGAAGAAAAGCTTAACTCTTTCTTTCTAGCTGCAAAAAATACAGTTTGGAAATTTCACCTTGACATCACTTTAATTGTCATGGCGCAATGCTATGGAATCCTGGGAGCTGTAGTTTTATAAGGTGCTGCTTAGCTTACTTTGCCAAAGGGTGTTAGTGCCTACCAGGGCCGTAGCCAGGATTTTGGTTCGGGGTGAGTTTGGTTCGGGGGGGCTACATGCCTGGTGCCTACCCAAATGCAGAAAAGGTTAAATACCATGTGAAAATACAAATCCTTTGATTCCATTGCAGTGAAGTGTGGCAATTAAAAGGGGTGTCAAACTACATGAATTCTACAGTGTTAGACTCACTTTTTGCTGCTTAGGTGAAAGATGCAACAAGGAAAGAGAGGGGTTTGGGGGGGGGGGGGTTGCAACCTCCTCTATTCCCTAACTCTTCCTCTGAACAGCAAAAAGAAATGGATTTGGCAGAATCATATTTTGGCAATGTGTAAAGACAGACTCACACTCTTTAATAACAATGGTTTATAAAATAGGATGCAATGTGGGGAGTGTCTATTCAACTGTCATCCAGCCCTCATCGTGCAAGTTTACATGATTGGATGCATACTCTAGAAAGCATTTCCTAATGTGTGTGATAATGGCCTTGGTCTTAGATGAAATTTTTTGTTGGCTGCCCCTAGACTATGGAATCATGTGCCAGAAAAGATTCAACAGCTGAATTTTTGAAAACATGACAACATTGCAATGCATTTAATTCTCTTCCAGCAGGCCTAACCAGTCAATTATATCTTTGTCCTTATCATTATTATTATTATCACTATATCAAGCTACATGATAGCAAGTTTCTTTGTTCTGAGCCCTAGGGTAAGAAAGTTTGGATATGAGTGTGTCATCTATAAAATGTATGGGAATACTCTTCATTTCTTAGGGTTTTCTTAGGCAAGAATACTCAGAGATAAGCTTGCCAGTTCCTTCCTCTGAACTACAGGCTGGGGATCCCTTGTCTAAAACACTTGGGACCAGAAGTATTTTGAATTTTGGAATACTTGCATATAAATAATGGAATATCTTGAAGATGGGACCCAATTCTAAATGTAAAATTCATGTATGCCCCATAAACCTTTATCCAAATAGCTTGAAGTTAATTTTATACACAATATTTAAAATCATTTTGTACATGAAACAAAGTTTGTGTACATTGTACCATTGGAAATCAAAGGTGTCACTATCTCAGCCTTCCACATGGGCAATTTTGGAGTATTTTGGATTTCAGAATTCTGGATAAGAACATAAGAACATAAGAACATAAGAAGAGCCATGCTGAATCGGGCCTCAGCCCATCTAGTCCAGCATTCTGTGTCACACAGTGGCCCACTAGTTGTACACAGGGATCTCTAGCAGAAAGGAGGGCAAAACCCTCACCTGCTCCCGACCCCCCACAACCAGTGGGGGTAAGGAATACTCAGCCTGCATAGCCTATATTATTCATTAATCATCTCCAAACCAAGTACTAACTATGGCTGACCCTGCTCAGTTTTCAAGTTAATATGGGATCTATGTAAATTGTTGGATATCGGGCGCCTAAATTCAGAGGTCGCCATAATGTATGTTTGTAGAGAAAGCTGATGTAGCTGAACCTTAGTATAAGAAATGCTAGATTTCTCAATATGGTCATTACAGACAAAAATTGCAATACTGTTATGCATGGTAAAGCTTACAAAAGTATTTGGAAATACTAGCATTATACATTGGGTATGAGATGGCATAGAAGCCAGCTTCTTACACATATCGGCAGGAGTGTAAAATAATCAAGACTTATTGGATAAAGATCATCAAGGCCATTCAAGCAATTACAGGAAACAAATTCAATTTGACTCCAAAAGAGGCCCTCTTGAATTATGCTCAATTCTGTGAAGGAAGAAAGAATGAAAATTTGACTGGTAATTTGTTAACAGCTGCAGAAATGAAAATAGCTGGAAAGAATGACTGAGCCATCAATAGAAAATTGGTTCCAAAAATCTGATATTGTAGCATTAATGTCAAAAATTACTATCATACATGTATGTGCATTTGGGGTGAGGTAATAACTATTGAACTATTGCTGGAAGAAATTGCAGTGATTTGTGGAATTTGGGAGTTGGAAGCATAGAGTTAAAACGCCAATGCTCAAATTTTGTTATGTATTGAACACCTTGTAATAATGTAATGTTACTGTATGTTGAAATGGAAACTTTGGAATTAATTTTTAAATATTATCTATGTGTTTGTATGGAGCAAGCAAATCAGCTAAAATGATTGGTTGCGTCCATTGTGATCGATTATGTGCCAAGCAAATCAGTATTCTAAACATTTATTTCTTGGAAGATCTTTTAAGTAAATTATTCCATGCTTCTTGTTTTCTTGACCTTAATAAAGAAATGCCAGGTCCCTACTTACTGGAAGCCCCTGTTTGATCTTTCAAAGTTGTACGCAACAGCAACAGGGATCCTTCTGGAAGTTTACAGCTGTGGGACAATGGGAGGATATGGAACTCCATGTGCTTTGTACATATGTAGGATCCTTGTCTATGTTCAGAAGACAACACCAATGAAAAAAGGATAGCTTTAACATGCTTATTCTTTGAAAAGATGATTAAGGAAATGATTTGTCAGATTTTATTTTTTGCAATCCAAACCAAATGTTCTGATGATTTGGGAATAAGCTTCAGCCCACTTCTTGTAATGGTCTTAGAAATGCAGTGAAGAAGCCTACTTTTCATATAAGAGCCCACCTGAGTGACTAGGATTCTGGAGACCATGGGTGACAATTAGCAAATCACACCATCTCAGCCTCAGAGAAAGGCAAAGGCAAGTTCCCTCAAACAAATTCTGCCATGAAAACTACATGATAAGTGGTTTGCCTTGGGGTTTCTATAAGTTGGAAATGACTCAAAGGTACACAACAACAACAACAACAACAACAGCTGCATTTCATCTGGATGTAAGTCTAAAGGGAAAACAAGTGAATTCAGAAGAATCTGTGTAGTAATTCCCCTCAAGGTAGACAAAGCAATTTTTTTCTCAACCAAGGATATTGCCAGATTGTCAGGGATGGGATTCTTTTGGCATGGAAAATGCATTCTCCTCAAATAACAGAATAGCATCACAGGAACACAACTGTCTCAGATAACAAATACAGACAGGAGGGAAGGCATGAATATTTTCAAGCTCAGTGGATAAAATACAACTGTGGACAGATGGGCGAGAAAAATAATCTCTGGGGAATAGTTAACAAAACTGCAAGACAGAAATGGGAGAAAATGTAAGGCAACAGGATGATCTCTCAGATCATCTTCTTATGACCTCTAGCCAGGGTGGATAAAGCTTGATTGTTTGTAGAGTGGGGGGTAAGGGACACCAAGCAGACACCAACATTTTGAATTGGATACTTAACTCTAAAAAATAAACATTCTGTGTTTTCTTCTTTTAGAATAAGTTGGTTAAAATTAAATCTGAGAATAAGCATGTTTAACCTGTCTTTGTAATCTCTTGAAACTAAACCAATATCTCTCTTGAACACATCAAGCCATCCTTTTTCTATGATATATACTGTATATAGCGAGAGGGGGAGAAAGAAAGGGAGAGAGGGAGAGAGAGCAATAAGTACATCACAATAGGCCCTTTACAATTATAGTGTGTGTGCTGGGGTTTAGTTGCAGGAGCATTACCCCACCCCACCCTGCATGGATTAAAAAAAACACCTTTATATATAATAGCGAAATCAAGATTTGTGCATGCTCTCTCTCTCTCTCGCTTGCTCACTCGCTCTCGCTCGCTTGCTCACTCGCTCTCGCTCTCGCTTTGATTCAAAGAATTTTTTCAAGCCATAGAAGGCTGAATCTGTGGGTACAGAATCTGTGGATATGGTGAGTCAATTGCACTATATTACTATGAACTCAGGTTTTGGGTGTTGGTATCTCATAGATAGCAGGTCCCTATATATCTGCAAGAGAATCAAGTATGTTCTCTTTCCTGCATCCACAGTTTGCCCAGTTTTCATATTATGAATATTTTGTTAGCAGTTTTATACATATTTACCTGGATGTGGCTAACATAGGCCTCTTCTACACTGCCATATAATCTAGATTATCGAAGCAGATAATCCACATTATCTACTTTGAAGTGGATTATATGAGCCTACACTCCCATATAATCCAGTTCAAAGCAGATAATTTGAATTTTATATGGCAGCATAGAAGGGGCCATAGAAGGCTGTCCTTGACATCTCCCTTCACTCCTGCGGAGTTAACTGAGGCCTCATGTACACAGTCATATAGTGCAGTGTCGCTCGTGCATTGGCCCAGGGCATCGAAATTATGCACCCAGACTAATGTGGGTGAATCCATGGTAGGCCTTTTAATCCAGTTTACACCAGATTAAAAACACCTGCAAAGATACTGATCTTCCATGAAGATCTGAATCTTCGTGGATGCAGTGGCAGTGCCATCTGGGATCACCATGCCCCAAATGGCGTGCCCACATCATCCTGTGCTCCCCATGCTTAGGCAACCCAGGGAAGTAGGATGGCAGTGCCTCCCTATCTTCCTGCCCCTTGTTTCCTAACCAACATAAAGCAAAAGCCCCCTTACTGTTCAAGAGGCTTTCCATTCTTTGGATCACCCACAGTAATAATGTGACGTACCTTTGGAAAAGAAAGCCCCCTCCCCTCTATAAAGCTCCATTGCTTCATCCTGAGTGAAATCCAGGGCACAGAGAGCCTCCTGCTACAGTAAGAGGGTGTTCGCTTAATTGCGGGGGGGGGGGAGGCAGGGAGGCACTCCCATGGCCATGCATAATGAACAGGTGATGTCCCAGCTGAGCTTTATGGTCGGCCCCACATCTATGAAGTGGGTTTTTGCATCCATGTGTGTCCAAGAAGTGATGCCCAACTGCATTTTTAATGCTGGTTCATCCTGCATTTTGCACCAGTGTGCAAAATGGCCCTGAGAATGGAAACAACTTTTGCATTTTGAACTCAATTTGCAGGAATTTATGTAAATGGAGGACAAGGAAAAATGGAGGTAGGGGAGAGAGAAACTGGGACATGAAAAAGTGGGGTGACAGAGCAGTGTCTTTGTCAAATCAGGGAGATGAAAAATAAATAGAAGACCAAATAAAGGAGGGACACAGAAAGGACCAATGTTTTTAACATAGGTGAATGCATAGGATGTGTGAATATAATTGTATTTTAATGTATTTTAGTGTCGAATTCTGGAGGGTTTTATATTGTGTTTTTATACTGCGATTGTGATGTAGGCATCAAATTGTGCCTTTTGGAAGCCACTCTGAGTCCCCCTCGGGGTTGAGAAGATTGGGGTAAAATGCCGTAAATAAATAAATAAATAAATAAAAGGAAGCCTAACTACCTATCTGTATCTCTGTTTTCCCTTCTTGGTTGTGGTTACTTATACAAATGGTTGCACCTTTCTACACTTCCAACAGGATTCATGCTTACATATGAGTGTATGTATAGAGGAATACTAGTTAGTGCTCATGAAAGTTTTAATAATAGTCTAGGGTAATCAGCACACCATAAATATGAGAAGGTACTGTGAGGCTGTTAATGAAATTCAGTTTAATAAAAATATATATACTATTTTGTGAGTGATTTACTTTTAATTAAGGTCTCTAATGTGTTACAGTTTTATACCCATAATGAGTAAAGTTAAATAATCAATAATGAGCAAAGTTATTCACTAAATAAGCCACATACCATGTAATGTTTGCTTAAATTAGCAAACTTATCAAGATGTACAATATATGTATAAAACTGTATAAAATAGTTTCTTGAATTTTAAGTGCTCTCTTTGGTAATAAATGAACCTGTTTTACTAATTAGATTAACCAATTAATATGTTTCATATGTTTACTTATGAGGTAGCCATGATCATTTTGCTTCAAATCATTCAGTTAAATAGGCCTTTCCCCTTTCAGGGAGATAAATTGTGATTAAGGTTGCCCTGGTGATTCATCAGGGGAGTTTCCATTCTTCCTTCAATCTGAGTGCAGATAGTAAGTATCTTTTCATCACTTTACAGCTATAACCTGTTAGGGCCTCATCACAAGGGCCAGGCAAAGTGTCCTGCTTCAATGAAAAAGGAGAGGGTTAGTGGGGCAAATCCACCACCCCATGCACAACTCCCTCTCAGTGACACTTTTCCCATTGGGGAAGCATCGCCCCTCTGGTGAGGCCCCATGGCGGCTCCATTGGAGACTGTGTTGTGCGGAAAGTGTCCAGCAATCCTTTAATCCTAGTTAGGGGTGAGGTCTTTTCTGGAAGCCACACAACACTGTGCGAGGGCCAACAAAGGGCCATCCATTAGACAGTGTGAAAGCATTCTAGGACACTAAATTCCCCTGGTCTGATGAGTTCGTAAGAGGGCCATGTTGGATTAGACCATTTCCATATTTGGCTCCCCAACTGGCCAACCAAATGTCCATGGGAAAGCACGCCACAAAAGAGCACTAGAGCTCAAAAATGTTGCTTTTGGAGCCTGCAATGTCCAGAATTCTGTAGTAAGGGCTACTGGGGTTTTGTGGGAGCTCTATACCAAAATATAAGTTTTCCGAGTTCTGAGCAGATCACAAGCATAGGTCTCCTGTTAATAGTCTTCAAAATGTAATTGAGGGGCATGCTGACTGATACTGAAAAAAAGCCATAGTGATAGTAGCCACCAGCATCCTTTTCATTCAGTGATTTGTCCAATCCTCTTTTAAATTTACTGGATATATGGCCATTGCTTCATCTTGTAGTACAGAAATATGCAAAAAATACTTGTATTTTATCTGTCTTAAATTGCCTATGATTCAGCTTAGTTGAATAATCCTAAATTCTACCATTATATGAAAGGTAAGAAATTACCCTAACAAATTTCTTTACAATATCCTTAATTCATATATTTCTATGATTCCCTGCCTGAGTTGACCTTTACAGAACATCCTCTGTGTCCATGGGGAGATATGTTACTGGAGTGCTCATAGATAATACAAAAACACAGATAATAGTGACTCCTATGAAAATGAAAGATCTTTCCCTGCATGCATATAAAATAATTATAATAATAAAACAATTACTTGTAAAAAAATCAGCATTTGCAAGCCTTGGTATTTTTTCTTTTTATGAAGTATAGCTGAAGCATTTTCTGCAGAGTCCACTGTAAACACTGCTTAACAGGTTCATGAAACTGTCGAAAAAACCAACGTTCAGAAAACTTTTGCTGTTGTCAAATTTTTCAGGCCGCTGACACTGAGCTCCAGCACCATTTAGGGTCAAGACTCACAGTTCTAGAGATGCCATGAACTTCCCTGTTCCCAGTTTGTACACAGTACTCTTGTATGGTTATATCACTGATATGTATAAAGGCATTATGGTAGCAACAGTTTAATTGTGTATTCCTTTCCTAATAGTCTACTGTTGGGGGTTTCCCTGTTTCACAACTGCCAAATACTGCATTAGTGTCATCATCAGGATCTCCATAAGCCATATATTTCTTGGTCAGTCACCACCCACTCAGAACCCATCAGTGGTTGTAAGGGTGGCACACCGGGATCCCACTGTGATCCCACTCCTGTTGGTTCTGCTGGACCTCTCAGCGGCCTTCGATACCGTTGACCACGGTATCCTTCTGGGACGCCTCGCAGAGATGGGGCTTGGAGGTACTATCTTGCAGTGGCTCTGGTCCTTTCTGGAGGGCCGATCTCAGAAGGTGTTATTGGGAGACACCTGTTCAACCCCACAACCATTGTCTTGTGGGGTTCCTCAGGGTTCAATATAATCTCCCATGTTGTTTAACATCTACATGAAGCCGCTGGGGGAGGTCATCCGGAGTTTCAGAGTGCGGTGTCATCTGTACGCAGATGATGTCCAACTCTGTCACTCCTTCCCATCTGCTACTAAGGAGGCTGTTCAGGTCCTGAACCGGTGCTTGGCCGCTGTGTCGGACTGGATGAGGGTGAACAAATTGAAATTGAATCCAGACAAGACAGAGGCACTACTGGTCAGTCGAAAGGCCGAACAGGGCATATGGTTACAGCCTGTGTTGAACAGGATTACACTCCCCCTGAAGACGCAGGTTCACAGTTTGGGTGTGATCCTGGACTCATCGCTGAGCCTGGAACCCCAGGTTTCGGCGGTGACCAGGGGAGCATTTGCACAGTTAAAACTTGTGTGCCAGCTGCGCCCGTACCTTGGGAAGTCTGACTTGGCCACGGTGGTCCACGCTCTGGTTACATCCCGTATAGATTACTGCAATGCTCTCTACGTGGGGTTGCCTTTGAAGACTGTTTGGAAGCTGCAACTAGTCCAATGGACAGCAGCCAGGTTGATAACAGGAGCGCCATTCAGAGAGCGTACAACTCCTCTGTTGTGCCAGCCCCACTGGCTGCCAGTTTGCTACCGGGCACAATTCAAAGTGCTGGCTTTAGGCTTTAAAGCCATAAATGGTTTGGGTCCAACTTACCTGTCCGAACGCATCTCTCCCTATGAACCATCGAGATGTTTAAGATCATCTGGAGAGGCCCTGCTCTCGGTCCCGCCTTCTTCGCAGGCGCGACTGGCGGGGACGAGAGACAGGGCCTTTTCAGTGATGGCTCCTCGGCTTTGGAACACCCTCCCTAAAGACATCAGATCGGCCCCCTCCCTCCTGATGTTTCACAAGAAAGTCAAGACCTGGTTATTTGAGCAGGCATTTGTTGATGAAATATAAGGCTTAATTGGATATAAGGAATGACGATGATGTGATGGAAACTGATTTCAATATGACGCTGAGGCTGCAATTGTATGTTTTTAATTGTTAAATTGTTATTATATGTTTTTTTCTGGGGGTTGACTTGTTGCTGTGTTGTATTGAGGGCAGAGACTGCCTGTGTAAACCATCCCGAGTCGCCTTCGGGCTGAGAGGGGTGGTATAGAAACGTGACAAATAAATAAATAAGTCACTTCTGCTTCCATTTCCCACCTTCCAGTTTATCTGAATGCTTTTGAGCAGAGAGCAAGAAGCTGCCAGTTAATAGATCTGGAAGGAATTCTACTTCTCTGTTCAGACTCTCAGTTCCAGAGTTTATTGCACTGATCATTCATAAACTGTTCATTCAGCCATTCAGCTATTTTAGTATCTCTGTCACAGCACATAAGAACATAAGAACATAAGAAGAGCCATGCTGAATCGGACCTCAGCCCATCTAGTCCAGCATTCTGTATCACACAGTGGCCCACCAGTTGTACACGGGGATCTCGAGCAGAAGGGAGGGCAAAACCCTGACCTGCTCCCGACCCCCCACAACCAGTACCCGGGGAAGATCCTGCCTACCTCAACCAACTCCGAGGTGGCACTTGGATGTCCTTTTCAGTAACTAGCACTTGGATGTCCTTTTCAGTAACTAGCACTTGGATGTCCTTTTCAGTAACATCCATTGCAATTATTAGAGTCCATAGACCAGATCTGTTATTGGGATGCTGAGGGGCTGTTTCACCCAGCTCTCCAAAGAAGGGATTCCCTAAAATACTTAGATTATGCTCACATTGCTATCCCGGTTTACAGGTTGGCAAGTTCACCATATGTTCGGGGTCACAGGAGGAGTCTACAATATTTGTTTTCGCTGCAATTGCTTTCACTCCCAATATTACCCTTGTATATGTGCTAGGGCGTGAATTGGCTCGTACACTGTCTGACAGCTGGATCCATTCCTCTACACCATGTCAGATTCCGTCAACTGTGAACAATAAAATGTGGACATTTATAACTCATTACTGGGTGTGAATATGTGAATGCATGTGCAAATACAACCTCCCACTTCCCTGTTCCCAGTTTGTACTGCTGGCATAGATACAGTTTTTAATAATTGATATTCTGGACATTGTGTAATTAAGATAATTGTTCATTGAACTCCTGGTGTTTCTCTTGTCTTGTGTGTGTTGCATGGATTTATAAAAAAAATCTTGCAAACCTGTTGCTTGCTGGGAATGCTTATGTGAAAGTAATTCTAGTTTTATGCTTTTGGGAAATTATGAACATACTGTATACAGCATTTATTTTGTATGTGTGCTTTTGAGGCCAGGATACTACAGAAAACTACTGCATAGTTAGATTATACTGTATACAAGCAGTCCTCGAGTTACAAACATCCAACTTACAAATGATTCATTTAAGAATGGGGGGAGACAACAGGAAGTGAGAGAAATTTACCCCCAGGAAGGGATATTCACTCCTAAAAGAGTTATCTTGAAAAAAAGGTGTCTCTCCTGAAGCTTTATCGGCAATCCTTGTTTCCACAACAAGCCATTTTTTCAAAATCTAATTCACACAAGGACAGAAAGTGAGGTGAAATCTTCTGAAAGGGGGCACAAATATAAGCTTTGGATAGCATGGGGAAGTGTTACCACCTCTGTGGTGTTTGTTTTGTTGCCTTTGTGTGTGTGCGTGCACACACATGTACACACACATGTATGGAGTTGCACTTCAAAAGTGTGGTGTTTCTTTTGCTGTGTGTATGAGTGTGAGTGTGTGTGTGTGTGTGTGTGTGGATAGATAGATAGATAGTCTGGAGTTACACTTCACAAATGTACCTGTTCCAACAATACAAATTCAGTTAAGGAGTAAACCTACAGGACCTATCTTGTTTGTAACTTGGGGGATGCCTGTACTACAATTATGAGTTGTACTTCTGTCCATGGAAAAAGCACTAAGTTTGAGGTATGTGTTTCCGCCAATATATTACAGATTTAAAACTGTGTATCAACATAAGACTGTGGTCAAGCTGGCAAAAGCTACACTAATGTGACTTTCTTGCCACAGATTGTTCAGAAGAGGTTTGCCATTGCCTTCTTCTCAAGGTGAGAAAATATGACTTTCTTAAGGTCACCCAGCAGGTTTCATGGCCCAGCAGTGACTTGAACCCTTGTCCCCATTTTTGCCACCTCTCCCCACTCCAATTCCTTATTTGTAACCACTGCATAGCAGAAAAGTACAACATTATCATTTCCAGGTTGGGAGTCATCATCATAGGCTGTCACTCGTGGCCAAGTGTGATTGTCTTCCAAATGTAGAGCTTAGTGGTGAGTCCACAAATGGCTGTAGAGATTGTAAAGGATAGGAGTAGATGTCCAATCAAATGCTGAACCTTCCTGTGAGAACCTACCTTGGGTAATTGTTGACCAGAGCCTTGATCTTTGGTAGACAGCAGCATCCTTCTTTGTTAGAATAGGTTGCTGAGATTGAAGATATGGCTTTTATGGAAGTTTGATCAGCCTGCTATGCCATCGTCATATTTCAAGTTCAGTTAATGGTCTTCAAGCTTTGGCATCACCTAGTAATTATTTGGCTAATACAGCAGCCTAGAGGTTGTTATTCGCCAATAATGCCAAACCTGTATTCTTGTGGGAGCAGAATGCTAGAGGCTGCCTTCTGGAAGTCATGTATTATGATACATAGTTTTTTATTGCGCTGCACTGTTCTGTTTATACATGATTGACTTCGGCACATAGTATGGCATGATCAGGAATTTTGAGTAATTTGTTTTTTAAACACGTGGTTTCTGGCTAGAGGTGGATTAGAGGTCACACTGGAGGTGTATGTTTTGTAGACACCCCAACCTCAAGCCAGTTTCCAGACAGATTATTGTGTCTATGTAGATGATGCCTAAATTTCTGTGAAAATCCTGCATCAAATCTTCTGCAACTATGGTCAAAAAATTCCTCTTTCTTCAGAGATGAGCTTGAGAGCCAAGTGGATGCGGTCAAAGAACAGTTAAAATGTCATGGGATAGATCACCTCCTTACTTTGGAAAAAACTGCATTGATGCCAAGGAAACTGCTCATGGTTTAATCTGTGACTCAATACAATTGTGTGTATTGGAACCTGGCCTAAAGAAAAGAGATTTTTACCAGCAAAGCTATCTTTTCTACTCTATTAAAAGTATGTCTGCAAAACCTTGCAGTAAGAAACTGATTGGCATTACAAAGCTCTACAGCTGGAGGGGAGAAATAGCTCCATCAGCTTTGTGACTTTTTATGGCCTACTTTTCTGCTTTTATATTTGTGCTTGAAGTCTACCTTTAGCTCACTTTATGCGCTGAAATTAGAATATCTTAGAAATGGGATCTGTAGCCAAGCTTCCATTAAGATGATAGACTATTTTATAAAGATCTGGAAATTGTTCTGGTTGGTATCTGTGCTATTTGTAGACTCCATCTGCTGCCATGAAATTTGGCCATGGATAATTGTGCTAGGTAAGAGATTATCAGGTTTAAACCGAATAGCAAGTAGGAGTGTCAGGGAAGGTCTATCATTTTCCCCTACAGACCAACCTAACAAATGGCCATGAAATTTAATGGGCCTGCATTAAATCTTTCTACCCAGTTGCTCACATCAATATGTATTCTAAGAAATTTCAAATTCTGATTTTGAAAAATTCCAGACACAAGACCCAGCATTTTTGATCACAAGATTACTGCAATTTTAATGAGATAGAAGGTGATGGGGCTAGACAACAAAGGGGAATAAATTCCTTCATGAAAAGGTAGCCAGAGTATTGGCAGGGTGGGGAGGGGGAGAAACCCCTTATTTAAGAGGTACTGCTCTCCTCTCTCCTACCCATGCTGGTCAGTATAGCATTATGCTTCTGTGAGCACTTGAGCAGGAAGGCAATCTGAAAGGGGACAATTGAATCACATTGATTTTTACTATGGACTGAAGTTGCTTTTATAGTGGTAGTTTTGGCTGGAAAAATCATGCAAGCTGTTGGCAGAAAATGACCAGATGGGATGGAGTACTAGTGGTAATAATCTCTGTTGCAACATTTTCAATCACCTTTTAACAACCCCGAGGCTCAAACTCCAAATGCAAGTTCCAAGATTTTTATAGTGTTTATAAAGGAGATGCTGCCCTGGTGTGTGTTTGTGTGTGTGGAAGGCAGCTGGATGGTGATTGTGGTGGTGGGGGGGGATTCTGTGAAGCTGATTTTACAGCTTCAATAGGCATAAACTGCCTTTTGGACTCTTTTTAGTCCCACCTGCAACAGCCTCTAGCTTTTCCTCATGAGCATAACAGCCATCAAACACATCCTTTGTCATAACGGCATTGCTTCATTTCCTTTTTAAAAAGTAAAACTAAATGCCAGAAGACTGGGCAAATCACTGGACCGCCCAGCACTGGTGATATGTTGTATCCCACACCTAGCCAAAACAGGTATAACCACATTCAGTTTCTTTGCTGATGCAAGTTGCTCTCAGGGCAGCATATCCCCGTATACACAGGATCACCCAATGCAATATGTTTATGCTATTGATGGGCTTTATTAACAGTGTAATAAAAAACAATTTTGGAGTGGTAGGGGCATCTCCTTTTTTGAAAGAGTTATTCAGTGTCCCCTTCTTGTTTTGTGATGGACACACTACGTCTCAATTATACGATTAACTTCCCAATGAACTGTAGGTTCAAAGGAACCAGGATGTTCGATTTTCAACCAATCAGTGAGAAAAGATTAAAACTATAGCGGCATTTAACTGTAGTTTCAAATAAATCTGCAAACTGAGATGTGAAGATTCTAAAAAATCTCTCCAAACCTGTTTTTGGCAGTTGACATTTCCAAAGCAGGAGGCAAAGCATTACATAGTGGGCCCTTGATATCCACTGAGGTTTTGTTCCAGGACCCCCAGTTGATATCAAAATTCATGCTCACCTCCATTATATACAACAACATAGTATAATTATATCCTTTATATAAAATGACAAAATCATGGCTTGCTTTTTGGATTGTTTTTTATATCTTCAAGCCATAGATGGTGGAACCTGTGGAGGCAGAATGCATGGATATGGAAAGCCAGCAGTACTTATTTTTTCCTTCTCTTGTATGTATCTGGACCCATTCACGTTATACAATCATAATGCTATGATTCCACTTTAACTGCCATGGATTATTCCTGTAGGATTGCCAGTTTGGTCAAAGACACCAGAGAGGTGCCCTGTCTGCCCTGAAAACCCCAGGATTCCATGGAAAGTTGCTACGGAAATTACAATGGAATGGATAGTATGAACAACTCCAATTATTATTTATTCCTTTTTAAGTAGTAGTAGTAGTAATGCTTTATTTATATCCTGCACCCAAAGGGACTCAAAGCAGCTTACAACGCGAAAAACAATATACGTGATATCAATCACACTTACAATCCGAAAATTAAATCAAACAAACAGATCAAAGACAAATCAAAATAACTAAAAATAAAATCCAATAATATAATTACTTACAACTTGTACACATGAGTCATATAAATATAAGACTTTAAACAATTAAGACTTACAGTGTCATTAAAAACATCACTGGTCCTACTCTTGATAGTGGAAACAGTAAAACCCACTTTAGAATTAGTTCCCTTAAAATCTCCATCTCTTTACACTTAGCCATTTTCAGATGCCTACTTCCAGAGCCATGTTTTTAACTGCTTCATAAAGATTATTTAAGTGGGGTCCAGTATGATCTCCTTGGAGAGGGTGTTCCAGAGCCAGAAAGCCACCATTGAGAAGGTACTCTCCCTTGTACCCACCAGCCACACTTGTGATAAAGGTGGAATCGAGAAGAGGGCCTCCCCAGTGGACCTCAGGGCTCATGCAGTCACACAAATAGGCTAGACCCAAGCCGTGTGTGCTTTATTCAGTCTTTATTATTATTCCTGTAATTACTAATATATACATATTGCCATAGTTCTCTTTCCTTGTAGCAGCCCCTGAAGAATAATATATTGTGACCAAGCCACTTCGGCTATTTGGAGAACCAAAATCTGATTTTATACGCCCCGAGATACTCTCCTTTACTTCCGGTTGGATGTTTGCAAAATTATTTTTCTTTTTCTTTTTACAGAATTGCAGGATAAAATCTGTCTTCCAGTTATTTTAATTCTGATGTAAATGAAGGGATTGCTTCATGGTCTTTGGCTGCTGTTTGTTCCAAAGCACTATAATTTCAAATGTAGCCAACTTGGCAAGAAGAAAGCTGATAGGATATAAATGTATGCAGGGCTGGTCAACTTGTGTGCTGCAGTTCAACAACATCTGGATGGCCACATGCTCTCTAAACATGTTTTAGGAGGAATTATGTGGCCTGACTGGTTCCTGTTGACTGTACTTGTATATTTGGTTCTACTTTGTGTATCTGTAAATGAAACAAGGATATATGAAATGTCACAGTATTCTTCCTAGATGGACTCTTATTGGTCTTTGGGTAGAGCTACAATGACCTCATTTACCACATTTAATTTTGTTATGCTTGCATCCCAGGTTATCTGTTTTGAACTGGATTGGGTCTCCACTGCCATATAATCTGGGATAAGCAGATAATCTGAGATCAGTACCTGAGATATAAGAACAGTATATAAGGGGTCTGAGCTATCTGCCAAAAACATTTTTAAACAGCACAGGAATCTGCTGTCTCCTTCTATACCTACTCTTTCAGACTTTACTGCAGAATATGAAAATGCAATGGTTTGTTACTTTGTTGGCAAACTCCAAAGCTCACTTTGCATTAATCTTCAGAACTATGCCTTTCTTGCAGTGGGTTTCCTTTTACGGCACATCATCCTAAATGGAAGTGTTTTCATTCCCTTGTGGCAGGGTGGTTTTGCTTCCAGTAATATATATTTGGGGAAGTGAGAGAGCAAAATGCTCATGAAACCTTAGATAATCAATCCTTGCATGAGTAGTACATAAAGTATCCTAGGAGGATAGACACTGAGCTGGTTCAAATATAGTAAACCATGATTCAGCATTGTGGTAAAACCATTTAGTTTAGCATTGCTTTCTCTTTTGAAGTGGCAACAAAGAGGAGACCAGAAGGTTTTGCATCCATTTTTGTATTAGGTCCAGAATCCTAAATTATAATGGTATTAGAATTAGGTATTGCTTGTTTGAAACAAGCTGGTTCACAAGCTATGTTTTGAAGTTGATAGTTAATATTAATCATGGTTATCTGGTTAATTCCCTGTAATTAATAAAAATGAGGAAAAACTTTTAGTTTTCTTCTCATACTGTAGCTGGGAAGCATCCCTGATCATTAATTTTCTGTAACTGTGCATCTCTACCTCTGTCTTTATATCTTAGTCACATGTATGTGCATTTGAAGTAGAAGTAATGCCTATGGGTGAATCTAAAAAACATAAAGAGGCCCACAGTATCGAGAGCAGGCAATGCTCCAGATAGTGCTGAGGGCCATTTGATGCTCAAAACTGAATGGAAATCATGCTGCAGTTCCAAACAGAACAAAGCTGTATTGAGTCACATCTTTTACCCATTCCTGGTCTGTTGATGTGGATGTGTGCGTGTAATGTATAAAACAATTATGTACATGCATGGTTCATTTGTGGTTCATTTGTGGTGGTGCAATGGGTTAAACCCTTGTGCCAGCAGCACTGCTGATAGAAAGGTTGCCAGTTCGAATCTGGGGAGAGGGGTGGGCTCCTATCTGTCAGCTCCACCTTCTCATGCAGGGACATGAGAGAAGCCTTCCATAGGATGGAAAAACATCAGGGTATCCCCTGGGTAATGTCCTTGCAGACAGCCAATTCTCTCACACCAGAAGCAACTTACAGTTTCTCAAGTTGCTCCACACACACACACACACACACACACACAAATTGCTAATCCTTTACAAAGATAGTTGTGCTACCTTTAATTTTCAAAGGAAAAATAAAGTATGAAAATTCATATGAAAGCAAATGTGAAGTACAGCTTACAAGAAGGAATAAAGAAATTGTCATGAACATAGTGTATTAAGGTACTATCATACTCTCTCTCTCTCTCTCTCTCTCTCTCTCATGTATAAGTTGACCTCGTGTACAAGTCAAGGGCAAGTTTTAGGACCAAAATTGTGGATTTTGATTTGACCTGTGGATAAGTTGAGGTTCATTCCTCAGAGAGGGGGAAATACCAGTGTTGCCTCGGGGGGTGCAAACATCCCTGGCCATTACTACCATCGCCCAGGTTATCAAAAACACTAGAAGCTGTGACAGAGTTGATTACTGTGATATAGCAAAGAGAGTAGAGCATACTTCAGGAATTTGGACCTGATTTTAGATTAGTCCAGGATTCAAATGTCTGCTTGGCCATCAAAACTCATTGGTTAACCCTGAGCAAGTCTCTTATCCTCACAGGAAGGCATAAGCAACCCCCCCCCCTCTGAACAAAGCAACATGTTTTAGGGTTACCATAGGTCCAAAACAACATGAAGACACACAAGAAAAAAAGATTACAACAAACAGTGGACCTTGCTCTGCAGTGACAATCAATGCAATTCATAGATAATTTTAAAGGCATCTAATTTATACCTTAGAAGAAATTATTGGGTTCTCCTGAGCAAGGTGTACAATGGATTGTATAAGTAATGTTTTAATTGTTGGGTTTCTTTTAAAGCCATGGTGCATGGTAGTATTGTTGAGTTTAAATTTAATTAATGGCTTTGCCTACAATAGAGTGGTTGTGTTTGAGTTCAGCTTGTGAAAGGTGACACTGAGAGTTTAGAGTATTAATCTTTTAGACCTAGGAATATTTGAGGAAGGGACAGCTAACTCACTTTAATTGCAAGGGATGACAGTCAGCCTATCAACATTTTCTAGTTTTAAGACAACATATGATGGAAAATGTCTGTTCCTTCAAAGACAAAGGAGCTTTTCTAACCTTTGCCTTCAGGTATAGGAGAAAGTTAATTATAGTTTTGAAAGCATTTTTTTAAGACAGCAGAGCTGCTTTTCACTTGGCCCCTGTGAAAAGGAACTCACCGCTATGAAAGCTTTTAGTTCTGGATGAAGTGAGTGTGTGTGTTGTAGAGGGAGATAATATGTTCACTACCCACATGAGAATGTGGTATAAATATCAGCATAAATAAGCCCCAAAAAACCAGTCATGGAGGTCAAAGGTCTATCGGGAAAGCTGTGAATGTCAAAGTTGTTTGGAGAAGCACATTGTATAGATATTTCTCTGCTTATGCTAGAAACCTTTTGCATACTTTTGTGTTCTTCAGTTTAAAAGGGAGCATAGCTATAGTCAGGCATGTAGCCAGGGGGGGGCTAAGGGGGCTTCAGCCCCCCCCCCCCGAAAATCTCAGGGTGGTCCGTGAAAAGGCCTTACTGTTACATTATTTAAACTGTTATGTTTATTCATATCATGATCTGATCACCATGCTCATTATATCCCACATTAATGGGGTTATTGGGATAACAATACAAAATGTTTGCTAGGGTAGACCCTCTTCCACCCAGTCTCAGCGCCCCCCCCCCAACCAAACTCAGACCCCCCCGAATCAAAATCCTGGCTACGGCCCTGGCTATAGTGAACATTTGAATAAAAAGGTGGAATAGAAAATAAATCAATGAAATAAAGCTTTCTAGATACAAACTCTATTGGAAAGAAAGGGAATTGCATATTGGATGGGATGTTGCTTTGAGTGTCATGCAAACTAGAAATGTTAAAGGGGATAGACTTCGGACCTCATCATATGTGCCACCAGAATCGCCACGAATCATGTCAAATCCAATGGTGCATGACGAGGAAAACACCTCAACCCACTTCCCGCATCGCCCAGCTTACCCCAGACCCTATCCTATGGGGGAGCATCCACCACATGGCTTCCCCCTGTTGATCCCAATGCAGCACAGGAAGCCTCCCATGTTGCCACCATGGCGGCTGCCAGTTCCTCTTTCCTTTTGCAATGGATTCCTGCCAGAAGTAGATGTACATTCTTTGATAGGAAAACGCAAAAAAAGAAAGAAAGAAAGAAAGAAAGAAAGCAAATCAATGTTAAATGTGTAGGTTATCCTCACTTTAAAGGTGGAACAAAACTATTTTAAATGCGTAATGTGTTAAATTTCTGGGTTCATTCGCAATACAGTAACAATACATTCATGTCAATGATTCAATATACATTTGTATCCCGATACACATTATTTTCAATACGCAGGGTTCATATTGCATATATATATATATATATATATATATATATATATATATATATATAGACACACACACACACACACTAGCTGAACCCGGCACGCGTTGCTGTGCCCTATTTAGGAGATGTGAGGAAGTGTGGGTATGTAAGGGTTGGTAATGTTGTGACAATGTGTTTTGTGTGTGTATATATGTGTATGTGTGTATATGTATGTGTATGTATGTTTGTGTGTCTCTGTGTGTGTCTGTATGTGTCTGTGTACGCATGTGTGTGTGTCTGTGTATGTATATGTGTTTGTGTATGTATGTGTATGTTTGTTTGTATGTATTTGTGTGTGCATGTGTATGATGTGTGTGCATACGTTTGTGTGTGTGTGTCTGTGTATGTATGTGTCTGTGTATGTACACTTCCCCACTATCTTTCCCCCCTCCCTCTCTCTGTCTGATTTCCCCTTTTTCTCTCTCGCTTCCCCGTCCCTCTCTGTCTCACTCTCCCCTCTCTCCCCCCATCTCTCTCTGTCTGATTCCCCCCTTATCTTTCCTTCCCCCCTTCTCTGTCTCAGGCCTCCCCCCTCTGTTTCTCTCAGTCCCTCTCTCTCCCCCAAGAAGGGGCGGGAGGGGTACGATACTGGGCAGGCGCGCCAGGGCGGGAGGCAGGGTCGTAAATCGGCGATCCACCCTCCGCCGTGTCCCCCGCGGTTGCAGCGACAGCGCCTGAAAGAAGGTAAGGCCGGGAGGTTACCTTCGTTCAGGCGCAGTCGCTGCAACCGCGGGGGGCACGGCGGAGGGCGGCTCGCCGATCTCCGGCCTGCCTCCACATGCGCGCCAGGGCGGGAGGCAGGGCCCAGCGTCGTACGTGTCCCGCAACGGCCTGACGCCACCCACGGGACGCGTACGACGCTGGCCATGCACGCCAGGGCGGGAGGCAGGGCCGGAGATCGGCGATCCGCCCTCCGCCGTCTCCCCCGCGGATCCATCGACCGCGCCTGAAAGAAGGTAAGCTCCCAAGCTTACCTTCCTTCATGCGGCGCCGCTGCAACCGCGGGGGACACGGCGGAGGGCGGATCGCCGATCTCCGGCCCTGCCTCCCGCCCTGGCCAGCGTCGTACGCGTCCCGCCCCTTTGTGGCTGTGCTGGGTGGCGTCAGGCCAGTTTCGGACTACACTTCCCAGAAAGCCCGGTATGGCCAGTTCCTGGTTTTGCAGAGGTTTCTGGGAAGTGTAGTGCGGCACCCCAGAGCTGCTCTGGGTCCGCGGTCGTGTGGGCACAGGCGAGGATGGCGAGGAGGCAGTTAGGGCGCTGGCGGTGTGGCTGCGAAGGTTCAGGGTGAGTGGGGAGAGAGGGGGCGGGATGGGTTGGTGTGTTGAGGGAGGGGGGTTTCGGAGTGCGCCTGCGCGATTGTTCTCCCTGTGTTCTGCGCTCGCGGCCAGCGCAGTACGGGAGGCAATGGGCGGTTTTTGGGGGCTTGTTTTGGGAGGGTTGCAAGGTAGGGAGGTGGGTTTTTTTGTGTGAAGGTTATACCTCGTGGTCTGGGGGAATGTGTCTCGTTGGATTGGTGTTTCTGGGGGGCATAGTTTGGCCGTGCATAAAGTCCTTTGCACGACCACTCTCTTTTTATATATATTTAAATATATAGTCTGTTCTCCATCTGGTATTACACTGATATCGGTATAATCCGCAATAAGTGCTCCCACTGGAGTTAAATAAAGTACAAAGAATCTTATTACTGTATCAATCTAACGAAAAAGTCCAATATAATCCGCAATAAATGCAAATAATAATCCACTCTGGTAACCAAACAGAAGTAATAAAAAAATCCAATAGGAATTTTCCTTCTTCTTTCTCTCCTTCCTTCCTTCTCTATCTCTTCTTTACCTTCCTTCCTTCCTTTGCTCTTTGCTTCCATCCTTTTTTCTCTCTTTCCTTCTTTCTTTCCCACCCTCTTTCTTTCTCTACTTTCTTCCCTCCCTCCCTTCCTCTTTCCTTCCATCCTTTTTTTTCTTTCCTTCTCTACCTCTTGCCTGGGCATCGGCAGGAAGGGAGCTTTGCAGTCCTCCGCCTTGCTAGGCCCAGTGTGAAGCAGGTGGGAGGCGCTTTTCGAAGCAGGCCTCGCTCACATGGTGCCGATCCCTTCTTCTTTCTGCCATGGCTTCAGGGCACCTTCCCACCTTTTTGGTGGGTGGGCACGCACGCAGGGTCGAATGAAAGGTGCCCTGCAGCAGAATGAAGGGGCCAGTTCTGGGTGAGCAAGGCTCCTCTTGAAAAATGCCTCCCAACTAGACCAGTCCAGCAAGACTGAAGGCTGTAAGGCTTCCTTCCTCTCAGAAGGTGAAGCCTGGCAAATGGCGTCCACATGGAGCAGCCACCTCACCCAGGGGGGAAGAAGGAGGAGGGGTCCCTGTTTGGTGGGGCCAACAAAGAGAGGACAGCAACTGGGAGGAAGTTAAGGAGTGCCCATGTGAGATCCCAGTGTGGCGGAGGAGGGTAATGTTGGGGCTCAGCCTGGGCTTGTTGTTGACTCTGATGATGGGCTATGTAGTGTTGATTCGATTATAGAAAATGGAGAAGGTCTGGGCAATAAAGATTTTGAAAGGAAGCCTGTTCCTGTGAGCAGTTCACATGAGAATCTTTTTGCCAAGAAAAGGGATGTGCCTGATAAGGCCGCACCTGAGAATGTTAACGAGGATTTTCAAGGTTGGAGCAAGCTTCGCTGGAGCTTGAGAATTAGTTCTAAGCAATTAGGTTCCCAGGCTGGGAAATTGAAAGAGTTTTAGTTCTGTTTGCTATATATTCTGAGTTCTTTCTTTGAGGCCTCAGTTCCAGGCAACTTTTGCAATCCTCATGTGTCATGTATCTTGGTACCTTGGAATTCTCCAGTTTCTTCATGGATTCTATGTTTCATGGTTTTTTGAGTCTTGGGCTTTTGCTGGCTTTTGCATTGCATCATTGAATTCTAGTTTGACTGTCTTGCCTTGGGATTTGTTTCATGTTTTTGTTATTTTTGTGACTGCATATTTGGAACTTTATTCACATATCTTTGACTGCATTTTATCATAACTTTTTATCTTCTATTTTTGACTGCATTTAATGGAACCTAATTTTCTTTAATAAAGAGAACTATATATCAAGTACTGGTGTTGTGTGAGTTCACTCAGAGGGTCAGTTTCCCGCAACAGCTAAGCCCAAAGGCAAGGAAGGAAGGGGCCCACGAGGGTGGTGGGTGGGAGTGAGAAGGGAGACCCCAAATCAGGGGCCTGGGGAAGCTGAGGGTCTGCCTGCCCAGCCCACCAAAGCCTTAAATGCTCCCTGCCCCGCTCCTGGGTAGGCCCAGGGGAGTTGTTTTCACGTATGTTGTAGCAACCCAGTTCCCTTTCGTGCCTGGGGGGCAAGGGGCGGCACCGGGGGTCCCACTTGCATTAGGGCCAGCTCTGGCGGATGAGGATATGGAGGAAGGGGATGATGAGTTAGCTGGGTCTTCATCTCCCACAGAGAGCTTGGCCTGGGATGATGGCTGGCCTGATGGCTATGATAGCTGGGAAAGTCAGGCTGACACTGAAAGTGCTGACTCCGATAATCAGTATGAGAAACCAGGTGGTTACGGGTCGCAGGAAAGGATCAGGGATTAGCCCATGGAAGCTGAAAGGGAGTTAGGCTCTCATGAAGATAGTGACCCAGGTGCTGGGAGGCAAGGATGGAGCTTTGATAGGAGACGGAGCATTGAGTCTAGCAGGAGGGAATGGCACCGAAGCCTAGAGCGCCAGAGGAGCGCTAGGTCCCGAAGCACAGATTGGCGCCGCAGCCTAGAGCAGCGAGGGTCTCACCAGGGGAATTAAGTATAGGATCTGTGGGAACGGATCCTCAGTTACTCGGCCACTTCTGATCTGAAGGGAGTGAAGCGAGTGAAGATCCACGGAGCCAGGATTGAGGCTCGTACCATGCCAAGAAGTTGGGCTTGCTTTCTTGAACTTTGCCTTGTTTGCCTTGCCACGGACCAAGTCTGTTTTTGATCCGCTTTGTTTTGCGGAGCCTTTGCTAAGCTTTTGCCTTTGGATTTACCTAAGAACTCTTTACCTTGTTATTGCAACTTTGATACTTTTATGGACAATTATCCTTTTCACCCGTTTTTTTATTCAATAAATAGTTAGCTGATTACCGTCTCTGTGATTAAGGGGCCGGACCGAGACCCTGCATCATGACATATGTGCTCTATCTTGTTTTATCTTTTGGAGTGGGGGTGGGTGGTTTTTTGAGTGATGGTCACTCATTGGGTTGTTAGGTGCAGTCTGTCCAAATTTGGTGTCAATTCGTCCAGTGTTTTTTTGAGTTATGTTAATCCCACAAGCAAACATGATATTTTTATATAGATGATGTGAAATTTTGTCATTTCCAAAAAAAATAGATATAAAAAAGTCAAAAGGTAAAATACTTAATATCAGTTTTTGTGCCAATCTTTGTTAATGATGAAAAATTGGTTCATGATAGCTTAGCCACCAGCAAATGCGGACAATGGATTTTGTGGCAGCATTATCCAACCCTCCTGAAATACCAACTACCAGGAACCATGTCCTACTCAAAATCTTTTTTGTTACAAAAGAAAGGGAGGAAGGGAGGATTTGTTGGTCAATTGTGAAAATATACAATTAAATTGAACTGGTTTTTTGGTGGGGGAAGTAAATTAATTTCTAGTAGCATCTGCTACAGCCTTACTCATGTCAATGTTTTTTTAAAAGGGCATGCCAAAAAACAACTTCAATAAACATTTCTCATGGTAAAACTAAAGCTGGACAGTTTCCTACAAGGGTCTGCTTTTTCACACATATTTTTCTACATATTTCTTCTCCAAACACAGTCGGGCTCATAGAGTTTGAGAGCTTGAACAAAAGCTGGTGACGGTTAATCAAATGGAAAACAGACAAGACGTTAGCCAATGAGGCATGTGAAGCTACTTTGTTGTGTATTTTTGCACCACATGAGGGAATACAAAGCAGCTACCAGCAATGTCTATAACCTGCTGCTTCACAAAATGTGAATGTTGTTTGGAGATTCTTTCCAGTTTAGTGAGTAATAGGTGTGCAGATAGGTTAGTCTCTGCCCTGCTGCTGTCAATGTGGGACCTAGATATCCCACTATTATTGAGGGGGAAGGTAGCACTACGGTAATTTCTCCCTCAGCATTTTTTGTGTGAAATGTTTTATAAGTGCTACTGTGTGATAATATTTCAAATTACTACTTACATAGAAAGATCATGCTTGCCCTCCACTTCAAAATTTTCTCACATAATAATAATAATTTTCAGTCTCATTGGTTAACCCCCTTTGATTCACAGCCAATTTATTGGCAAGAAATAACACCTTTTTTGCTTCAGATGTACCTATGAAAATGGGCTCTCAAATACTGACTAGGTAGTGTTGCAGTGTCAGTGTTATAGCAAAGTAGGCAACCAAATCTAATTCAATTAATATTTGCATCTTAAACATTGTTAATTGCATATCTAGCCATACATGATAATTTCACAATAGACAGTGACAGAAGATCCTTTACACGCTTGGGCTAACACAATGTATAACTTTTTGTATCTGTCAGAAATTATAGTGCACAACGTGTCTCTCCCTATGAACCATCAAGGACTTTAAGATCATCTAGGGAGGCACTGCTCTCAGTCCCGCCACCATCGCAGTCGCATTTGGTGGGGACGAGAGACAGGGCCTTCTCTATGGTAGCCCCTCGGATGTGGAAATCCCTCCCTAAAGAGGTTAGTCATCTGGCCTGAATGATGAAAGTATTTACTGTTTATACTCAAGTATCAGCCCAGTTTTTCAGCATATTTTCATGCTGAAAGCCCCCCACCCCTCGGCTTATACTTAAGTGAAGATACTGGCAGGAAGGCATGAGGCTGAAAGAAGCTCTTCTAGTAATTGTGTGCTTCTTCCCCTTTCGGCACAGCAACCCAGCTGGATCTTTGTGCCAAGAGAGGATGGTACGCAGTCTCTCCTCTCGGCACAGTAACCCAGCTGGGTTGCTGTGCCGAGAGGAGAGAAGCTGTATGCCTCAATTTATGTAATTTTATTGGTATCTATTTTTATTTTGAAATTTACCAATAACTGCTGCTTTTCCCGCCCTCAGCTTATACTCGAGTCAAAAAGTTTTCCCATTTTTTGCATCAAAATTATGTGCCTCCGCTTATGTTCGGGCTGGCCTATACTTGAGTATATACGGGTAAATAATTGATAGAGAATAGGAATGTCTTTCATAATTCCTTGCGTATACTTCCCTCTGTCTTCCCCTCCCATCTACTTTACTCTCCAGTGTTCAGTTTTACAATGCAAGCTATAGTAGATGTTATTGATTGCACATAACCTTGGCTGCATTATGCATAATTACTTATCTATATATAAAAAAAGAGACATGGCGTGGTTACGGGCTTATAAACAAAGAAACCGCTGAACCCAGAAACACCAAATCAGGTCACAAAACCCCCAACTGAACAAGGTATGTTTAACACCCAGAAAAATCCCAAAACACTCAAACCCCCCTAAAACACCAAAAACCCAGGTGAACTACAATTCTCATGATCCCCCATGCCAAATACAGGCAGTGCATGCGCATAAATACTGCACACGCGTACTGAGCCCCTCTCCCCCACCCCACCAAAGAGCACAACAAAAAAACCATTCCTACCGTCAGTTGGGTGGAACGGGGCGGCCCAAACAGACAAGCAGAGAGGGAGGCCAAGGGGCCAGGAAGGAAGGAGAGAAGAAAGGAGGGAGGGAAAAAGGGAAGGAATGAAAAAGGGAGAAAGGGGAGAAAGGTAAAAGAGAAGGGGGAAGGGAAAGAAGGAAGGAAAGAAGGAAATAGATACCCAAGGAAGGAAGAAGAGACAGTAGACAGGAAATAAAAACGAAAGGCATGACAGAGGTAAAGAAGGATGGAAGGCAAACAGACAGGAAGGAGAAGAGAAAGGGAGGGAAAAAGGGAAGGAATGAAAGAAGAAAGGGGGGAGAAAGGTCACAGAGAAGGAGGGAGGGAAAGAAGGAAGGAAGGAGGGAGGGAAGGAAGGAAGGAAGGAAGGAAGGAAAGAGATACCCAAGGAAGGAAGTAGACAGGAAATAAAAACGAAAGGCATGACAGAGGTAAAGAAGGAAGGAAGGCAAACAGACAGGAAGGAAGGAGGAAGTGAAAAAGGGAAGGAATGAAAGAGGGAAGGGGGGAGAAAGGTAAGATAGAAGGAAGGAGGGAAAGAAGGAAAGATTTACCCTAGGAAGGAAGAAGAGACAGCAGAAAGGAAAGAAAAACAAAAGGCATGAAAGCGGTAAAGAAGAAAGGAAGGCGAACAGACAGGAAGAAAGGAAAGAAGAAAGTAGGGAGGGAAAAGGCAAAGGAATGAAAGAGGGAAGGGGAGAAAGGTAAGAGAGGAGGGAGGGAGGGAGGGAGGGAGGGAAAGAAGGAAGGAAGGAAGGAAGGAAGGAAGGAAGGAAAAAGGTACCACAGGAAGGAAGAAGAGACTACACATCAAAGACAAAGGTAATAAAAGCCTATAAAGGAGGGTGAAGCTGGTGAGGGGAGGAGAAAAATAAAGGAAATAAAGGGAGGAAGTGAACTGAGGGAGGGAAAGAAAGGGAAGGAGGAGTGATAGAGAAAAGAAAAGAATAGGGGGAAAGGAGGGAAATAAAAGATGGAAGGAAGAAAAGAGCTGAAGGATGAGGGAGACGGCAGGAGAGCAAGAACGAAAGGCAAGAAGGGATGTTGCTGTTGTTCTTTGCCACAGCAACGCGTGGCCGGGTACAGCTAGTATTGTACTATAAACATACACAGCAATCGTTCTTTAATTTTAAGATATCCTATGGACAAGCTCAATTTTAGTTGCAATGTGTTCAGATTCCCAGTGGAATCAATAGAGGAATCATCATATCAAGATGCAGAAGACCATTGGGGAGTGATTATACCTTCCTGCTATTTCTCTTGCTTCATGGAGAGCTATGAATTTTCATGCACATGTTCCCTTTATATATATTTACTCAGATTTGGGTTTAGAAAACTGCACTGTAAAATTGTAAATATGGAAATGCTAAGCGTACAACAGTTTTGGCTTATATATTGATTTGGGAAGTATGAATTATCTGAGTTCACATTAAAATACAAACTCAACTAATTTCTCACACATGCTGTACAAGGTACCATGTCACCAAGTGTGGAAGTATAAAATATGGAATGTTTTTCTATATATTAAGAAAAAATGTACAAAGTAAAATTGCATTCAGAAAGCCACATACTAATGAGGGGAGTTTCCATTGTCACATATTTCTCTATGTGCAGGGATATTTCATTTATTGATTGAAGGACTATTTCATCATATAACTACATTAATGCAATTTCTCTGTTTTAACCCATCTTGAGTCCCAGTTTGACAAAAGGGCAGGATATAAATCAATGGAGGTAGGGAAGGGTAAGCCTGTCCCTATAGCAGTAATAGCTACCTCCCAGTCATAAATTTACTACCTACTGACTCCTAGTTGTAGAGGTCTGGCTCTGGCTGTTATCTTATAAATTGCCAGGAAAGTCTGAAATGTATTGCCTAATGTAATAATGCATTTTTATTTGAAGACATTTTAAAAGAGCAAAACTAATTATATGGTTTTGATTTATGGCACTACTTTAGATTCTCATAGGAAATGACTAGATGAATCATTTACTACTGAAGGCTTATGATTCTTATCTTTCTCTATTCCCTGATTTTTGCCATGTATCTGACTGTGCTTTGTTCTAAATAATACATTGTATTTTTATTAAAGAGATAAAGACTAACAAATTTTGTTTACCAAGACAAGATGTAAATTCACCACAAGGAAAAAAAGGATTCACTTACTTTGTCTAGAGAATCCTTTTCAGTGGGGAGATTGGAAATGCAAATATTGTGTAAAATACTGAGCAGTCTTAACTGGAGTGCTACATAACTGTTTACATCGCTAATAGTAACCAGAAGTAGAAATGGCTGAAAATCCCGTTGGTAAAAGCCACCAACAGTTCAAAGCAGGACACTACAGTATTTTCATACCATGGAAAGAGTGACAAAACCATAGAAGTGGACACAATTCCAGTCCAGTTGTGTGTGCGTTTATGTCTGTGCTTGATATTTAAGTGGACATATAGAGAAAGCATGCAAGTTAAAATCAGGCTGGCAATTGGGGGAGAGCGGTTGACTTGGTCAACAAATAATTTAGCGGCTTTTGGTCCAAAGTTACCAATTTATTTCACTTTTATCGTAGAAGATGGCTTGCCAGTTTGAATGGAATGGTTGCCAGTTTGAATGGAATGGTTGTGTGGAAAAGTAGACACAATTTGTGAGGAAACCTGATTTGAAAGAGGACTAAAATGAGTAGAAACTGAACCTGAAAGGCGCAATCACAGTGGCAAAGAGGCCTGAAGTGACCTTGCCTTCTTAGCAAGAGAGTCACAACAAAGGGTTGTACAATAGAAAGTGGGCTATGTCCTACTGCCAAGCTCTTCAATTCAGAGGAGGGAAACTGAGGAAGAGCTGAATCTTGGTACCTGATTATTGGTAGATCTTCCATTCAAGAATCTAAGAATGAGCATAAGGACCAGTGATAGAAGAGAGCTCTGAAAGCATTCTCTTAAAAGTTTCCACGTCTAAAAGACTATAGGTCTTGCAGAGATATAGGCATTTTGGTTATTTAATCTACCATAACCTTTGTGGTTCATTACATTATTATTATATACTAGCTGAGGACCCGGCGGTGCCTGGGTTATTTGAGGAAGGCATTGTGTGCCAAGGTTTGTCCGTATCAGTTGTTCATTTGGCTCGCAGTGGTTTCGGGAAGTGAGTGAAGGATTATGGACCATGGACCATAATCCATGGTCCATCCTCCTCCAAATTGCACCAGGATGTAGGGGGTTCTGTGTGCCAAATTTGGTCTTGATCAGTCATTGAATGAGGGTCGCAGCAGTCTCGGGAAGTGAGTGGAGGTACTTCAAGTCCCATCATCCGTGGTCCATCCTCCTGAAAACTGCACCAGGGTGTAAAGTGGGTCATGGGGGCTCTATGTGCCAAGTTTGGCCTTGATCAGTCACTGGATGAGAGTTGAAGTGGTCTCAGGAAGTGAGTAAAGGTACTGCAAGTCCCATCATCCATAATCCGTCCTTCCCCAAACTGCACCAGAAAGTTGAGTTGGCCATAGGGGCACTCTGCCAAGTTTTGTCTTTATTGGTAATTGGATGAGTGTCGCTGTGGTCTCAGGGAGTGGAGGTACTTCAAGTACCATCATCCATGGTCCATTCTACTCGAAGCTGTACCAGCATGTAGTGTGGGTCATGGGAGCTCTGTGTGCCAAGTTTGGTCTTGATCAGTCATTGGATGAGGGTCGCAGCGGTCTCAGGAAGTGAGTGGAGGTACTTCAAGCCCCATCATCCATGCTCTGCTCTTCTCCAAACTGCACCAGGACATAAAGTGGGTCGTGGGGGCTCTGTATGCCAAGTTTGATATTTATCGGTCTTTGTTGTGGGCCACAGTGGTCTCTGGGAAGCAAAGCGCTTTGAAGTACTACAAATCCCATAATCCGTGGTTCATCTTTCTCAAACTGCACCAGGACGTAAAGGGCATCAGGGGGGGAAATGTGTGCCAAGTTTGGTCCAGGTCCGTCACCCAAGCTGGTCAGAGTAAGTGAGTGAAGGTACTGCAAGTCCTTCAAACTGCACCCGACTGTAGAGTGGGTCTTGGGGGTGTCTGTGTGCCAACTGTAGTCTTGTTCTGTCATTGTTGGGGGCCTAGTCAGGAAAATAAAGTTAAGTAAGCCTTACTGTCAATTCAGGCTGAGGCCTAGTCAGGAGAATCAAGTTGAGGAAGCCTTACTGTGAATTCAAGCTGAGGCCTAGTATCGAAAATCAAGTTGAGGAAGCCTTACTGTCAATTCAGGCTGAGGCCTAGTTTGTAAAATCAGCTGAAGGAAGTCTTTTTATAAAGAACTCTGTGTGGCACATTTGAGATTTGGGATGTTGGAATGCTAGCCTATCCATGGCCCATCCTCCCTCAAACTGCACCAAGACGTAAAGTGGGTCTTGGGGGTTCTGTGTGCCAAGTTTGGTTTTGTTGTCTCATTGTTGGGGGCTGCAAAGTGTTTTGGACTGAAACTCCCACCATGCCTGACTGCCTCAGGCCTTTTCCTTACCCCTCTCTGGCACTTTAGAGTTTCGGAATGTTCGTGTTGGCTGGCCAATGGGAGTCGTTTATGCAAATAATCACACAATGGGAGCCAATCAGAAAGCTGCCACATATCCTTCCGCCCTCCGGACACATACAAACATACATACAAACATTCCGCTTGATAAAGGTATAGAGATAGAGATTATGAACAAAAATGTTTGCAGCTTTTGGAATGGCAGAACCTTGAAATTATTATCATGGCTCTAAAGAAAATGGGTCTGAAAATATATGTCAGGAACATCTGAATGTACACAATCTGTTCTTTATATCTCCTCCTAAATAAAAGAATGACTCAACAAAGAAAGGACTGGTGGTTGAGAGAGAAATTTCAAACTGTCATGTTCAAGTAAGAAATGTGTTATCCATATTTCTACACATGTATCTATCTACTGAATCTTTAAAAATAGTTTTTTCCTACTTATAGTACTCTCTGTGTGTTTATAGAAAACATAAAGATATACGTGATTGGTTATCCTGGCTGGATTTTTTATAATACTATTGGCTTATTCTCATTTACTGTAATTGTTCCAAGGAAAGGAAAACGAAAAGTAATGCTCATTAACCAATTCCCTGCATTTAGATTCTAAATAATTACATTAATCTCTCAGGCTTCACTTCGCGAATGAAGATTCTTAGGAAGGACTCATCCCACACTTTCTACAAGCGCATTGATGACAGAGGTTGGATGTGTCCAGCGAGCCTGTGCAATGGATTTTTCTGGTGGAACGCAGTGTGCACAGAACTGGCCTCACCCTTTAAACCAAAGGTTCGTCTGCCGAGGCCTAGCAACCTTGGACAGTGGCAGCAAGGTCCTCAGGTCGCAAGCTTAATTCGAGTTTCCTTCTCTAGATGGTTAACCTTACAGCGTTAGATGAGCACCATCTGCCTGGGTTTGAAATTAGAGTTTTCTTTCTTTTAGGGTGGTTGCCAAAAGGCTAGAGAGCCCATCCTGCCCATTGACGCTCTTTGTCAGACCCTTCGTTGTGACCTGCCTGGCATGGGAGGTCCTACCAGTGGCTATTATGCCACCGCCAGCATAGCTCACAACTTCATTAGGGTACGCAAGCCTCTCCCCCACGACAAGGGGGCACCAATTGAGAATTAATACTGAACTTCTAACTAATTGTCTAGATCTGTGGCAGACATTTTCAGTCCTGTATGTGTTTCTTTTGCGTCATCAAGCTATAAAAAAACATATAAGGCAATATCTTTGCATGGAGGTGATGCCTCCTCAGCATTGGTCTTGTTATATTTCATAACATTGGATGATTGTTCTGTAGAAGTTGACAGCCTTGGAAACTGTGCTGGCATTGTGCTTATTGCTGTCTACCATCCTGACCTGCTGTTATATGCTTTTTAATATTTTTGTGCATCTTGAAATAACTATGCAGTGCCTGAAATGCTACCTTTTACTGGGACCAAGGACCAATCGCAAACTGTGAGCTTTTTTGTTATGCAGGTCATGTTCTCACAGTTAGCTTTTTGATTCTCTTTTATTTCTAGTGTAGAGTCTTCAGGCAGCTCAAAACTAAAACCCAATAAAGTAACAATAAAAGATTCAAGTTAAAATCAATAAAATGAAAAAAGTGTAACAATGAAGAATTGAATTAAAGACCACAAAAGAAATAGAACTGCAGAACAGCCCTACCTGCAGAATGTTGCAATCAAATGGCCAGAGCACCACTAGGCTTACATTGATGGGAGAGAAATGCAGAAAGGATTGCTTCTCCCTCCTCCTCCCTGTCATGCCATTATTTTACAAATTCCAACCTTTCTTGGCACAGACCAGCTGCAAGTAGGGGGTTTATCTTGGGAATGACATCACATGCAAAGTACCATCATGGGGGGGAGTCCTCTTCCCAATCCAAACTCATTTCATCTTTGATAGCGTGTACTAGCAAAGTTGGGCTTTTTTTAACCTTTGCTTACTCTTTACAACAATGGAATTACAAGTTTATTTGAGGAGATGATCTGTAATTATTTGCTTAGGAAATCCAGTCTAGCTTAGTGTTCAACAAGATGGCAATCCTTTATTCAAAGTTCTTGGGACCAAAAGTGTTTTGGATCCACTGGTTTTTTGGGTTTTGGAAAAACCAGTATTTACAAAAATGTACATAAAAATTTATCTTGCAAATTGGAACCATGTCTATATATTTCATATATCCCTGAGACACATAGACTGAAGATTATTTTATACACAATTTTTTATGATTTGATGAATGGAACAAAGTTTGTGTATACAGTATTGAACCACCCGAAAGGTGTGGTATATCAGCGACCCATATGGACAATAGCTTGTTTTTGGAGTATTTTAGATTTCAGAATTCTGGATAGCAGGTGCTCAACCTGAATTTTTCCTTTGATTGGCTGTGAAAAATGAACACCCAGTTTAAGGTCGAAGTCTGTGTGACCTGGAATCTTATGTATGAGATTTGAACAATAAAGTGGGGAGACACATTGAAACCTTTTATTGCATCAGAGACTTGGGTTGGTTGGAAATATTTTTTGAAATACGCACATACAAACTTTGAAAAAGTTAGCAAACCATTTTTGTTTTTCTCTTTTCTGCCTAATAAGAGAGACTATTGCTGTTGCTACTGCAAGAAATAAAAGATTGGGGGGGAAATAGTCATGCCCTGCTGAACAGGCTGCCCAAAGCAGCAGGCTGGTGCAACCGATTCAGCATAGCATGGGTATCCTTTATCCAGAATTCTGAAATTTGAAATACTCTAAAATACAAAGTTGTCCACATGGCTGTCTAAGGTAGTCAGATTTGCTTTCTGATAGTTCAGTGCATACAAACTATGTTCCATGGACAGTGTGTTTAAATGACTATGTGTGTTTAGAGTTGGGTACCATCACCAATATATATCATTATATACTTACCGGTATATGCAAATACAAGTATTCAAAAATCTGGGGGGGGGAGGTAATCTGAACTTAAAAATCACTTTAGGTCCCAAGCGTTTCAGATAATGGGTATTCTACTTTTATTTCAGAGAAATGGAAATCATTTCTTCAGTTGGATTTTGTGAAGGAGTTGTAGTCCAAAACATCTGTATAGGAAGATAGTTCTTAAAGTAATTTGTAATGTATTCGGTATTTTTCCACAGAATTTCCAAGATGCAGTATTTCAATTGGTTATGTTGGTAAACTAGAAAACATACGTATTTTTATATTTATTGCATTTTTCAATCACAAAGTAATGACAAAGTTACAGCAACTTTTTAGTAATGAGTAACTTTACAGGGAACTTTTCTGGATTGCAGTGACAGTAAGAAATAATTGTCCTGTTACGTTAGTAATGAATAAAGCAAGTCATTTTTAATAAGGTACACAAGTTTTTCCAGTAAGCCTTATAAAATCTGGCCACCACAATGTCTTTGCAGAGAAGCTTATCGAGAAAGCTGTTATGACTTCCAATCCAGTCCAGTTCAGATGCCCCAAATGGTTTGAGATGATTTACTCAGTTTACACTGAAAAAGAAAACGAGGAAGGAAAGAGGGCTGCCTTTCTTTCTCAGATTTCGGCAAGGGAAGGGTAATGGAGTGTGAGCATTCCTCACCACTGCCTCTTTTCACTGCCTTCAAACAATGTCCCTATTTTAGCATTGGTCTCTGTATCCAGGGTTGTTGGGGTTTTTTTTGGGGGGGGGGGATGTCATATACCAAAGTATATATACAGTAGACTGAATTCTTGTTCATATGCACCAATTGCCAAGCTTCACTGAAATCCAAGAGTATCTGTGTAACATTCGGCAGACTTGGTCTGTTTGCATGCAGTGATCTGATATAATCAAGTGCCATAATTATAGCGGATTACTCCTTATCAACTGAAATAAGGCCTGAGGCAGGCATGTAGCCAGGGGGGGCTAAGGGGGCTTCAGCCCCCCCCCCGAAATTCTCAGGGTGGTCCACGAAAATGCCTTACTGGTACATTATTTAAACTGTTATGTTTATTCATATCATGATCTGATCACCATGCTCATTATATCCCACATTAATGGGGTTATTGGGATAACAATACAAAAGGTTTGCTAGGGTAGACCCTCTTCCACCCAGTCTCAGCCCCCCCCAAACCAAACTCAGCCCCCCCCCCCTGAATCAAAATCCTGGCTACGGCCCTGGCCTGAGGGCTACCACTCTCCTAAGATGGTGCCACTCAGAGACTACACTGAAATGAACAAGGGATTTTACTTGCCTTTTTAAGTAACATCATACAACCACATTGCAAAATCCATTATTGAAAAGCTGCTTCACTATTTTGCATGCATAGGAGCTGCATGACTGATGGTCCCTCTAATCAAAGGCATATTCAATCTTCCACTGATAGCCAAACCACAGAGTGACAGGATAAAATCCTGACAAGGCAAATAAACAATCTTGTGCTTCTAGAAAATTTGGTACAGCCACTTTAACAAAAAGTAATATTTTACTGAACTTCAAAAATTAAGACTGATACACCGTGTGATACTGTTATGCAAGACTGTTTCTTTCAAATATTGGTGAATTAGATGGCCATGTATTTTGATATTTGAAAGAAAATAACACATATTCCAGGTGATGGGTTCCATTTTTTAGTTCACGTGTTTCTTAATAAATTTGATGGAAATAGCATGGAATTTTTTGAAAACTGCAGGAGGAAGCAGAAGTGATGGAATTTTCCAATTTGGCAGAGGATTGAAGTGCTTAGATTTTCCTAGCTTTATACCTTTGTTTTATTCATCGGTATTTGTGCAGTTTAAAGCTTACTATCCCTTCTCCCCATGTTCATCTTTACAATTGCATGACAAGCGAATACAGCATGGTCCTCTCAATTATGAAAGCTGAAACACATGCTGAACTAATAGAACAGATGGTTGAGAGTTTGGACTGGTTTAGTTTGGATAAATGCTTACCAAAATTTGTACATATCTTGATATATTTCACAGAAAAGCTTGACATTTTAAAATTCATAATGAAAAGAAAGCATTCCTCATTACACGTTAATTTGTTTTTGATGGATTTTAACCAGTAAATGGTATAATCTTAGAATACTCTCTTTTTGAAAATAGAAGCCCTTACATATTTTTGCTGCCTGATACATGAGTGTATTTTCTCCCTCCTTTGGTATATCCTTTAGGGCTGTGCAAAAATTCATTGTAATTCCTTTGTTATATCTATTTTGTAAGATTTGTACACATGAAGTGATATTAAGAAATGCAGATGGTGCACATGCAAAAAACTGACCTAATGACTTTCAGAAGATTTTTGTAAGCCTTGTAAATGGCTACATGTCTCTGTCACTGGTGCCATTCTCCTCCAAAAGGGCTGGGTTTGGTTCCTGCAAAGGGCCCTAAGGAGAATGTAGAGCCCTGGAATGGAGGGAGAAGTCCCACTCTTTCAGTAAAAGGGGCAACAAAGGGGACCCAAGCAGGTGAGTGGGAGGGAGGGATGCCTGGCTGGATGGCCAAGTAAGGAAGTAGGTTCTCCAGCACATGGCTGGCCCAGGGAGAGTGTGCCGTCTTTATATAGATTTCTGTTGCCCTAGGGGTTTGCAAGCTTTGCATGCAGCCTAAAAGCATAGCCAAGCTAAGGTTTGCATTGATTGGCTAGTTCCTGCTTGACTTGGCCCAGCCCCTTTTCCGGGGCTGAAGCCTCCATTTTGTACAGTTTTCCAGAGGCTTCCTAAGAATGAAACAATACAGACGTGTTTTAGAGAGGTCCACCAGGCAATCCCTTGGACAGGCTACCTCCTAAAACGAAGTAAAACCAGGACTTAAACAGCCTATTTAGTACATCGGATGACTAAGTGACGCTGAAAGGAGACCTGGACGCCTTCAACCCAGCGACCGTGCCAGGTAGTAGACAGCTTGTACATCCAGTAGGCCAGTTGTTGGTGGCTTTGAATGTCCCCTGACTTCATTGCCAGAGGAAAGAACTGCTTTGGAAAAAATCCTGCATCTTCGTCTTCACTAAAGGAAAGAACTAGAAAAGAGTAAGAACAGATTGCTTTATTTTGGGGCCTGCAAACCCATAGTTGTATTTTTGGGACTGTTTTGTGTTTGCTCGGAGTGAAGTAACTCCTGTAACTAATAAAACCAGTTAACTTAAAGAGCAAGCCTCAGAATAATTTGTGAAGACCCCCAAAGCTGTCACAGGAAGGCATTCGTAATCCCCCAGGAATAGAGAGGTACATGTCTATGCCTTTCTACAGGCTTTAGAGGCCTGGGGTGACGGCACAGAGAGACAGGCAGAGATTATCACATCCAGGCTTTAACAAGGACAGCCCCTGTATTCCGAAGCAAGCACAATTCTAGAAAATGTAGTTTAGGACGGGGCCTTTCAAATTCTCTGCCACAGAGGTCCTCGCCTTCCCAAGCTACTTTTCCAACTTTTCCAAATTCTTCTTTGTGAGGCCGCTCCAATTTCTCCGCAGTGATCACGCAAACTCTTCCAGTTGATCCAACGAAGTTTATTAGAGGTACAACACCTATAAAGCCAAAGCAGTGTCCCGTCGCCCAAACACACCTTTTATACTCAGCCCCCTTCCCCCTTCACCTGCAACGTCCGGGAAAGGTTGCATCATCCCCTCCTGACTCAGCAATCCCAATGTCCAGCGGATATTGCATCATATCCCTTCTGAGTCAGCAATATGCAAGTCAGTGTTCATTGTCCGGAAGAGGTCGCGCCATGTCTTTCCTGACTCAGCATAACTCCCGGGAGATTACATCATCCCCGGGAATTCCCCATAGTGACGCGCCAGTCTCTGCGAGCTAAGTCAGGCTGCGGGTTCCCCTAGCCTCTTCAAGGCTAAGAATCTCCAGCTCTGACACTTCTTATTGCCTTATGCCTCCTCCTCCTCCTTCCTGAAAGTTTTGATAAGGGAAAATCCATGTTCATTCCCTGTGAGGTAGGGAATGTACTCCAAAGTTTACTTAGTAGGTTTCCTATTATTATTATTATTGTGTTATTATTTCAAAGGCTGGATGGGCATCTATTGCAGGGCTTTGACTGTACTTTTCCTGCATGGCAGAAAAGAGTTGGACTGGATGGCCTCTGGGGTCCTCCAGTGAAATAGTACTGTTACGTTTAGGTTGGTTAAAATTCCCTTAAAGCAGTAGATATGCAAATCTTTCTGAAACTTGGGGGGGGGGGATGAATGATGCCCTAGTTATGTTGTATCATTGCAAATAGAAATTCAAGGAGATAGCTCTTGCAGTTTTTTAAGCATTCTAGAATGGAGACCAAGACTAATGTGATGAGGTCCTAAGAGAAGGTGCCCCCCATGAGTTACTTGCTTTGTGCCTGAGACAGAAGATATGACCCTTGTTGTCATTCATCCTTTTCCACTATTTTTGTCTCTTTCCTATTTCTGTGCCCCAGCTCCTGCACTTCAGTGTTCAAGCATGCCATTGTTTTCCCTAGTCTTTATTGCCCATGCCGTTTGTTCCCATAAAAAGATGTCCCCAATTATGATAGGATAGCACCATAAATCACTTTTCCACTAAGAATATCTGAAATGGCATAAAAACATATTTCACCTCGAGTGTGTGTCTCCTGGTCTATAGGCATAATCATAGAGATAATATCTATATCTTTTGAGAAGAAGCTCTCTGTAAAGGCAAAGACAGAATGAGTGTGATCATTGGGGGCTTCAGCCGGAATGTGTATTTGTGGATGTTGTAACAGGCCTCAAGACCATATTTTGAAGCCTATTTTAGCACCTAACACATTTTGCTGCCTGAAGCAGCGCAGAAACTGCATACCTGCCCTCCCAAATCAGAGTGGCCAGAGCCATCCAAATTATTTGGACATGTCCTGCAAATTCACTTCCCTATCCAAGACAGTGCAAATAAGTTAGCCATAAATTAAACAATTTAAATAATTTAAGTTTATTATCCCTTTTATGACAACCAAAATCTGCTGCCTGAGGTGGCTGCATACAAATGTATTGAGGCATGGACGGTGTTGTAGATTTTCAGTTTTGAAAAAGCCCTTCTCAGCAGTAGATATCAGTAGTGCTGTGTATCATATATTCTTTAGACAAAGCAGACAGGCATCTTGCCATCCTATCAGATAGATATGAGATTAAATGCCATGGCCCCAATGTGCTGTGTGTGCATGCATGAAAGAGGATACTTAGTGAGGTATATTTCTCTGCCTGTCTCATTTTGATTTGACGGCTCTTTTTTTCAGGGGACATTTCCTACAATTACCTGGTTTCCTTGGTCATTTTACAAGATATTTTCCATCAAATCCATGGAAGAAGTACCACAGAACATACTGCCAACTCCCCTTTGTTTGGAAAGCCATAAAACAATTCCTTTTCTTTCATTGAGAATGTCATGTCCTCATTGATGGCATTAGGGTCAGCTTCCTTGCATTGTAGGGTAAAAATTCATGCCAGCTATATTGTTTATTCATGCTTTTCTCCAGGAGTCAAATGTGAAGATGCCAAAACTAAAAGAAGAATATCTCCCTGGGAACTGGCTTCCAAGTTTGCCTGCTTGATAGCATAGCTGAACCCTTTGCTCCTGTAGTTTAGGATTGGGCCTTATGGAACATTTATCTTTCTTCAATGATTTTTAATATTTTTTGATTTTATTAAAATCTCTTAAATTTAGGATCTCTGGCATCCTGAATATGAATATTTGCTCTAACTTCTCTAGCTAGCTCAGTCACATTCCTAAGAGATTTTTCGCTCTGTTGTATGTGAGTCTGTCTGGACTTCACAGTTGCTGGCACAGCATATTTCAGATTTGGTTGTTAGTGTTTTTCCATGTGAGTTTTTCTTTTAGTATGTTTACTTTGATGCTTGTTGACCTGATAAGGGTTTTATAAATATAGAGTACCCACAGTATTGCTAGGTCACTGCCTCCTTTCTGATACAGCTGTACTGTGTCAGCCAGTTATTTAGCACAGACCATGATAATCTGGCTTTCCTGTTCAGTGGAAAAGCTCATAAGCAGATGAAAACAGATAGTTTCTCACTTCGTTTCCCAGGCTGTTGCCAGGGAAAAAAAATTGAAGATGAAACCTGCTTATAGATTTTGGTGCACTATCTGTTAAAAATGTAATTGCCACCAAAAAAAGGAAGCAAAAATGTTTTGTTATTTTTATTATTGTGCCTGCTTCTGCCTACCAGCTGTCAGAAGTGTTCAGGCATAGTTCAAATCAAATACAGAGCACAAATGTTTCAGCATACAACTGGTGGATAGCTGAAGGATTTCCATAATGCTTTCAGGAAAGGATGTGTGAAAGGTCATCATGGCAATAATCCTAGCCCCATCATACAACACAAAGGAGGGTTTCATCCTGAGAAATTACCCTCTTTATATATTTTTACACAAGATGAGCACTATCTCCCTTTCCATCTCCCTTTCCATCACCCTTTATTTATAGAGGCTTTTCATATAGGAGATCTAGAGACATGCTTTCGGACCTTCCTAGACACCTAGGGTGAATTTTGAGGCAAAATAGTTTGTTTTTTATTACTAGAGGTTCCAGTGATACTCCAAACAAGGTGGAAATTCCTTCAATACCCCCTAGAGATAATTTTAAGACATTTGGAATTGGAAAATGTTTTGACCCCAGGGTGGAGGGGGGGGGGGGCAGTGTTAAATGTGACCTGCAAATATTACCTCCCTGTACTTTCTGACAGTGCTTCAAATCCATATCAATTCTAGGGCATGTACAGAATGGAACATGGCAGGCACATCGCTAACACAATTGCAGTGGCACTGAGAGTGTATCTGGGAAAGCGAATGAAACTGTGATATCATTGCTGGTAATTGTGAAACTCACCGCTAGGAATCTGTTGAACAATTTTTTCTCTTTCTGGAGAAATATTATAAAGTAATATTCAAATGTCTCTACCCACAAATAAGAACATAAGAACATAAGAAGAGCCATGCTGAATCGGGCCTCAGCCCTTCTAGTCCAGCATTCTGTGTCACACAGTGGCCCACTAGTTGTACACAGGGATCTCTAGCAGAAAGGAGGGCAAAACCTCACCTGATCCCGACCCCCCACAACCAGTACCCGGGGAAAATCCTGCATGCCTCCATCAACACAGAGGTGGCACTTGGATGTCTATTTCAGTAACTACTGATTCCCTTGGTATCCATGAATCTGTCTAATCTGTCTAAATAAGATGGATATGACTGAGGGACATTTGTGCACAGTTATTAGTTGTGTTCATTTGGAGTAAACCTTGATTCGTTTTGTGTCCTGGCTTTCAGTGGGGCCCCAATCCATTTCTACTGAACCTCTCAAAATTGGGAGGGCAGATATTTGGTTTTGGTTTTCCAGTGCCAAAAGATTTGTTTTCTTTCAGCCCATTATTGGGGGTCAGGGATTCCTACCCAGGCTCCCTTTCCCAGCACATGCTTCTGGAAGGGGTTTATTTCACTTTCATCTGGAGAGTTGAAGGGTTCCCTGGCTGAGGCTGAAGACCCATCATGTTTGCTTCCAGTGGCCTTGGTCCGCAACCTAAAGCATAGGTCCAAAGCACCAGGGCCTGCCAGGGCCTGCAGCTGAGCGCCTAGAAAGCTGCATTCCTTACTCAGTTTGACTGCAGGCCCTGCCCAAAGCCCCTGGGCCTGCAAGGGCCTGCACCCAAGTACTGAGTAAGCAGTGCTCCTTCGCTGCAGGCCCTGGCAGGCCCAGGTGCTTTGCCCTATGTTTGTGGCAATCGATCTGAAAAGCAGGGTTGTACCCACTCCCACCTGCCTTTCATATTGAGTTTGTTTTTATTCCAGGAGGGGCCTTCCAGTTCCATCCCATCCAAATGGATGGAATGAAACGAAAACACAAATCAAACAAATGATGCAGATACTGGGCCTATGACTAACAGCTATATCTTTTCATGTGTGTTCTCCCCTGTATTCTCACCTGATTATATTTTACATGCCCCCCAAGCCAAATGTGACTCAAATCTTCTCAGATGAGATGTACATTCTCTTGGACTTTGACAAAATGGTTTTAATTGTAGAGATTTCTTCCCAATAATGTAGCCTGGTCACTCTTATGATTTAGGACATAAGAGTCAACAATTGTTTAATATCACATACTCAGGTTTGAAATATGTTTGCTGTAAAAGATACAAGATCCTGGTAATGTGAAATTGCTGCCTTTGAAATCTGTGACCAGTATGTGAGGGTTTCAACTCTTCGTTCCTATCACTAATGATTTAAATGTGTACATTGTTGTTAATTATTATCTGATTTTTTAAAAAAAATCCTAATACTTAAAACATATGTGTTATGAAAGGTGAGGATGAGCCATTAGATCACAGATGGAAAACCTGTAGGCCTCTAGACGCTGTTTGATTCTGGCTTCTCAGTCCTAGCCAACATAACCAATGGAAATGAATTCTAGGAGCAATGCTTTGGCAACATCTGGAGAGCCACAGGTTCCTCAGCCCTGCTGTAGAAGTTATTAAACTTATGAATTCCCATCATGCCTTGCATGTTCGCATTTGGAAACATACTGTCCATTTAAAAAAAAAATGAAAACTTTACATTAATTTTAGCTCTGAATTTCAGTTCAAAGAAGAATACACACACAAAAACCCACAATGATGGCATGATGCTAGTATTGGTACTGTGTTACATTATTAAAGATTTTATTTTATAAACAGGAGGACACTATGTTCTTTAACCCATATGCCAGTGTTTCTCAATCTTCCTAATGCCCCTGACCCTTTAATACAGTTCCTAATGTTGTGATGACCCACAACCATAAATTATTTTTGTTGCTACTTCATAACTGTAATTTTGCTACTGTTATGAATTGTAATGTAAATATTTATTTATTTATTTATTTACGACATTTCTACTCCACCTTTCTCACCCCAGAGGGGACTCAAGGGACTCAAGGACGAAAATATCTGATTTACAGGATGTATTTTCATTCACTGAACCAAATTTGGCACAAATACCCAATCCGCCCAAAAGCGAATACTGGTAGGGTTAGCGGGAGATTGATTTTGTCATTTGGGAGTTACAGTTGCTGGTATTTATAGTTAAACTACAATCAAAGAGCATTCTGAACTCCATCAATGATGGAATTGAACCAAACTAGGCACAAAGATGTCCCATGAAGAACGGAAAATACTGGAAGGTTTTAGTGAGCATTGACCTTGAGTTTCAGTGTTGTAGTTCCCGTACATCCAGAGAGCACTGTGGACTCAAACAATGCTGCCAGTGGCCTTGTTCCACAACTCAAAGGGGAACACTGATGGAGTCTGAGGAAAATAGACCTTGACATTTGGGAATTGTGGTTGCTGGAATTTATAGTTCACTGATAGTCAAAGAGCATTCTGAACTCGCCAACAATAGAATTGGGCCAAACTTCTCACACAGAACCCCCAAGCCTTGAAGGGACACATTGGTATGGGCCTCCCTCCAGCCACACACACACACACCCTTGAATGCACAGGTGTGCCATGCAGCCATGTGCCAAGCATTTCTGCTCTTACCTCCCTGCTTGAAGTCTTGGAAACAGCCGTCCCCTTGGCTGATAGGCCAGCCAATTACAGTGGAGGAAGGCTTTTGGTGGGAGGATTTGCCGCCTGTTTCCGAAAAGGAAGAGAAGGATAGGTGGAGGAAGCTTCAGACTTCTTTGCCAAAGGGGTTCCTGTTATATGTTTTCTGATGGTCTTTGGCACCCCCCCCCAAAACACCCTTGTGACCCCCCATGGGTCCCAACTCCCAGGTTGAGAAACATTGCCTTATGTTGATGACTAGGATTTGCAGTAGCAGTCTCTCTGCCCATAACTTACACATTGACAAATTTCTGCATAGAACAACTCAGTGTTTGTTGTTGTTTGCACATATGAATTCAGAAGTTATTTACTTATTTATTTAGAATATGTATACACTGATCTTCAGCCACTGCTTTCCAATTGAATGGACTCAACCATTGAAGTACAGCATTGAGCCGACAAGGCCTGAACAGGGCTGTTGGTGATAGTTTTCTTGTTCATAGGGTCACCAATGTCCATAGTCCATCATGTTAGTTAACAACAACTTCATCCACACAGGCTTTCGCTGCTGCTAACAATTTGTTAATTTGACAGTTGTCTGCCCTCAGGCTTGCAGTTTACATAATTTGTTGTGCTTCAGTTGGAACATTGCTAAACACTTTTGGAAGTCATTAAATATAAGTTATTAAACAAGCCATTTTAGACCAGGATTGGGAATTTCCTGCTGGCCTTCCACAAGCAGGTCAAGACCTTCCTCTGCCAACAGGCTTTTGGGGAAGGGTAAAGGCGGGCTCTGGGAAGGGTGGGTGGGTTTGGGGGACTATGAGTTTGAAAGGCCATTTTAATGTATTTCCTGTATTTTACCACACTGCAATTTATTTATTTATTTACTTTGATGTTGCTCTTTTTAAACTGTGTAGTGTGGATAGATATTGGCAGCCTTAGATGGTGATGATGATGGTGATGATTCCCAATGTTTTTTTGAGACTAACTCCAAGGTTTCGTTTAAATGTAAAGCAGGTGAAGTTGGTACTTTCAAACAAAGCATTGCCCCTTCCTTTCACTTTCCACTACTCCCCAGTGGTAGATCAGTGTTTTCAGCTAAACTTTAAAAGGAGTATCTTAAGTTGCTGATTTTTTTGCAGGTAGTTCTCAACACCTTGGTCACCTCCTATAAATTTTAGGAGGCCCAGAGTGGATTTACCATTCCACTAACTGGGAGCCACTGCTTGGAGTGGGAGTCACTGCTGTTGCTTCTGCTTGCCTGCCACCTTCTCTGTAGGTTGTTTTTCACCCTGATATTGGTGGTTTAATGGGTGATGGGACAGCCCAGAAGGATGATTATAAATAATAATCATCATCATCATCAAAATCATCTTTATTTATATGCCACTTTTTCCAACAAAGGGACCCAAAGCGGCTTCCAACATCTGTATACCTTTATAAAACGGAATGTTTGTATGTGTGTATGTGTGTATGTGTGTATGCGGAGGGCGGAAGGGCGGATATGTGGCAGCTATTTGCATAAAGTCCTTTGATTGGACAGCCTCGCCACTCCAAAATTCTAAGGCACCAGACAGAGGGCATTGATAGTCACTGATTAGCCAGCAACCCAGAATCCAGGCCTCTACATTCAAACAACAGGATTTCTTCCCACTGAGGGGAAAAAGCCAGCAACCCAGAATCCCCAGGCCTCTACATTCAAACAACAGGATTTCTTCCCACTGAGGGGAAAAAAGCCAGCAACCCAGAATCCAGGCCTCTACATTCAAACAACAGGATTTCTTCCCACTGAGGGAAAAAAGCCAGCAACCCAGAGTCCAGGCCTCTACATTCAAACAACAGGATTTCTTCCCACTTTGGGGAAAAAGCCAGCAACCCAGAGTCCATGCCTCTACATTCAAACAACAGGATTTCTTCCCACTGAGGGGAAAAAAGCCAGCAACCCAGAATCCAGGCCTCTACATTCAAACAACAGGATTTCTTCCCACTGACGGGAAAAAATGCACCATCAACATTCCCTCCCCACTTGGCTCTGTGAAAACAAAATGGATTCCTGTTTTCTCCTCCCCCCTCAGCTTTTAGAAAACGGCTGCCTGCCATGCACCCTTTTAAAGTTACCAATAGCAGGCCATAACATTCCAGGCCCCAAAATAGAGTTTAGGGCAGGATGGCCGACGAATGATGGGATTTGCATCCCAATTCACTTCCCAGAAAACATTGTAGCCCCTACAAATCCCCTTCTCCCAGATAGGCCCAAAAGAGGCATCCATCTTCCCTCTTCAACACAGTGTCAGAGAAAGGCAGCTTCTGACAGGATCTTTAGAACAGGCACTGTCACTCTACAAGGTAAGGCCCTACTTCACTCAAAAGACACAAGAGAAAACAATAAATACCTTTCTCTAATGCCTTTTAATGCTTATATAAATAATTCTGGCCCAAAGCCCCCTCACCCAGCCTCATTGGACCTTACTGCTAATTCCATGCAGGCCTTTTCCATTTTTTTTACTCCTTTCTGTTTTACACCGGTATACTTTCACAGGCCAGGGCGGATATGTGGCAGCCACTTTCACAGGCCAGGGCGGATATGTGGCAACCACTTTCACAGGCCACAGCTACCAGCGCGGGTGATGGACCTGCACCAAACTTGGTACACATAACCTCCCTATGACATGACCCACGTATTATGGGATTTGTAGTACTTTCCAAGACTTTGGTTCCCACAGACCACTGAGGCCACCAAAAGGACCAATACAGACCACACTCAGCACACACAGCCCCCATGACCCACTCTACGTCCTGCTGCAGTTCGGAGGAGGGTGGGCCATGGATGATGGGACTTGAAGTGCCTCTACTCACTTCCCAAGTCCGCTGCAACCCTCATCCAATCACTGATCGAGACCAAACTTGCCATACATAACCCCCATGACTGCCTTCACGTCCTGGTGAGGTTTGGGGGAGGACTGACAATGGATGTTGGGATTTGTAGTACTTTTACACCCCTCTGTTCCCACAGACCACTGTGGCCCCCAACAAACACCGAGAAAGTCCACACTTGGCACACAGAGCCCCAGTGACCCACTCTACATCCTCCTGAAGTTTGGAGGGGACAGAACATGGATGATGGGACTTGCAGTACCTTCCCTCACTTCCCAATCCTGCTACAAACCTAATCCAATGACTGATCAACACCAAATCTGGCACACAGAGCCCTCATGACCCACTCTACAGCCTGGTGCAGTTTACTGTGAGACGGACCACGGATGATGGGACTTGAAGTACCTTCACTCACTTCCGAAAAACAATGCATCCCTCATCCATTCACCAATACAGACCAAACTTAGCACACAGAGCCCCCATGACCCAATCTACATCCTACTACACTTTGGGGGGGACGGGACACACAGAGATGATGGGACTTGCACTACCTTCAGTAATTTCATGATACCACTGCAACTCCCAATAATGATGGATCAAGACTAAACTTGGCACACAGAGCCCCCATGACCCACTCTACATCCTGCTGCACTTCTCAAATGACCTGGGCAGGGCCGGGTCCCCAAGCTAGTGTTAAAATATAATACAAAATCAACAGCAATCGAATGCAAAAATATAAGATATTAGCCATCCCCTGCCACTCCTTGCTGTGGCCCAGTCTGTGTATATGTGTTTTCTGTGTGTGTATATGTGTGTGTTTATGTGTGTGTATATATATATTTGTGTATATATGTGTGTTTGCATATATATATATATATATATATATATATATATATATATATATATCTTCTGTGCATTGTGAGTAGGATAAATAACCCACTGAACAAAAACACACCAAATTTGGCCACAAAATGCCAAATAGTCCAAGGTGTAACCCAAAATCAGATTTTTTAAAAAAGTAAACTAAACAAAACAAAGACAATAACTAACAGAGCATGCGCGTCACTCAGCTGTTTCTGAGTGTTCGCCGCCTCCTCCCTCTGCCTCCAGATCCCACATTATTTGAATCCAGAGTTCTCTCTGGATGTAAGTGAACTACAACTCTAAAAGTCAAGGCCAATGTCCACCAAACCCTTCCAGTGAATCCAGGAGACTATTATTATTATTAGTAGTACTACTACTACTACTAGTAGTATTATATGGGGCAGAAAGGATGGAAGTCCCGGTCAGAAGCTTGACTTACTGTTACTGTCATTATTGTTGTTGCTCCTGCAGTAATTCTATCTCCCTGCCTGGCAGAAAGGGAGCTGGACTAGATGGCCTTTGGGGTTCTCCTCCAACTGCCTAAGCCTAATAAAAACAACAGTGTATAATAATAGAAGAGTAATTCTTTCTTCCTGCCTGGTAGAAAGAAGGGGTCTGGACTATATGGCCTTTGGAGTTCCCATCCAACTGCCTTAGTCTAACAACAACAACCACAACAACACTGTGTACTGATGATGATGATTATTATTATTATGTATAGTAATAGAATAGTAGTTCTATTGGAAGAAAGATGGGGGCTGGACTTGATGGCCTTTGGGGTTCTCTTCCAATTAACAATAATAATAATAACTGGAGTGACTGCAGGAGCAAAAAAAATCCCCTTTCCGGTTTGGTACCATTCCATCATTGATGGATGGAATTCAGACTGCTCTGATTGTAGGTGAAATATAAATCCAAACAACTACAATTCCCAAATGTCGAGGTCTATTTCCCCAAAACTCCACCAATGCTCAGATTTGGACATATTGAGTATTTGTGCCAAGTTTGGTCCAGATCCATAGTGGTTTGGGTTCACAGTGCTCTCCGGAGGTGAGGGGCATGATAACTTTCAGTAACATTTTCCTATTTTTATGTATTTTACACATGTGAAGGGCCACTGATTTCCCACCAAGCAACAACCTTTGTGGTACAGATATATATATATATATATATATATATATATATATATGTATGTCTATGTATATGTGTATATGTATATATATATATATATATATATATATATATATATATATATAAACATTTATCAGAATCCAGCTCTTCTCTTTTTTTTCATTATCATTAAACCACACAAAGCCACAGCAAGACTGGCTGGGTACAGGACAGGAGGGAGGGAAAGAAAGAAGGAGGGAACAAGGAAAGGAAGGAAGGAGGGAACAGGGAAAGAGGGAAATGAGGAAGAAAGGAGGGAAGGAGAGAATGAAGGAAAGGAAGAGGTAGAAAAGGAAGGAAAAGAAGGAGAGAAGGAAACAAAAAGGGAAGGAGAGGCAGGAAAGGTAGAGAAGGAAGGAAGGAAAGAGGGAAGGAAGCAGAGAATGGAAGGAGAAAAAAGGGAAGGAGGGAAGGAAAGAGAGAATGAAGGATGGAACCAAAGAGCAAAGGAAGAAATGTAAAAAAAAAGGTGGAGAAAGAAGAAAGAAGGAGGAGGGAAAGATAAAGGAGGGAAGGAAGGAAAGAGCAAGGAAACGAACACACTTATATATTCACACACATACCAGTAGACATATATATGTCTAGACACACACATATATACACACATACTCACAAATATACAGGCACACATATCTCCCAAACCATGAGAAACTACAAGTTGCATCTTCTGTGAGAGGATTGGCCATCTTCAAGAATCTTCCCCAGGGGGTGCCCAGATATTTTAACAACCTCTGGGAGGCTTCTCATTATAGGTCTGTGAAAGGTCCCCGGTGAGAGAAAGAACTCTTTTCTACTTGAGCCAAGTGTGAATGTTGCAAGTTCCCTCCTTGATTACCATTGAATAGCCTTACAGCTTCAAACCCAGGCTTCTTCCTACCAGCGGAAATCCTTGGTTGGGAGATGTTACCTGGCTCAGACTGTTACATGTCTGGAATTGTTTACCCACAAGCATTAAGAAAAAACATATATTAAATACCACCAATTTGTCATTACATTATTTTCCATACCACCAGAGTATGACACAGAAACACGTGGCAGGGTACAGCTAGTATGTGTGTGTGTGTATTTGTGTGTTTATATTGTGCATGCATATTGTGTATATGTGTGTGCTTGTCTATATGCATATTTGTGTGTGTATATGTGTGTATGTATGTTTATATGTGTGTGCATGTGTATATATCTATGTGTGCATATATATGTGCATGTGTGTATGTATATATGCATATATATGTTTATTGGTTTGTGTGTGTATATATATGTGTGTGTGTGTGTGAATGTGTTCATGTGTATAAGTATATGAGTGTATATGTATATATGGGTTGTGGGAGGTTAAATCTGTTCCGCTGGGGTTTGTGTGTGTATGTGTGTGTGTGTTTTGTTTTTGGGGTTTTTAGGGGTGATGGATACTCATTGGACTGTTAGGTGTATTGTGTCCAAATTTTGTGTCAATTTGTCCAGTGGTTTTTGAGTTATGTTAATCCCACAAACGAACATTACATTTTTATTTATATAGATTATAAACAATCAGAATAAAACATAACTATGCATTTAAAACCATATTCTGTATTGAACTGCCTTAACACATCTTACTGCACTTAGCACTGCCCAGGATTCAATATTCTAATCTCTTCAGCCTAAGGTTTTTCACTGAAGATTTGCTTGAATAGAAACATTTTCAGCTTTTGCTTGAATGATGATAGGAAGGGTGTCATTTTGATCTCCCTGAGAAGGCTGTTCCAGAGCCTCAGGGCGGCCACCAAGAAGACCCTCTCTCTTGTCGCTGCCAACCATATTTGGGATGGTGGTGAACGCGAGAGCAGGGCCTCTCCTAATGATCTTAGGGTTCAGGTAGGTTGATATGAAGAGATGCAGTCGGATAAGTAAGTTGGACCTGAACCGTTTAAGGCTTAAAAGCTTAAAACCTTTAATTTGGTTGAGGCCAAATTCCTCACTAGTTTCATGCAGAGGATCAAGAGAAGAAACCTGCTGAAGCAACATACGATGTTATTCTTCCATTCTTTTGGGTGATAAAATTAAAGAGTTGTGTTACAGAGTCACTGTAAGAGGGGAGGAAGGAGCAAAACCCACAATTGACTCTACTTACTAGGGGCTGTGATCCCCCTTGCTCTTCCAGTCTTGATGGACAGCAACCAATGTCAATGTTGGTCTCATTAACCAGGAGCAAAGTTTAAAGTTTGTTTTGAAAACAAGAGAGTGGTATTTCTAATTTAGTTCCTTTGGGTTCTGTGTAAGACCATGATGAACTTTTTGTGAGTGCAATGTGAAATACAAGGAATGCTGCTGTGGCACTGTCTTTATTGCTGTTTCTTCTTCTTCTTCCTGTAGCTCAACAGAATTCACCAAAAATCCATGAAGGCTGGTGGGCTTATAAAGAAGTGGTCCAAGGAAGCTTTGTTCCAGGTAAGCATTGTATTTCCAATCCAGTATTCGTGTAGATTGTTATTTGTTTTCTCCTGGTGTATATGGTAATTACTAAGACATAGTAGCTTCTCTTATATTGAAAAGTACCGCTCTGTATAGTCCTGTATGCTTTAGCAACAATGAATTGTACATTCGTTGAATCATCAGCATATTTGGATCACTGACAATATTTGGAAAGTATTGTGGTATTTTTAACTTAACATTGTAAGCCTTTGTCATATCAAGTTACTGGAAAGATAAGAAAGCCTGCTGCTGGCTTTAGCTATCGTTGTGTGCATCCAACCTGCACTGGAATCACGGTAACTCTTCTTTTCAAAGACATTTCATGTCTTCAGTTCTTTTGAGAATATTCCAGAATTGCAAAAGTAAAACAAAATGCTTGCAAATAAGTGAACAATGCAGGTGACTATTTAATAAAGGTGGAGGAGAAATCAGTTTTGACTTTATTTCCACTAATTTACATTGATTATTCCAAGTCAAAGCACTGAATAGTTTATTGCTTCAGCTCAGGCTTTCCTTAGAAAGTATTTCAATTAAGTGTGGATTCTGCTTTCCTAAACAAGAGGGGAAGGATCTCTGAAATGGAATAACTTTGGAGTCATGTGCAGTGTGCTGAATTCTGTAAATCTAAAGAGTAAGACACATTTGCCCATTGTTGTTCATCAGCTGTTTGGAGATGTATATCTCCATGGCTTATTGTCTCCAGTGAAGTCAGCACCAAATAAAACCCAGCATGCATGTCAGAAACATAAATTTAAGCTGATCAGAACATTTTTTACGTTGCACATAATTTTTATATGGATATTTGCTTATACCAAATCGGAAGAGGGTTATTTCATTTCATTTTGATCATGATGATGAAGGGCTTACTACCTAATTATTTAGGAATATTACATCATTATCTGATTTGTTCAAAGGACTCTGGAATCAAAGATAGACCAAAGATGCAGAAAAAGTCCACAACTAGCATGAGTAAAGGTTTCATTCCAGAACTGATAGTTAAATGAAAGACAGCAGAGTTCGGCGGGCATTTTGTAATGAATAGAAGTTGCCCATGTATAGATTGCTCACCGAGAGAACTCGTTTTAACATATGGAAATCTCTTTTTCTCTGTCAATCCACCCTCTGAAAAGAAAGCCTGCAGATGTCAGGCATTGAACCTGAGACTTCATCTTCCCATGGAGCAATGCCCTCCTTTCTCATGCACAGGATGTGTGCACTGTATTCACCATCCATTTCTCAACAGACTTAAAAGTCACAATTTTAAAATGTCAGTGAATAATATTGGTTCTATGAGAGTGCATTGGAAAGCACTTTAATTGAAGAAAAATACAAAAAAAATCCCCAACATTTTTTTGCAACGGTATAGAGTAATCACAATTCTGTCTCATCAGTTTCCGACTGGAAAGCTCAGCAAACTAAAAGCTGTTCTCCAAATGTCTAGATGCATAAATAAAGTAGAAAGTGGAACATGCTAAAGCAATTCTGGATTCATGCTTCAGGTCCTGCAGAGATTTGTCTTTGGTGAATACGTCATAAAATGCAACCATATGCTCATCTCTGCTTTTGTTATTGCTCTAGAGACTGACAGGCCACTCAAGCAATGTGTTCAGGGGTTTAGTTGTTGTTTATTGTTCCCCTTAAACCTCTGAAAATATCTCATGGATTTGCAAGAATATGTCCAAAGCGGACATTGCTCCTGCTCATGTTCATGTTCATGTCACCGAACAGATTTTAAACTGTAAGAATGGAAAAACATTGTGTTTCTGTTAATTATTATTTAATCAACTGAAAGACTTGGATGTTTGCAATAGATTCTGTAAAATGCCAAAGCTTTCAAATGGGGTGTTATATGCAAAGCTTCTACCATTGCTTTATATGGGTTTGTGCTTTTGTTGCTCTTGCAAATGTCTCTGTTTCTATATTGCCATTTTTATTAATTGCTTTGTAATATTTGCTTTGGGGTAAATTATCTCCTTCATGTCTGGATTTGGAAAAAGATATGAGTATAAACATGACAGAAACACAGATATCTCTGGCTAAGTCCCTTATCTAAATGAAATATATAGCTAACTTGGTACATTACTAAGATCTGGTATAATGAAGATGTTTTCTTTATCCAGAAATAGCCTGGCCCTCTTTGGTCATGTGCAGATTGGAGAATATAATGTGTGGAATGATTATGTCTTTGATTATGGATGTCCATTGCCTGTTCACAACATTCATGGCCCTAGCAGTTGGCTTAATTCTTTTAGCTTAATTCAGTCATAATTCTTGTTTACTCCATGGTCCATTTAATGCTAAATCAGTGTTTTAGTGTAGTGCTGGGGATCTACAGCATGTGAGCCAAATACAGACTTCCAGGTCACTCAATCCAGACCTCCAGACATCCTGTGGTTCTACCTCCTTAACAATCCTATGCTGGGTAATAGATATATTTTATACTTCTTATATTGAATGAAGGAAACTTTCTCAACATTGGGGAAGATGAGAGCTTGAATAGAAATATCTGCTCATCAGATCTGTCCCATAATTGCCATGGGCTCTATCCATTGCTGAAGTGCAGTCCCTGAATAGATTTCAGCTAGGGCAATCTATATGTTGTCAAGGAAAAGGGCCCCTACTCTGATGCTGTCTACTTTTTGACCAAAATGATTTGGACTTTTGGATCCTCATCCCACCCTATTCTTTCTTAATATTCTGAAAAAATCTTCTGTTTTTCATAACAACCATATTTTATTTGGTCTGCAAGTAATGTTTTTTTAAACAAAGGTTCATTTTAAAAACACATTTTAAAAACTTCATCCATAGCATGAAGTCTGATTGTTTCCATAAACTGTCGGATGACCTGTTTGGGACATAAAAGCAATCTGTGATGATAAAAGAAAGGCAGTGTTTCCAGTCTTCAACATATTTCAAATCTTCAACAAGGTTGTGTTGAAGAGGAAAGCACACAATCTTGAATTTTGTGCATGTAGTATGAAATAGAGATGAAAAGAATACAGTGGGACCAAATAGATACCAAAATCCATGGATGCTCAAATCATTTTATATTCAATGCAGTAGTAAAATGATGTCCCTTATATAAAATATCAAACAGCAAGATTTGTACTATGCTTTATGGGGGGCATATTTTCAAGTCATGGATGGTGGAAACTGTGGATGCAGAATCTGTGGACATGAAGGAAAAGTGAATTCAGAACTGGTCACTAATTATTTTTAAAAGTATGTCTCTCTAGTGTAGTGGGACTATTAGGAGAAGAAACCTGGATTGCTAAGAATTTTGCCATTCCAGACTTTTCCTGTGAAAAATCTACCCTTGCTGTTTCCTGTGATGGAAACAACATTTTCTGCATATAAAGGTTATAAAGGTTATATTCTGTGTAGTGAATTCTTTTTTCTGAGGAAATATAGTTTTCATTGGAAATTGTGCAAAGTTATCACATGATACTGTGCAGAAAAATATTTTTGTGGGAAAAAATTTCTATACAGAAATTTCAGTTGTCTGCCAAAAATGATATTCTCTGCATAAAACAAGCATGTCTGAAGGATAACACAATAAAGATAACATTTCCTCAATAATTTAATTAGATTTTTCAAGACATTTTGGTTAATGCAAATATATCAGAGTTGAATCTCAAAATTCACTGTATCTTTATTTCTCATATGCACTCAATCAATCAAAACTTTATTACGGTCACAGACCAGCACAAAGCGGGCACAAGCGCCCTAAGAGAAGGGAACTCCCCAGTAAACAGTTATTTCATATGCACTCTAATATTAGCACTCCTTTTTTAAAAAAAAGTTCAATAAAACAGTACAACAATTACTACAAAAACTGAATTTAAACATTGTAAAATCATTTTGTAGAGGTCAACAAAACATGTGTTTTTAGCCACATTGTTATTTAGCCACATTCCATTCCATTGGAATGTGGCTAAATAAGATGTTGCATGCCTTGTTAAAAATCTGGTGGCCATTAAAATCTGTTATCATCCAGGACAGGATAATAAGAAATAAACGTGGTGAGACTCATCAGTGAGGAAAAACAGAAGTCCAAGTTGAGTAACACCTTTCTAAAGACTGAGAAGCTTTCAAGTTCTCTAGGAACATTACTTCATGAGGTACTAAATTTGGCTTCTGATGTTACTTGAGAGCGAGAGTTTATCAGAATACCAGCTCTTGTTATTGGACCAATCCTTTCTGCAATTATTATTATTATTATTATTTATACCCTGCTTTATCTCCCCAAAGAGGACTCAAGCAATTTGAGAAAACTGAACATGCTTTGAGCTTATCACAGATGCTATGACTTCACTCCTCTCAACCCATGGATTGCCCCTCTTCATCCATGTGCCCCTCCTTTATTTTTATTTTTTTCTGGAAGAATTTTGCAACTCCAAGAATTCGGAATTTTGTGAGACTATGCCTTTATCTCTGTGTGAGTTTGTAGTTGCACTTTTAATTATTTCTGCATTTTCATCGTACATAAGCACGACCTCTACAAACATTCATTTTGGAATTCCCAGACATTTCATTTTTTGATTATTCTGCCAAGGTAAGATGTATTTTTGATTGTCAAACTTTGTTTAAAACCCCATGGGCACACATGAGCTTGAACTTTTGCAAAACAAAGGAAGTATTAAGTAAATGCTTAATTAAGAAGGGAAATCTCTATCAGTGCCAAAAAGTTACCTGTGAAATTGGGCAGTTCCTTGAATTAAAAAATTCAAAAGAATCAAATGGGGTGAAAGTAGGAAGTTAGGGCTTTGCAACCTGAGATCCTCTTGTGCTACTCACCAGAAGTGGAATGGCAAGAAATTTGGAAGTGAAGCATTTGAAAGTATTGCCTCTACACACCCACGATCAAAGTCACTGCACCCCCCCCCCCCCAAGTATCTGCCGATATGCTTTTAAATTATTGTACCACCTCAACACATTTTAACACCAATTCAGAGTGCTTTCAGCAATCTAAAAACAGGTCTTACCTCTATTTCTTGAAAAAACTATCTTCAAAATGAGTTGAAAACTGGTTTGGAGTGAGTCTACAATGACATTGTGCAATCATGAGCACTTTTAATTGTGATTATGGAGCTTCAAATGCATGGTACAGCTCTCATGTAATAATCTCCTTGATCTCATTATCCAGCTAGATGGTGCAAAGTTAGGGGCATGAGAAGAAACAGAAAAGAATCAAAATGAGATCAGATGCCACCATGAGGTCTGCAGTTGTATTCAGTTCCAAGATGAAAATTATATCTGTATGTGTGTATTGTGTTACATTCTGCTATGTATGCTGAGATCCAGAAGCAATATGATTTCAAAAACAGGAAAGCTGGCTGCAACTCATTGTTTTAGTGAAACACACAGGTTTCTATTTGGCAGTATTAGACTATATATGCATGTATCTCATTTCTCTGTGCAGAGAATGTACTGATAGCTTAAAGTATCATTATTCTGTGTGCAAACTGAGAAAATATACTGCTCTTAATATATTTAATTGAATAGCTCCAGCAACTCAAAGTTGGATAACAGTACTTCATTCATTTTGGGTTCTGGGTGGATTTGGGTTTTAATGATAGCCTGCTCAGTCATATAACTGTACAGTTGTACTTATAACCACAGCTTACAACTGCATGGGAAGTAATGATGTTACCTGTAACACATTACAATTAAAAATATCAAACACATTATAATGCCCCTTTTTATAACAGATGCTTGTCTCAATTACATTTTTACTGTGGTTAGAACCATTTATTAATTGGTTCTAAAACTTCGGGAAAGTTTCAGTTTAAGTGGATTTGGGGACATTTTCTTACTTGCAAAAATGTTTTTGTTTAAAAAAACAGGAAAAAAAGAACTTGTTATTTATTAGTTCAGTCGCTTCCGACTCTTCATGACCTCATGGACCAGCCCATGCCAGAGCTCCCTGTTGGCCATGGCCACCCTGAGCTCCTTCAAAGTCATGCCAGTCACTTCAAGGATACCATCCATCCTTCTCATCCTTGGTCTGCCCAACATGTTTCTAATATATTATTCTTTAAGTAATTAGTAATGTATTACTTTTTCCAAAAAAATATCAGTTAATACTAATGCTGAAATTTTAAAAATTCATGTTCTAAGCTCTGTGTATATTCCCTGAAGTAACTTACATTAGCATATCTAGCCTCAATCTTCCTTTCAATATGTGGTAGGAGATTGCAGGCATTCTATTTTTTTCATACAAAAGTGCTATGTTGCTTTCTTTTCCAGTACTGAATTTCCTCTGGCAAATCCATACAAGTTTCTCAGTCTCTGTATATTTAACCTCAGGCCATAAGAAGTCATATGAGGCCCATTGTTTGTAACTTGTTTGTGGGTCAGGTATAAGATTGTTGAAGCCATCACCTCACAAAGCCTGGCCTTCTGACCTCTTTTTGTGAAATGCTGATAGTTGACCTAAAATGCTTTTTGTGAAATGTATAAAAATACCTTTGAAAAGCAAATGCCACTCATGGAGTGTTTGACAGAAGTCTCTTTATTTACAAGGGAAACCAAAAGGTAGAGGGAATTGCCGTGATTTTCTTAGTCTTGAGCAACAAGCATGAATGTCACCTTCACATAAATGTTCCTTGGGAAGCACATAATCAGCTCCATCATTTGTTGCAATAGGGAAATATACTCTAGAAACAATTGTGTGTTCTCATTTTTATATCCCGTCTTTTCTCCTAAGGAAAGAATGCAGGGCAGTAGGGCTGGTTGATCGGGGGGGATGGTTCAAAACTCGCTTCAGATGTAGCGCTGGCACTTTGGATCCAATAGACTTCCGAAGTTTTCAGCGTTTTTGTCGAAATTGATTCGAATGTACAACCGAACTTCGTAATGGCTTTGTTAATGGCTGGCATGCATTTAACCCACTTTGGACCAGATTGGCTTCTCTCAGTGTTACACCTAATGCGGGGGAAGCCAATCCGCTCCAAAGTGGTGCAAAACACCCACTTTGGAGCAGATTAGCTTCCCCTGCATTAGGTCCAACACTGAGGGAAGCCAATCCGCTCCAAAGTGGGTGTTTTGACTCACTTTGGGACGGATTGGCTTCCCTCAGTGTTGGACCTAACACAGGGGAAGCCAATCCTCTCCAAAGTAGGTCAAAACACCAAGTTTGGAGTGGAGTGGCTTCCCCTGCATTAGGTCCAACACTGAGGGAAACCAATCCGCTCCAAAGTGAGTGTTTTGACCCACTTTGGGACGGATTGGCTTCCCTCAGTGTTGGAACTAATGCAGGGGAAGCCAATCCACTTCAAAGTAGGCCAAAACACCCACTTTGGAGCGGGTTGGCTTCCCCTGCATTAGGTCCAATGCTGAGGGAAGCCAATCCGCTCCAAAGTGGGTGTTTTGACCCACTTTGGGACGGATTGGCTCCTCTCAGTGTTGGACCTAACGCAGGGGAAGACAATCCTCTCCAAAGTAGGTCAAAACACCCAGTTTGGAGTGGATTGGCTTCCCCTGCATTAGGTCCAACACTGAGGGAAACCAATCCACTCCAAAGTGGGTGTTTTGACCCACTTTGGGGCAGATTGGCTTCCCCTGCATTAGGTCCAACACTGGGGGAAGCCAATCCACTCCAAAGTGAGTGTTTTGACCCACTTTGGGATGGATTGGCTTCCTCAGTGTTGGACCTAATGCAGGGGAAGCCAATCCACTCCAAAGTAGGTCAAAACACACACTTTGGAGCGGATTGGCTTCCCCTGCATTAGGTCCAATGCTGAGGGAAGCCAATCCGCTCCAAAGTGGGTGTTTTGACCCACTTTGGGGTAGATTGGCTTCCCTCAGCATTGGATCTGAAGATCTGAAAGGCACCATTCAGATCTGGGGGAGGGGGGATGGGCTTCCGCATGGAAGGCAAGGCAAGGGGAAACTCCGAAAATGGTAAATTCCCTTCCAAAAATGGCAGAGGTCGCTTCGAATTAGGTAATTTGGCCACGGTAATTTGGCCACGGTAGTCCATGCTCTGGTTACATCCCGTATAGATTACTGCAACGCACTCTACGTGGGACTGCCTTTGAAGACTGTTCAGAAGCTTCAACTGGTCCAACAGACAGCAGCCAGATTGATAACAGGAGCGGCACTCAGGGAGCGCACAACACCTCTGTTGCGCCAGCTCCACTGGCTACCAGTTTGCTACCGGGCACAATTCAAAGTGCTGGCTTTAGCCTTTAAAGCCCTTAACGGTTCTGGTTCAACTTACATGTCCGAACGCATCTCTTCTTATGAACCTTCAAGATGCTTAAGATCATCCAGAGAGGCCCTGCTCTCGGTCCCGCCTGCTTTGCAGGCGCGATTGGGGACGAGAGACAGAGCCTTTTCAGTGGTGGCTCCTCGGCTTTGGAACGCCCTTCCTAATGACATCAGATTAGCCCCCTCCCTCCTGACATTTCACAGGAAGGTCAAGACCTGGCTATTTGACCAGGCATTTGCAAATGAAGTATGACTATCAAATAGAGACCCAAGGAACGACGACGATGCAATTGGAAATCGACTTAATGATGAGACGCTGATATTGCATTTTTAACGTCAAATGTTAAATTTTATATGTTGAAATTGTATTGATAATTGTTGATTTGTTTGTCTTGAGCAGTTCCTGCTATTTGTACACCGCATCGAGTTGCCTTCGGGCTGAGAGAGGCGGTCTAGAAGTAAATAATTTACTTCCGGGTTGCTTAAAGCGCTTCATAAACGGTTCAAAAGTTAATTTAATCCGAATTCATTCCGAGTTCCAAGGACATCCGGCAATATTAACTAGGCCTACAGGGCAGCTTACGTGAAATACCATTTTGTCTACAGAGCAGCCCCATCTGAGAAACATATTCAGGAGTAGCCATGTTTGTCATGTAGCAAAATGCAACACAATGTGAAATCCAAAAAAGGGTGATACTGTTATTTGACATCCAAAACTACAAAATATGTATATTACACAAGCTGTCAAGGTTTCCCTGGCTTCATCATCAGACAAAGGTGTTAAAAACCATATAGAAGAAAATGACAGTGTAAAAGTCACAGGCTTACATTTCACTTTATAGTTATACAAAGAGACTATAACTGGCCTTTGGTTCACCCAGTTAGTTTAATTTCTTGTTTTTTTATGACTTCATGTCAGTTATGATGTGCAGAAAAACTAAAGTCAACCTATTATGAGGTTTTCTTGGCAAATTTGTTCATTGCCATTGAGAGAACTTACTCATTTTCCCCTAGTGGGTTTCCATGACTAAGCAGAAGTTTTGATAATAATTGATAGAAGTTTTCTTTCTCATTGTCACTTTTCCCCCCAGGTCATAGAGATGTCATCTGATGAAGTCAGATGAAGTACTGTCATTATATGTGATTTCTAATTGGTATTATGTTGTCAAAACTTTCATGGCCGGAATCACTGGGTTGCTGTGAGTTTCCTGTTGTGTATGGCCATGTTCCAGAAGCATTCTCTCCTGATGTTTCACCCATGTCTATGGCACAAACTCGGAGGATGTCTGTCATAGATGTGCGTGAAACAGCAGAAGAGAATGTTTCTGAAACATGGCCTTACAGCTCGGAAAACTCATAGCAACTCTGTAATTGATATTTTCTAGTTTGCCTATGCATAAGAAAGATCCCTGAAAATACCATTTCTGTACCCTGTAGCTGTAATTCTGTATGTGTATATAAATATGTCATTTAACTATGCAGATGCTAAATCTATTTAGGGTATAGGGTTTAGCACCTTTGATATCAAGATTACCTCCTGTAAACCACCCCCCACCCCCCGGTGGAATCACAATGCCAAAGTAATGGAACCACCAATTACAGCTGGGTTCCATATTAGCATAGGATCATTTGAAATGCACAAGCAAGTTGGCTAGGTCTTTTAAGTATAGGCTCAATCCGATGTTCCTGCATATAGGAGTATGGTAAGCTAAATAGAAAATTTCAAAAGTGCTCTGAAATATTTTAATGAAGTAATACTAGGTACCAAAACTATTTTTTGAAATATTTTGAGCATACAAAATTATATTTCAATACAACCAATATATTACACAAATACAAAACTACATTGTATCATATCAGAATCTTTACAATACATTTCTCAATACACTTTCTATTAAAATATCATTCAAAACAATAGTATTTAAAATGCTTTTCAAAATACATATTCATAATTAATTGCACCATTCATCTCTCTATCATATCAATCTATCTTCCTTAAAATGCATGCATAATGATTATATATTAGGCATGCATGATCATAATCTGTGTGATTCAACAGCTGAATCAAGAAGTGTACTCTAGCTGGAACTAGGAATTGGATCAATTTTATTTACTCAATAATAAGAGATTGAGAAGGAAGACTTGAAGATGGCGCAAGTTTGTTTTCTGCTGCTCCAGACTATAGGAAAACAGATTCCTCCTGAACATTAGAAAGAAGTTCCTGATAATAAGAGATGCTGGATCGTATAATATGCTGCAGCAGAGTATGAGGGAATCTTCTACTGAGGTTTTTAATTACAGGCTGAATGGCTATCTGTTGGGAGTGTTTTGATTGGATGTTCCTGCATGGCAGGGGTTTGCACTGTATGGCTTTTATAGTCTCTTTCCACTCAGTGATGCTGTAATTCCATCATTCCAACTATTTTGGAATAGCTTCTTGCTTGAGACATGTGGCAGTCATTATGGTTCTTATGCCTTCATTACAGACTCAAAATAAATGCATTAGTATTATTTGTAAAGTAGAGATGTATAAGAAAACTTCTCTGCATGTGCTATTATTACTGTTCTACGGTGTCCTAAAGGGACCCTGAGTTCTGAGGGCAGTTGAAAGCTTTAGGTTGCTCCCCAGCTAATCACTTACTGAAATGTACACCTTGGGCACTCCCACCCAATCTGCATAACTTCTCAGTTAGAATGAAACCCTAATGTTTGCCTTCAGGTTATTGTATACTCCTTCCCAACACCCACAAGCTAGATGATCTGCAGAGGTTGTTCCACATCCGTACCTTACACCAATATGGGTGTTAAGGTGAACAGTGAATTCTTAATCTTTCCCACATTACTTGCTAGGCGACAAGTGATCTATGCTTCTTGACAGGGAATTAGACTGGATGACCCATGGGATCTCTTCCAACTCTTACAATTCTGTGATTCTATAATTCTATGGCAACCTGTTTATAGGTGTTATCCTAGGCAATTGTTAAAGTCCCCAGATACAGCAGAGGTAGGTGAAAGTAACTATGTAAAAGGAGAGAAGATTCGTAAACAGACTTGAAGTGACCAGAAAAGCTCACAAAGGAAGGAGTGTGGTTCACATTCAGAACTTGGAGAGGCAAATGAGGAGGAGGTGGTTAGGTTCTAAATAGCCTTCAAACCTCACCCTAATCATTTGCAGCATTTCAGAATATGGTGCCTTTTTGCCAGGCCTTCTTGTCTCTGGCCATAAAGGCCATCAAACGGGTTTCTTTCCTGCAGTGTCTTTGTCTCGCTGTCTGAAAACACACTGATTTTTAATTTTATTGTAAATATTTTAATTGAGTAATGTTGAAAGCCATCTTGGGTTTCACTCTGGGCGTTGTACTGAGATGCAATATTTCTAAAGGTATAACACATCAGTACTATGTAAACCCTTTTTGTTTAAATGTTGAATGTTGACTGCTGTTATGTTATTAGCAGGTTATTCAAGTGAGCTTGTTTGTAGCAGGTATAAAAAAGTGGAGCCGTTTAGGAAGATAATGGCCTTTCTGAGGGAAATGCACTCATTTCTTCCTCTGGGAAGTGAATACTTTGTGCTCACATCTGGGTCAATTGTCCCTTTGCAGAGGTTTCCTTCTAATGTTGAAGTAGCCAGTCCAATTGTGAAATCATTATTGGTTCTGAAGAGTCTTTCCATGGTGCTGAAATGATCTTTCTGCATGCATAGAAAAGCTATTGCTCCTTCATTTTTGTATATGTTAATAAAGAGCACCCAAAAGGAATGATTTATTATGAAGACATACTATTTGCTAGAAAGCAAAGATTGCTGCCTTTGGAATTATTTTCCTGAAGCAGCTCCTTAACATTTATTATTAAGTAGTTTTAAAAATGCAGTCAAAACATTTGGCAACTTGAATGCCATTCCTTGCACTTTGTTCTCAGTTACAAAAGGTATCTCAATTGAGAACAAGCTGCAGATCCATTACCATCATTATGGTGGTTTCATGCCATGCTGATTAGTATAATTTATAACCACATAGTACAGGAAATGTTTTCCTCCAAAAGCACAAAGAAGGAGTGCCGTTTTAAAACTTCCCTGATCTGAAGTCGATCTTCACTGGAATTGGAAGGCTGTTGAGAAGGACATGTGGTTTTGCCTTCTGTTGCTTGCTTCCTGCATAGACAGACTGATCATGGGGGGCTTCTATATGGATCACTACGCTTTGCTTTGATTCTGCTGTCTTGTCTCAAAGGCCCTAGCAAGCTTTTCTATGCTAATATCCAAAAATGAACTTCAATCAGGGCATCTGCCACCGTTCGGCATGTGGGACGAGAACTTTATTTGAATTAATTATCTTAAGATCAGTGCTTTGCTGCTGTGACACCTCTTCTTATAACGGGGAGTTTTCCATAAGATGGATGATGGTAGCAGTAATTGCTCCCCTGGTGCTGTGATCTGCCCTTTTGTAGTTAATTTTGAATTATGTACAGAAGCCAGAACCACAGGGCATGAATTTTACCCAAAGAGAGGAGCTCTCAAGAAAATGCAAAACAATATCTTGAGATAGAATGTCTATATTGCTTTCTCACAGCTTCCTCAAAGGCTCATACCTATTATACCAATGTCCATGATATGTTACCCAAGGGTTCATTTGGTCCTTTGAATGATACAGAATTTAATGAGTTCACAGGGTCATGTGGTTTCTTGGAAGACAAATGGCTTCCTCTTATGCAACCCATATTTGCTTTTAACATTTCTAGATATTTACAACCTATTTATTCCCTAGCTTTAGATTTTAGCAAACAAGTTGATTTTGTACATGTGTTGGCATGGGAAGGAACAGCACCTGGAATTGTATTAATGATTCACACTGATAGGAATACTATTGTAGAAAATGAGTTTGTACATTGGTGGTAATCTGCATTGTTCCAAAAGTATTGTGATGGCATAACTGTTGTGCAAATAGCCGTACATTCTAGATATCTAGATTTCCCTTTGTGGTTGAAGGATAACCTCACATTGAACAACTGGTGAGTGTAAGGCATTGCTTCTTGTAGCACATTGTGATCAAGTTTGGCATGAATATGCTAGTGTTGAACAGGATGTCAGCCAAATTTTATTTGCCCTTCCCTACTGGGGAAGTGGAATGATGAAAGGGCTGAATATGATTCATGGGACCTTACTTTGTAGCTACTGAAGACTCAGTACACCTCAAATTTAATTCTTTTAGCCAAAAATTCTGTTTAAAAACTCTCCAAAATAACCAAAACCTTCATAGGAATATGGCGGTCTGCATCCCCTGGACTCTAGCATTCCTCCCTAGAACCCCCAAACCCTAAAGAATCATATTTGGGGCTATTCCCAGAATGGAAGAGGCATGACTGCAGAGGGAGCAAGGCAGAGGGGGGAGGGTGCAAGGGATAAATGGTCTTCCACTACTTCTGCAGTTGACCAGCCTTGGTTGATAGTATGGTTAACAATGGTTCTAAATTGAAAACAACATGTACACACACATAATGAAAATATGTAGATATGACCTAGGCCATCACTTCTCCATATTATCCTTGTCTTTCATACCCAATGATATCTAGTAGAAGGGCACTGATTAACTGCATTCAGGGGGTGCTTAAATTACTTTAGGAACAGGTTGCTCTGGTTTTCTTAAGGGAAGTAGTAATGAGGCTGCTTCTAAGAAACCATCTTTGGGTTCCCGTGTGGGATCACTGTATCTTTCAGACGAGTATCATTTTGTTGGCTTCATTGATAGATTCACTCCATAAATTTCTTCTTTTGCGCTGAGTAATTTATTGGCACTGGGGGCTAGATGTAGTTATTGCATGAATAGTTACAAGCCTATATGGTACTGAAGGGATAGAACTATTTTAACTCTGAGCAGTGGTCTGTATCTGCATGTGGTTGTCTACCTGTGCAAAAAGAGCTTAGCGTCTGATTAATGATCTTCACATCAATATGCAAAACAAATGTTTGTTGTTCTAGGCTAAGGCATTATTGAGAAACAATTACAGTGGATTACTTACATACAAAATAATAGGATTTTTACTGCATGTCGTGCTTATAGTTTGCGATGAGCTTTGTATCCTCTTAATTATATTTTACCAAATTTGGGGTTTAGCGGAGCATTATGGCCTGCTACTGCTCATTTATGTGTAAAGAACAAAGCAAAATTACAGATTTACATCTCTTCATTGCAGTGATGATTCCATATTAAACATTTATATAACCTAGACCATATTGGTTCTAATTCTTGAAAATGTGATTTTTTTTGGATTTATCTCAATATATTCCCACAATGATCCATCATGTCACTCAAAGTGTTAACTTTCGTCGAATCCCACTAACATTGCTGAAAGACATCAGCATTCTAGTCACACTTTTGCTTCATTATTAAACCAAGTTGTCCTTTACAGCCGAGACTATGTTCTGACTAATATGACTTTTTTTGGACCATGGTATGTTTGGATAAAAGCTGGACCATGATAGTCCCTACTATTGCTGCTGAAGCTGAAGCTGAAGCCGAAGCTGTGATAGACCCTGCACAGATAGATGAGTTTCATTTCTGGCTCCATTTTACCTCCCCCAGAGCATGGTACCTCATGTATGTCTGTACCCAAACATTACTTGGGTAGCTTAGGGGGGGTAGGGTAGGGTAAGATGGGAGGAAACTGAGGGTTGTGCATGGCTACTTGCAGTTATTATCTGGTAGGACCTTGTATGAGGGACATTGAGGGCACGTGCCACCAAAAAAATCCTGGATCGTTTCATCACACTAGCAGTTATGCAGGGAGTGTGGGGACCCAGCTCTTCATGCTCAGTTCCATTGCAGCTTTCCCTCTTCCCCATCACATGGGGGGGAAGCTCTTTTCAACATCTCAGCCTGCTATTGTCTGTCATTGAAAGTAGTTGATGATTGTGATGGGAGCCATGGGACGCCTTGGCTGAAGAATAAAAAAACAGCTGCCACTGCCAAAAAAAGATATGTGTAAAAAGTTCACCAGTCAAATAGATCCCACTCAAACCTGAATTTTTAAACCTTTATAGATGTCAAAGTGTATAGCAGCTCCTCATTCATTCTTCATCATAGGCAGGGGTGAGGAGGACTAGTGATCTTTGTTCTCTGTTTATCTGTCTTTTGGCATTCCGCCTTGTTATGTAGTCATTTGTCCTTGCCAACTTGCTACTTTTTATTTATTAAATTTTAATGTCCAGGCCAGTTGGGCTAAACACAAAGGACATCAAAAGAAGACTGCGCTCTGCTATTAGTAGACAGTCTGCTGAACTGTTGAAGTGTTTAGAATTCTCTAGGGGGAGTCAAGCTGCTAGGACATTTAATGTACTCTTAAATGGCTTAACTGGGATATAAATTAAAATGAAGTAATAAAGGCAATGGGACCCCTGGAGAGAGTTCTCACTTCTTGAAATGTTATACTTTAAAGTTGAACTGGTGGGTGGTGGGATCTGGAACAAGAAAGTCTGGCTGCAATGAAGGGCTTGATCTAAGGACAAATGCTGTCGAATGGATCATTGTCTGCAAATATAAAGTGATTTGCAAAAAGAAATAATCCAAAACTTGACCTGAATCCTTGATTGAAGTGATTTGATTCATCAACAAATGCAAATATGTATATAGACAGACAGACAGATTTGATTTCAGTTTCCAATTTAAATATTCCATTTTCCAAACTGTATATTTTATTAACAAGCATGTGTTTTATTTGGTTACCATAGAAAATGAAGCACATTGGTTGACAACAACTAAATAGAAGCCTTTATTCAGCTTGGGAACATTATTTAAAAAACTTTGGTAAGCAGGCATGCATTTTACATAGATTTTAAGTTGTTGGTATCTGTACGTTGTACAAAAACAATTCTTGGAAGTTAATCCCATTGCATAAGACCACCAAGGAAAAGCTTGTACGTTTTGGGGGCTTTTCAAAATCAAGACTAGAACTGACTGGGTTAATATTGTTTCTCCTTTATTTGCAAATAATTTCTTCCACATATAGTTTGGTTTGTAGAGGTATAGATGTACATAGTTTCAAGCAACACATTTTAGAACATAAGGTACTGAGAGCATACAATGAGAATGCATGACCCTGCTGTGGTGCAGGTTGCACTTTCCCTATTTCCAGGTCATCGTCTTTGGGTGATTGCAGTATATGACTTCAATTGCATTGTGATGCCCACTTTTTAGATGTGCCATTAGACTAAGTAGGATTTATATCTAAGTAAGTACAGTGAGTTCCTTGGTGCCCCCATGAATACCAAAAAATCACAGATGCTTAAGTTTCATGATATATGATGGCATGGTAATGGCAAAATCAAGGCTTGCTCTTTTTTTGGAAAAATATTTTAAAGACATAGATGGTTGGAGTCCTTGAATACAGAATCCATGGGTATAGAGGACCAATGGTATATATGCATGATTACATAATCAGAGGGCAATCCCAGCTTCTACATATGCAAAATGTAAGGGCTTTAGGAGCAGAGGTGCCTGTTTGCCATCAGACACACCAGGAGTTCTCATGTGTGCCTACAGAAAGTTCTGCCAGCAAAGATCTATTACCACTTACTTACTTACTTACTTACTTACTTAGGTGATCCCTCGTAGTCCCAAGTTAGCTATGGCAAAGCTATGGTTATTTGGAGTTATGATTGTATCAAATTAAAGAACAGAAAACACAGATTTGCTAAATTCAGTGGTGGTTCCTTAATTTGTTCTTGTCCCCAAATGAAGAACAGTAACATTGCAGTAAACTCAGGCCACATTATATAAAATAACAATTTGTCGCAAGACTTTCACTTTAGCTTATTAACTGAAACTTTCCACTGGTTTAGCTGCTCAGGTTTTTTATGCACATTTCAAGGACTCAAGCTAAAAAGCTATTAACTCACAAAAAACTAAAGGCTATAGAAAATAATATGAGAAAAGTTTCTGCTCTTGGTGGCTGTGGGCTGACTGTGGAGTGGAATCTGCTGGGACTTGGTTCCAGGATCCCTCGTGGATACCAAGATCTATGCATGCTCAATGTCATAGTAAAATGGTATCCATTATATAACATGGCAAAATCAAGATTTGCTTTTGGGATTAAAAAATATATATTTTAAAGCTGTGCATGGTTGAATCTGTTGATGAAGATGGATATGGAGAGCAGTTTCACACATATGCATACACACACACACATGTATGTATGTGTATATATATATATATATATATATATATATATATTCCATACTCTATAACAACATAGTTTCAACCTTAGTCACCCTGTCATTAAACCAGTATAAGACATTACCATCACCCCTTTGAACCATTGACTGCTGGTGGTTTCAACCAATCTTTCCTTTCTGTGAGGGAAGTTAGGCTGAGAGAGAGTCACTTGCCTTACTTACTGAGAATCAACGTCTAGCAACATTTTTCAGCAACATCACCTTAGTTCATTATGGATGTGACCCTTTCTATACAGTAATGCTTTTCTTGAAGTACATAACACGGAAAAAGTGATTCCTGTTTCCTAAATTAATGTGTTCATTGGTAATAAAATTATCTAGGTCCCATGATGAAAAGATGATGCAGAAGATGTCATCTACCTTTCATCAAAATTTATTGTCATAGCTCTTCTGTGGGGGGAGCAAAAAGGGAGGGGGAGAAAGATATATTATTCTTTATGAGAAAGCATAATTCAGTTTCTTTTTATGACTCAAGAAGATGGGAAAGCTGCATTGTGAATGATAAAGGTTGTTTCTCCATCAAGATGTAGAAATAAATCAGCACGAGGAGTGATGACTTATTTATGTTCCATAGGAAGAACCCTCATTGTTCTGGCAAAAGACAGTTTACTTATTTATGTTTGGATTTTTCTAATGTTTATTTATTTCCATAACAACTATTGTGATTTTTTCACCATGGAAGGATGTAGATTTATGTCAAAGTGGTTACTAAAAGAAAGCCACAAGAAAATAGTGTACACATGAGTGTTTCTGTTTAGCAAGTGTATGCAGGGCAGCTAGATTCTTTTTTGTTCTGGGAAATGCAATGAATGAATCATGAAGCTGTGTGTAATTCTCTGTATGTGCATTGGAGGTAAGTGGAATGAAGCCAGCGGATGTACTAAAAATATATGCATTCAAAATAATTCTATCATAAAAGTACTTGTCCTTATGACTATGAGAAATACCATGCTTATATTGTGATATTTCAAATCTATTCATATACTTTTTTGACCTTCATGATTATTGTATTCCTTGTGGTATCTCCATTATCCATTATACAGTCCCAGGGCCTTTCCACACAGTCATATAATCCAGAGTATCAAGGCATAAAGTCCCACAAGATCTGCTTTGAACTTGTTAATCTGGGTCCACACTGCCATATATTCCAGTTCAAAGCAGATAATGTGGGATTTTATTCAGCTGTGTGGAAGGGGCCTCAGACTACTCAATTCCTCTCGTCTTCCTTGTGTGACTTCTGTTGTACTCTTTAAAATGAATCTGGTCAATTCTCCATTTGCTGTTGTCATTACTGGTATTGCGGCTATCACCCATCCTTTTCTCAAAAAACAACACAAGGTTAACTCTAATTTGACTCATTTTTAAACCTTTGTGATTAGTTAGTGCTGAATGGAAGTTGTTTGTTTCCAGTCAATTAGACTTCATGAATAATGATTTTGAATGCAGATAAATATATTACAAATTGATGGGCCTTACTTGCTTACTTTAAAAAAAAAACCTCTACCTTTCTCACAACATGATACCTAAGGCGATTTAGAAAAAAATGCCGTTAGAACTTACCTATGGGATTTAGTCTAGTATTATTATTATTATTTTATTTATTTATTTACATCATTTCTACTCCACTCTTCTCTACCCCCGAGGGGGGACTCAGAACGGCTTGACAAAAGGCAACAATTCGATGCCAATACACAATATAAATACAATTTAAAACCATAAACATTCAGCATTAAAATACAGTTAGCATTAACACATAATACACATTCACTTAAGTTAAAAACAGTGTTCCATCCACAACATGATTACAATTACAATCCAAAGTGCTGCATTGTGCTAATGTGCAAAAAAACTGGTCCCATAGCCAAGATTTCACTTTTTTCCTGAATGCCAGGATGGATGGGGTTGATCGTGAATGCCAGGATGGATGGGGTTGATCCACAGACGGGGAGCCACCACCAAGAACGCCCTATCTCTCATCACCACCAACCGCTTTTGAGAAGTTGGCGGGAGCGAGAGCAGGGCCTCCCCTGGTGATCTTAAATTATTTATTTGTTTGTTTGTTTGTTTGTTCAATTTTGTATTCCGCTCCTCCCTGCAGGCTCAGGGCGGTTCACACAACATACATAAACAACAATGTGCATAAAATATTAAAATTACCAGGTGGGACGTAGAGGCAGATGCGCTCGGACAAGTAAGCTGGGCCAGAACCGTATAGAGCTTTAAAGGTCAAAACTAGTACTTTATTTATTTATTTATTATTACTCGGGCTTCTATGCCGCCACTCCCGGGAGGCTCGGGGCGGCTCACAACAAGTGATATGCAATAAAAACACATTAAAAACAGAGCACATGGTATAAAACATAATAAAATACAAGATGTTGTACAGGGTACAAAACAGCATCGTGCAATTCGTACTTTGAATTGAGCTCAGAAGTGGACAGGCAGCCAGTGGAGCTGACACAACAGGGGGGTGGTATGCTCCCTGTATGTAGCTCCAGTTAGTAATCTGGCTTCCGCCCATTAGACTAGTTGCAATTTCTGAACTGTCTTCAAAGGCAGCCCCACGTAGAGTGCGTTGCAGTAATCTATTTGGGATGTGACCAGAGCGTGGACGACCATAGCCAGATCAGACTTCCCAAGGGGAAGTATATTCCCAAGTAAATTTCCCAGGGGACACAGGAAGAAAAGAGGGAACACAGATAAATGTATTTATATGTCATCAGCATAATAATAATGTCTCCCAGGGGATTCATGTACATGTTAAAAACATTTTTTTAAAGAACAGCTATTCCCAAGCATCACCATCTGGAACCTGCCTGAGAGATACAACCAAAGCCACTGCAGCACAGTGCCTCCAATTTGCAAAGCCCCTTTCAGGCATTCCAGAAGGAAACCATGGTTAATGGTATTGAAAGCAGCTGAAAGATCTAGAAGCACCAACAGGGACACACACCCCTTGTCACTGTTAAGAGGGAGATCATCCACTAAGATGATCATAGCAGTCTCAACATATCCTGCTCTGAAGCGGATTTGAAATAAATCAAGAATGTGTGTGTTATCCAAGACTGGCTGGAGTTGGCTGGGCCATTGCTTTCTCTATCACTTTGACCAAAAAAGGAAGGTTAGACACTGGTCTGTAGTTATTAAGGTCCAGGGGATTCAGGAAAAGTAAGAAATTGGTTAGGTCACCTACCTACCTTTCAGCTGTTTTGTGAACACCCACCCACACTAAACATGGCTTTCCCCTTTTTACAACTATGCCACACAAGTTGGGCCTCAGAATACAAACTTTCATTCAGGCGGACAACTGAGATAACTAGAACATTTAACAACATTTTAGGTAATTGTTTCATGCAGTCATATTCTGTTTAAATGTCAGCTTGAGCTTGTTGTTAAACACCAGCACATTGAAGAAGTACACGTTCTTCAGTTTTTGGCATCTCATGATGATGATTTGAAAAGCAATTTCATAAGTGACTCTGTCAGTTTCAGACACAATTTGCAAGTACAGTCTTATGATCTAAAATAATATCATAGGAAGCATACATAGTGGAGAAAAAAGAACCATGCATTGAGTTGCTTTTGTTGAAGTTATCAGTCTTATAACTGCAAAAGCATGTCAGACTTATAGTGAAGTTAAGCCACAATTATGAGTTTGGGGTACATGTGAAATAGAAAGGGAAAGCTCAAAATTTCTAAGGACGGGGACCAAATAAAATGTTCACAGACTGTCCCTTGGGAGTTAGGAATTAGATTATTGCATGTTCTGATGTCTGTACTATAAAGAAATATTTTATAAATTTTTACAATGACGAAAGAGACCAAAGAGGACTGTGCTATTACTATCTAATGATACACCAGTTCATAAGTCATAAATAATATTGTTTAAATTGAAGATGGTTGCACAATATAATTCTGAAATGATAAAATCATAAAATTAGAAGAAACTATAAGGGCCATCCAGTCCAACCCTGCAATGGAGAAACACACATTCTTGACACATGGCCAGCTGCTGTTTAAAAACCTCCAGAGAAGATGACTCCATGTTGCTCTGAGGCATTTTAGCAGCTCTTACCAACATGATTTTTTTCCTGATTTTTAGGAAGAATATCTTTTTCTTTAGTTTAAATCCATTTCTCTGTGTTTCTCTTATCACACAAATAAATTATGTAATCTAAGAAAATTTGTTTAACAACAATAATGAAATAGGTGGAGTCTATCTGTTGGTCTAGGAGAATCATAGAGAGAGTCACAGCTTGTGCACACTGTGCATTTCAAATTACTAATTAATTTAAATATGTCGGTGTATAAAGTGTTTGAAGCCTACAGGACTGTCATCACAAAGTAACAGATGCCACTAACACATATGTTTGCTGTCAATGTGGTTGGAAACTGAGAGTTTGCCCCTCTTTCCTGCTGTAGGAATGGAGTAGCCAAAGCACATACTGAAGCTGTTCCAGAGGTGCCCTGTTGTCATGAATAACTTTTCAATTACTTTAAAGCAGAGGTTCTTTTTATTGCAGTTTCCAGTGTGAGAGGTTATATCAGATTACATAAAAACATTTAGACAAAGATTGGCATTAGACATACAGACATACAGATTCTATGCAACTACATTGGATTCACAATCACATTGGTTAACAAAGGGGAATTACATTTTCACTCAACATTCACACCACATGTACACGCATTCATTCTCACACACCCAAATATTGCTATATCCTTTTCTCCCTCCTTGGAGAAGCACCTGTAAGGCCAGACCATGCTTTCCTGCAGCCTTCCAATACACAGTTCCAAAACTTTGATAACGCCATAACTTCAAAATGCCAAAATGCATCCTTTCCCTAAGCACAGTTTTCCATACAGTAGAACCTGACTCCCTGCACAAAAATCTAAGACTCCAAAAGTGCACTGCTTCCTCTTCCCTTGAGAAAGAAGGCCAAAGAGACCAGACTGCTCCCATGCAAATCTGTCACTATCTCTCTTCTTCCCATGGAGCAGAACATAGCGCGTGAACAGCGTCTCTGTCACACTTTGAGTATTATTAGACCGAGTCTTTTATAGAAATATTCTGTTGATGTAGTCCCAAAGTTGTAAATGAATGATAGACGTCTTCCATCCTGGATTCACCTCTGTTTCCTGGCCAGATGTTGACTCTTCTTGATTGGTGTTGAGAAACACAAGACTTGTGTTGACTTCCTTCTTAACATAAGGAATGTTGCAAACATTTCCTTAACTTGAAAGAACTATTGTCACAGTTCTTATCAATTCTATTAGCAGGTTTTGATCACAGTTCCAGCAAGCAGGTAGTTAGTCATTGCTGGCCTTATTATCTTACTGGTCCTTCCAAAATTATTAACCCCAGCCACACATCCTTCCATTCTTCCATTCTTCCATTCACTCCCACACATCATATTAAATTCATATTTATCAAATCTGCACATTAAATTTCTTATAACACTGTGGTAATGGCTCTGCATGCAAGTAGCTGTGCCCTCATGTATTCTCACTCCACTCACAAACAATAGATGCAATGCCACTAATTCCAGCCCCCATTGTCTCTCTTGGCTTGAAGGCTGCTGCCTCACCTCCCTGTGTACTTTTTGAAAGTTATATGTAGCTAAGATCGTATTCTGCACACAACTCACATGTACACCCCCCCAAAAAAACCCGTTTTCTGCTTAAGAAACAATGCAAGGTTTCTGTCCAGGATTCTTCTCATTGGGTTACCTGGGGAGATGGGAGGAGCTCTGAAGGGAGCAAGACGCTTTCCCCTGTCGCTCCTAGGCAAGTTCTTCTGTTTTGTTTACTTTGCTTATTCGTTCTCTATCTGAAACATTTTGAGACCTGGGACTTTATCAGAAGAACTGCTCTCATCTTAATGGGATTTTATCAGAAGGACTGTGCTTAGTTTAATCTACTTTTAAACAACATTCTCTTGGCAAAGAGAAAAGAAGTTCCTATTAATAGTGACTAGCTGAAGCTGGCTCGAGTAGCTTTGTGTGCTCCGACCTCAAACTTCCACAATCTTTCACTCTTCCTGCTATTTATTCTTTTTTGAGTTTAAACAGTGAAGATAATATTGCCATAACAGACTACTCTGCAACCCACTGCAACCTACTGAAGTAAATCCTGTTATGTACTGTTTTATATTGGGTTACCTGGTGCTCAAAGAACACATTTTTATCATTAAAAGGATTTTTTTATATTCTTCCCATCTTTAAAGGTAAATAGGAGTATAAGAAATTGAAGAATTGGGGAAAAGCAAAAACTGTCAAAGATTTATTTTTAGTCATTGAAGAAAGAATTCCCTGATACAATGTTTTAAAAAATCAATACAGTGTTCACTTTGTAGATGATGCTTTAAGGGAGATGGCATTGGGCCATTAATGCTCCTTCTTTCTAAGAACTGATACTCCATGAATTGGAGCATCAAAGCAGAAAGAAGATGTGGAGATCACAGGCAATATGCAATCTGTTACTTAGCTTTTCAAAGTACACAAGTTATTAACTCAAAAAGTTGCTGAGGTCCTTTTTATAACTAGTTTACATGGTAAGAATCTATTTGGAAGTGTGGAAAGAAAACACGGAGCCAGAAGCATGATTTTTGATATCACTTTTACTAATACATAATAACTTTATTCTTATACCTCGCCACCATCTCCCCAAAGGGACTCAGGGCATCTTACACATGGGTCACAATGCTCACAAGACATAAAAACAAAACAATCAATTAAAGCAGAAACATAAAATAAAACAGAGTAAGATATACAGTATGTTGATATTGGTTTTGCACAAGGATCTTAGTGTGTAAGGGAATATATATATATATATATATATATATATATATATATATATGACACCTATCTATGGATAGGATTTAAAATTTCCACTTGTAAACCTTGAAGAAACACCCAGACCTTTAAGAGAGATTTCTTTGAGATGAAGGTTTTTTCAAGAATAGTAGGAGAACCTTGCTTGCTTAAGATATATCTTGGATTACTGTCAAGAGAACTGAAGCGGAGCATTTGGACCAATAACATTGGTCCTCTGTGTCTATGGCTTTAACCACCCAAGGCTTTAAAATATTTTTTAATCCAAATGGCAAAGCTTGATTTTGTCACTTCATGTACATATCATATCATTGTATATAATGAAATTAAAGCATCTATAAATTTTAGTATCCAAACTCCAGGGGATAACACAAGGCCACCATGCACCTGAAATATAGCTTCTTCTTCATTTTTGTAGATATAAGAAAGGATTAACATGGCCTGACAAATTACAGTATTTTATCTTATTAAGAATATAAAAATCTGAGGTGAAGAAGAGACGAAACAGAAGGAGGCCGTGAGTACAAGGAACAGCGGCCCGTGCGGCATTGGGGAGGCGCCATTGGAGACAGAGGGGAGGAGCGTGGACGAGCAGCGGGGATCCCAACAGCCCCATAGAAGCCCCCACACTCAGGGGATCGGGCCCCCAACAAAAGAGACACAAAGGCCCAACAAGCAGGCCGCACAGAGGGGGAGCCAACAATCCCTGGCAAAGGCAGAGGGAACGGGAGGAAAGGGCTACAGGGTGCCAAAATGGCGGATGAGCTCTCACAGTCCTATGAGCAGGGAAGAAGAAGAGCTTTTTGGCGGGAGCGCCATCTTGGGAGAGGGAAAAGGACATTTTTCCAATAGTAAAACAGGGAATAGCACAACTGACAATAGAACTATGTCGGCACTGCATGAACGGACCTCAAGAGCAAAAGAGCGGAGGATAATGGAAGAAGAGGGACCAGAGGAGGAAGGAATAACTTTGAGGGACATCCTTGCAGAACTGCGAAAAATAGGGGAAGCTCAAGACGGATACCTACGGAAGATGGATGCCATAATGTCTCAGCAAGAAAAGCAAATGGGAACGATCCGGGAGCACTCCTAACATGCAAGAACAGAACCAACCGAAGAGGCGCTCCTCACAATGCCAGAGCTGCTGACCCTCTATGATGATGGAAAAGACGCACCCCAGGTCAAGGGGGAAAACGCAACAATACATGAAGGCAGAGAGAAGAGAGGGAAGGAGAATACAAAACCGCAAGAAATACCAGAAGAAAGAGGACCTCACTTCAAAAATAGTGAGGAAGTTTCACTGGAAGTTGCAAGAACGGCTTCGAAGGGCCCTAAAACCTCTGCCCCCCCAAAAAGAGAAGAGGGGAAAAACGAAGAGGCCGCTGCAACACCCAAAAGCCCCATCCTGGATACAGATAAGAACGAAAACAAAAAGATTGGGACGCAGCCCAATAGGAAGAGAAGCTGGAGGAGAACAACCCAGCAAGGAAGAAAGAAAAACCTAAAGAAAAATTGCCCCTACTCTCTAGAGGCGTATTTTAGGCCTGCGAGATGTGGCATCCTGGGGATGGATATAAAAGGCCTCGAATCTCCTAAAGAGAATGGTTAGAAAGGAAGCCGAGGAAAACGAAAATACTTTGAATATACTTTGAAGCCAGTACACTTAAAAAATTATTTCAAACTCCTTAAAGTGTTCCAACTAGTTGGAGTTGTTTAATCAGTCAGTCAGTCAGTAGCCTTTATTTCAGTCAACAAACCATCGGCTAAGTCAGGTGAAAGTACAGCAATGGAATACAACATTTAAGAAATTAATAACATCACAGATCCAGCTACACAAAAAGACAAGGAACGGACAATGGACACCAAACACTGGAAAGATTTTGTAGGCTAAGGGAAAAGAGTTTTTTTTTAAAAGGACAAAAACTAAAAACAACAGATTGCTTTTATACCAAGAGGGTTATGAAGACCCGTCTCTGGAAAAAGAAGGAAAAAGAGCCTAAAAAGAAGACTTGTAAAAAATAAATGTCCAGCTTAACAAGGAGAGAGACTGTACGAGAAAAACAAGAAGCATCCATGAACAAGGAACTTAGAATAAAACAAGTTACCCCTATCCCTATCTTTTCTCAGCATCCTTACCCATTACTATCCTTCCCAGATCCCGGACCAAACAACCTCCTTCACCGCCCCTAACCCTTACCCCTTTCTACCCCTCATCCCCTGTTACCACCCCCCGCACCCCCCTTCCCACCCCCGATGCCCCCCTCTACCCCCTCCCCATCACCACTCTCAGCCTCTCCTTTCTCTATCTTTCCTACTGTCCTTTACCTGAAATTGTTCCCCCACTTTTACTGTTTATGGAAAAACCCTAATAAATATTTTTTTAAAAAAAGAATATAAAAATCTATCATTCCCATTACATTTCTCAGATAATGCATTTTTATTCTCTCTTAGATTTGTGTCAGGTTTTACTTACATGGGAATTCATGACTGCTCCGGGGAATATTGTTTCCAGTGCACCACTTTTTGTGCATTTATAATGGCTGGCTACATCTTTCTATTGATTTTTTGAAATGTATGTCTTTTTAGTCATGCACATTTTAAAAAATGTGTTTATAGTCTTTTCGTGTTTTCTTCTCAGAAATGCATTGAAATACAAAGAAATATGCTAACTTCCAAATAAAACTGTTTACCATTAATGATCCATGGTAGCTGTGTACATCAGCACCAGAATACTTGGGTTTGTTTTTTAAAAAAATTATATGCTCAGAGAACTTTCCTGTTGGGGATAAGTTGGCATTACTAACCAGGAAAATATGTACATGGGAAGAACAGGCTTTGTTTTTGGAAAATAAACGTTAGTAATTCATTCATGTCCTTTTTACCTTTTTATTAGGACTGGTAGAGAGATCCACAAACCATATGCCAGATATATAGTGCGTGGGCTTAGCATTTCCACACACTTCTAATAATAACCCCACTTTTTGCATGTTCTCAGAAAGTGGTTGCAGCATTCTGGGTAAATCTAAATGTTTGGACAGAGAGCATTCAAAAACAGGAAACTACTATGCATTTTCAATCTCTGGGGAATGTTTCAGTGAAATGTATCTTATATGGATTTCCTTCATCTGGACTTCTTCCATCCAATCTGTGGGTCAAGTTCCATGGAAATTCATGTTTGAAAGGCTAATTAATGATAGTAGAGAACTTCCTTGTTTTCAGTCTTTTAACTGTAGATGGAACAGGGGCAATTTTTGTGCCTTTCGTGTCCACCAAGCCACCTTGTTCCAAGTGATGTCCAAATCACTTCCATTGTTATTTTTATCAGAACAGAGAGTTCTTTTTTGGGGGGGAGGTCTGTGGGAGAATTGAAGTTGTGGTAGCAACACTGCTGCCTTCCTACTGGTTTTGACACATATTGTACATATCTGAGTTTCCAATGGTGGACGGAGAGTCTAGGAACTTCCTGGGCTTTCACGGGCTGCAGATTGAGGCACGGAAGTCCACACATAACATATGAGCCAGTTTGGAAATTGCAGTTTTAGTTTCTCAAATATTTGTGCTAAAGTGTTCAGCAACAGAACATTCAATTCATGACAGTGGCATGTGTGTACCTGTGACTCTCTTTGTTCTGTGTTCATAAAAGGAGTATTCTCTATGGTTGTAAATGGTATCATTCTTCCTGACATTTTGCAGCTCACTTGGTTTGCTATTCTGTGGTTTCACATTAGCCCAGTGGTTCCCATCCTTTTCTGACCAGGGACCACTTTGACCAAGGACCACTCTCCAACCATTAGTACCAGCAAGGTTACAAATCCGCTTTTGGTCAACTTTAGATTTGGTTTGGTTATTTGGGGTGCTGAATCAGAAAATTGCATTTGATAGACTACATCAGCTGTAGTTTCTGATACAGAACATATGCCATCCAGTAATCGCCATCTGCTCACCCACATAAAATCATATTTAATAATTTAGAGCTGCAGACCTTATTTAAGTCTTGTGGCCTACTGGTGGGCTGTGGCCTACAGGCTGGGAGCCACTGCTTCAGCCTAACATCACCTAGGATGCTGCAAAAATTGAGAGGGTAGGAGAAATTCCAGAAAAAACATGGGCAGGAAAAGGGAGGTCTTGAAAACTTCACAACAAATAACAATTGCAAAAGAAAAAACCTCCAGAAGAGCCAGGAGAAATTCTAGGCAGAAAAGCAGCTATTCAGGCACACCATTTTGCTCCAAAAGGAAACAAATGCAAACGGGTAGGCTCTAATCATTTCTACTTCAACATGAAAGCATCAGGACAAGACTATGAAGTGACACTTTGCCCAGAATTACCTGGGACAACAACTTCAAATACATATCCATATATTACAGATGGGAAGATAACACTCAAGACTGCTTACTGGAGGCCAATCCATGCATAATTCTTTATGCAGCCAGCCATTTAGAACCATATTATTGCTGTCACACAAACTATGTATATGAGACTTTACAAATAATTTAGATCTCTACTTTAGGGGAAGTGCAATATAAAAGTAACACATGAAAAGTAGAGAAAGAGGTAAGTGGACATAGAAGTAAGCAGGGGGAAGCTCTCCAATTACATGTACTTTGATTTGGTTGTACTTAGATAGAGGAATCATCCAGATTTTCCAAAGCTTTCTGAAAATGGAAAGATTTGAGTAGAGAAGTGACTTAAAAGAGATAAGTGGATTTGGGTGATGACAGGTAGCTCCAGATATAAGAGACAGCAAGGAAACATTGACAGCATTTGACTGCCCTAGTGTGGTGGAACTATAATTTAAAAAGTCATAAGAAGGAATGTAACAAGATAACTATGTGAAGACACGAAGGCAAGTGTTATCATTGAAGAATTGGAAGGACAAGGAAATAAATTTGTGTAGGATCCAGGACAGACATGAAGTCAATGAAAAAGGGTAAGAGTCACAATGAGAGGTATGAAATTGATACCACTCTAGGTTCAACTCTAGCATTGTACTGAGAGAACAAGTCTGGCTATGAGTGAGCTGGCTCTAGTTTAATCCAGAAATAAACAAAGGAAGCCTTTGTTCCATTTATAATCTGTTCCAAATTTCATATAAGAAGCTGTACAGTTGTTGACACAGAATCCAGAGAATGCATTTCCCCCTTTTCTTTCTACATGATTAGCATGGCTTGGGATTTGCATAAGTATCCTTTCTCAAAAGCTCTGAAAACGTACCTCATTAAGTCAAAACAAGTTATTAAGGAAACACTGTGTAACCTCTCTCTGGACACTGTCAGTGGAGCATATACTGTTCAATAAAACATGGGCAGAATTAGTTGAGACAACAGCTACCCTTTAAAGCATTTTTTTAAATTCCCATGCATGTATGTTTGTGGCAATTGATATCAAGTCTGAGAAATGAAACATTAAATTTCCCAGTTAAAATAATTATGGAACAATGAAATTCTTTTACAATATAGAGCACTTTTGAACAAATGACTCACTGTCAGTGGAAATAAAAGCCAAGTCAGTATTCTAAAATGGAAACTTTCTATATTAATTTAACAATATTTTTGTATTACCAATAGTGAGCTTATTTGTTGAAAGAGTTTACTGCCAAAGGAGGTGTGCTGTTTTGTTTTTTGTTTTTTAGGTTTGGGTTTTTGCTTTTTGTTTGTTTGTTGTTGTTTTTTTGCAATGTCATAATCTTTCAGCAGATTGAATTGCCATCAAGAAATTCTTCTCAATGTTTAGGTGGATTTTTTCCTTGTAATTGGAATCTGTTGGGTTTGAGTTCTAGTCTTGCAAGCTATAGCAAACAAGCTCACTTTATAGTCTACATGAAATCTCTTCAGATGTTTTAAGTAACTATTTATCAGCTATATCAACTAGAGGTGGAAAGACATGTTGAAAATATTTTAAAAATATTGATAATTGGAAATTCAGACAAGAAGAATCCTAGGCTAAGGAGAATTTTGTCCAAAACAAACACATGTGAATTTTGCATAAATTAAATCCAGGATTGGGAACAGACTTTGAGAAATTTTATGGGTTTTGAAATCTTTCTAGCATCAAAAATTGCATAAATTATTTGTTGCTTCCATTGAGCAAAAATTAGGGACTAATTATATATGTCCTATCAATCTTTCCCAACATATCCAAATCTCTCAGCTGTTCAAGGCTTTGTTTTCACATCTTTCTACAATGTTGTTGCCATCCTCAAGATGCATTCTAATATGTCAATGTCCTCCTTGAACTCTAATATTCCAATTTTTTATTTATTTTTATTTATTGTTTCAATTTATATACCGCCCTTTCCAAATTGGCTCAGGGTGGTTTACAAAAAGGACAAGATATAAAAACACAGACTAAAACCAATAAAACCATTAGAACATCAACAGAGTTTCTGACATTGCACATTGTATTCCAGGTGAGGTGTGATCAAAGCTGAATCAACTCGTACTATTACTTCCATCTAATTGAATCATGTTGATGCAATCTAAACTTGCAGAATAGACTGGTCAAGTGAAGTGAATTTAGAGATATAAAAAAATTCTAAAAATTTGGAAGCCATTTTAATTTTGGAAAGAAGAAAACAAACATTTTCAGAAAAACTGGGAAAATGCTATATTTCCATGCTTCACAAATTGACAGTTGTTTTGCTACTTTAGGAACATTAAAAACATGGTGTATAATATGGTTTGGCATAAAACTATGAAGTATGGAATATTTAAAGTAACATTTATTCAGGCAATAATTACAAAACTGAATTTTCTTTCTTGTGTTAATTTTATTGGAAATGGAGTTGAATAGTCCTGAACAGCAAAGAACACATGAACAGTAATACAGTAAATGTCTTCGGTTTTGCCAATTTATGCGGAACAGTGAAAAAATAAAATAAAAAGGAAATAAACCATCTGTACTTATCAAAGAAAATCATGTTGGTTGTTCCATTCCTCATAATGTCAAAAACTCATAAAGCAATCATTCATATCACAAGAATTCAAAAACAAACAAACAACAGAAATTGCAATGATCTGATGTTACATAAAAATCTTTCTGTTACATAGCTGTTAGGAATGATTTTGGGGGAGTAAGTAATATAAGAACATTTTGTCTCAAACACTTTATTTATAATTGTAAAAGGAAATTATTTTACCATTTTTTAAAAATCTGGAAAGAACAGGAAGGACACAATTTGGGAGAAAGCGTTTGCTCTTTGTAATCTTCATGGCATTATTTAAGGACTCTAATATCTGCTGACCTTCTTAGATGTAAGCAATATATACCTCATGGAAGCCCTGTAGTCCTCTCTCTGTGGGCTGCTACTGACTGATTGCCTGCCTGCTAACCAATGCAGCTAATCGTCTGTCAGTTTCCAGGACTGTTGTTTACTTATCCTTAGGGTTAAGCACTTGACACTAATGCTGCCAATTCTCCAGTCCTTGCTAGGTTTTATTTTCAAAGTGCAGGAGTCTCTGCTCATCTATCTTTTCCTCATCTGCATTACAGGCCTTGTATGGTCTAGGGCCAGTGTACCTGAGGGACCGCCTCTCCCCATATGTTCCCCAGAGATCACTTTGGCCTAAAGAACAAAATCTCCTCAATGTCCCCTCTGTTCAGACTTACGACCTGTCATCCACTAGGGAAAGAGCCTTCTCGGTGATGGCACCGACACTTTGGAATGCTTTGCCTGACAAAGTTAGAGAAATTAGAGAGTTATTCCCTTTTTGAATGGCATTTAAAACGGTTCTCTTTCGTCAAGCATTCCCTCCTGAGTGAATCTCTGTAACATCTTCTACTGTCTACATCTTAATTCATTGAATTGGTTGATTGTGGTGTTAGTTTTATTGCGCTGTTTTTTACATATGTAAACCGCCCTGAGTCTGTGGGAAGGAGTGGTATAGAAGTCAAAATAATAAATAAAAACATAAATACATAAATCCATTGTTCAAAATGCTTGAGGACAGAACTGTTATCGATTTTGGAATACTTGTATTTGCATATATCGTATTTATTTATTATTCCAACTTATATACCGCTGCTCCCTGAAGGCTCGGAGCAGTTTACAGTGCGAACAAGAACAGTATACATAAAAACCAAATTAAAACAAAGAGAAATCTTTGTTCAGCAGGATTCAAATGCCTGCTGGCATGCTCTCCGAAAAGAAGGTAAGCTTCGCTGAGCTCGGGTTTCTACCGGCAAAGTATATGTCCATTATGAGATATTTATGTTTTATATACACATTACACATATAACCTGAAGGTGATTTTATACAACATTTTAATTTTTTTTGCATGAAACAAAGTTTGCACACACCATCAGAAAGCAAAGCTGTCACTATTTCAGCCACCCAAGTAGATCTTTTGGATTTGAAGATACTAGTCTTGTGGGTTTTGGAAATTCCAGATAATGTTTGCTCAGTTTGCACTAATTTAAAGAATTTTCCATTGTATTTAATAAAATGGTAAAATAGACAGGACTAGAATTTTCTTTTGTGTGTGTGTGTGTGTGTTTTTAAAAAAACTCTTTTAATGGAGGATGTTAATTTAGCTGCCAATCTATTGTAGGTCCAACACTCTGAAATCAACAATATTGTCATCAATTGCACCCTCCATTTTATGTCTTCTATGAGAATATTTAAATAAACTTCACATAGTTTGGACTTCGGAAACGGCCGCTCTTATCATGTTTTCAATGCGGTTCCTTATTCTTTTGTAATTCCTTCTTTTTCATTCAAAGCATTGTGGCTGACAGGGTAAGGGGCATGAGTCTACACTGCCAAATAATCTAGTTCAAAGTGGATAATCTAGATTTTATATGGCAGTGTAAAAGGGGCCACACACAAAGGGGAACTGGTGGCCTGCCTTTCCATCAACAAACATAGGGAAATAGATTTTCATGATTTTATTATCTGTATTCAGTACTTTCTCCTTGACTATTTGAATGACTCTGTGGAATTATTTGCCTGAATGTGGTTCTTTTTCTCTTTTATTTATGCACTGCTTCAGAGGAAAGGAATTTGTACAGTTTTCTTCATTAAGTTTGCCAATAAAGGCATTTAAAACCAATTATAAGGATGCTACATAAATCCTGGATAAATTCATGGAAAATAGGACCATGAGGTCAGCTTGACAGCCTGCCAGTGGAAATAAAGCATGATCTATTTTAGAGCATATTTTAATTACAACCTAATTCAGTGTAATGTTGACCATCTTTCAGCTTCATTAAGTTTAGTGATACTTGTTGCCATTCCACTGTGTTGGAGTATTAAATTCCGTCTTATGTGTTGAACTATTGATCAGCTGGAATGAATTAAAGGCTCTGTTACTATCCCTGGAAACAACTGACAAGTCTGCAAGTGACTTACAAAGGGTCCAGGCTGAATCCCAGGCATCTTGTTTAAGATCCATCTGGGTGAGATGAAATGGATAAACTTTTATCTCCTCTTAATACTTGGTTTATCCAAGTTGCTGTCACTGAATGTTTTATTTGTCTTCAGACAGATTGACTTCTCCTTCATAAAAATGCTACAAAATATAGAGGAACTGAAATATTTCTAGAATCATAATAATCAATGTATATGTAGTTTGAATTTCTAATTCTGAATTTGAAAACCTAGTTCAAGACTCCCTAAATGCAGTAATATCAAGCATTGAATTTCTCTTGGAATATTTTTCATTAACGCTTCTTCCTGCATTATATAATCCAGTTCAAATCAGATAATATGCATTTCAGCTTTGATAATCTGGATTATATGGTAGTGTAGAAGGGGCCTCACTCACTACCTTTCTATGAAACAAGTTGTGGACAGACCTTGGCAACCCCTTATAATCCATCTCCTCCAACATTTCATGGATAAAACTGTAACAAACAAGATCGGAGTGTGGTCAAGATGGCAAGCATTATTAATGAAGGAAAAACAGGCATGCTAGGAGAAACTGGAGCCATTGGCTTTTGTATGAGCCTACTGGGAAGTTTTTGCTCCCTCCTTTCCTTTCCACCCTGCTGCATTGAGTTCAAATTAATTTTGCATTTTGAACTCACTTCACAGCCAAAGAATTATAATCTGAGAACATAAGGGAAAAATAGGGGGAAAGCAAAAGAAAGATATAAAAGCAACTGAAAAGGTGAGAACACAGAGAATTATTATAACTGCCCCTGGTGGATTCTGGGAGTTCTAATTAAAAGCCAGCCTTTCAAAGCTCTGTAGTGGCAGCAGAAAGGCTTCTCAGCAAGTACAGAACTTGGGATGTTCATACCTAGCTGTTGCCTTGCACACTCATAAAAGTGACACATTTCAACGGTCTGAATTTGTCTACTGAAATTCCCATTTCAGTAAATTTGAGGAAGAATGTGGATGCACGCTTGGAGGCATCATTGGAAATGAGAAAAGACTCACTTTGTAATATGGCAAATGACGTATTTTTTTCCTATCCAGGCACCATTCTTCATAATATAATTCTCATTAACACATTCTGAATCAGGACAGAGATTCCATGGGGCGGGTTTTATCCAATCCCATGGGCAAGTATTTTATATGTGAAGATAACTGGCGAGAAATGATGACCCATTTGGAATGAATTTCTTTCCCCAATACCAAGATATAAACGTATTGCAGTAAAATTTACTTTTGAGGTGAGATAATGCCACTCTTTTTGCTGTGTAATTATTGTGGTTTCAGTTACTTTTATAGTTATGGAAGTGCAAAATCATCAGATAGCAGAGAAAGACTACCACAAGGTTCAAATGATTACTTACGCTGCCATCTCATGCTTTTTTATGTGTGCCGATGTGATGTCCAACAATATATTTTACAGTAGGATGCTGTAGCAATCAAGTGGTGTTATTACTGATAACATCTCATTTATCTATATAGCATCATCACTGTACATTGTGTTTTACTTGTTTTGAAAAAGCAACAAAACAGTTCCTTGCTCTCAGGTTTACAATCTAATTCAGACATGACACAAAAGAGGAAAGAGATGGCAGTTTTGGAGACAATTATGACCAGAAGATTTTAATTGCCTAATATCAGATGGCCAATGATTATTCTAAAAGGGCCAGTGAGATCCAGCATGCAATAAAAATGTCTGATGGTAGTTTGACTGCACAGCCAACAAAGCAGAACAGATGGTTAAAAAACTAAAGGACATGGTTGAAGGAAAAGGTCTCTGTGACATTTAGAGTTAAAAAGACAACAGTAGCCATGAATACACCAGAGCTAATTCTGTAGCAAGGAGTAAAATATTATTTAATCAGCAGTATTTCATACATAACTCAATTAACTACTTTCACTCATCAGTATTAATGAGACCTAGTGTTTGGATTAATGTGCAAACGCTTCATAAAAGAGCTCCCAGAATTCTGCCAAAAACTTAATAAAGCGCTGCCAATCAAATTCTTGTCTACATCCGGTGCTTTTGCATGCTAATATCACAAATCATCCTATACTCTCATCATTGTTTGCTGATTCTCTAATTATGCTGCTCTCTGCATTAAAAACTAATTAGTGCACAATGTTCAAGGTACATCTTAGCATATTTCTTCCGAAACAGAGGATGCAGATTTTTCAAGTAAGATACACCATTGTTTAGCAACAGGGAAAGGAACCTCCCTTCTTTTTGGTTTTTTAGTATCACTTGTTACCTGCATGTCGACTTTCAGAGAAAATGATAATGAAGCAAATCTCTAACAAAGCAGAGTTCTGCCAGCAAAATGCAGGTTTCACTGATGTACTGTGTCACATTTTTCACACCTTTGGGTCAAGACACATAGCATGACATTTGTTTCAAAAAGATGCACACACTATCTTTAATTCTTCATGATAGATCTTGTCTTCTGCCAAATGTGCTCTCTCTTCCCTCTTCCCATTCTGCTTTAGCCCCTTTTGTTCCTTCATTTTTCCCTTTTTCTGTTTCCTGATATTTTACATTATTATTTCTGCTTATATATTTTGTCATGCCAAAGGCTGGTTAAGAAGAAAGGGAGGAGGCTCTAGATAAATATTGAAGAATATTACTTCAATATTTTTTCCCACTCTTTCTGTTGTTTTTGTCATTTTACTAGAGAAAAATAAATATGGATGATGATGATAGTTGTGATGATTATAATTATAATTATAATAATGTTCCCATGCCCAAATTAGCCACCAAACTTAAACTAACATCAAAAGTTTTTTCTGCTTTTAAGGACGTATTTGCATCTAATTGTGTATAGGACTTCCTCTGAACATATGAAAATTTGCAGATATGTTTGATATTCTCAATCTTAAGGAATTATTCCAGCACCAGATGGGAGGTTGGGCACAACTTGCCTGTGCAAACCCAAACTTGCCAATAAAAGTGGGGAGACATACATCCTGGAAGTCAGATTGTTGAGATCTATATGCTTGATTTGGGGCCCTTCTACATTGCCATATAACCCAGTATCTGATCCCAGATTAGCTACTTTGAACTGGATTATATGAGTATACACTACCATATAATCTGTGATCAGAAACTGGATTATATGGCAGTGTAGAAAGGGCCTTGGTCTCTCATCTCTCAGTAATTTTGTAAGTACATCTTGTACCCACTCGAAACCTGAACAGCCAAGGAAACTAAACAGGATCCTACTAGCTTTGGTGGCCTTCCAGGAATGACTCAAGGATGTGTGATCTCAAGGTTGTCTTATACATTGAGAGGAAGAGGGCAGCCATGCACCTCTTCTTTGTTACCTTTAATTGTATCTGTCTTCCAGTTAACTGTGGGCAGTTTTTTAACCTCACACTAATCTGAGACACAGGGACTTGCCCCAAATCAACTAAACAGGTCTTGCTCGTGACTGCAGATATGAGTCCAGTTGTCATATCAGAACCTTATTACAGTGGTTATTAAATGACACAGAGCCAGCCACAGCTTGGAGAAGTCCAAGATTTCTAGGAGCTATAAGTGAGCACTGGAGCATTCACAAAAAATTGGACCATGTCCAGTATTCTGTGAAATCATCCATGAGCATGTTTTCCTGTTGCCATTGGATACTGTTTGGTAAGACTGTTAAGAGTTCAACCCTCTCTCAGAAGCTCAGGTCCTAATTTTATGGTATAATCAGGTCCCAGTGAGGTGCTTCAAGCAGCAAAACCAATAGATAATTATTCTTTCTCTGTTCCTGCAGTCTCTGTTTATTGTCTGAACTGGAAAGAGTTCTGAAGCTGGTGTTCAATACCATGGAACTCTGGGGTGAGAGAGAAATCAAGTCCTGAAATGAGCATTGGCTTCAGATGCATATGTTCATTCCTGTGTTTCTCTTTCATCGTGACTTTTAAAATTAATTGGAGATAAATAGATGGAAGAAAAATATGTAGTAAGCTATTCTGCAAGGCTATCATTCCAAGTGAACAGACCTGTCCAATTCACTTTTGAGTTATTTATGGTTCACATACATTTACAAATTCAACATAGGGCAGTGCTTTACAGCATTTTATAGTAATTTTGAGTTAGATAGCTTTCAGAAAGTCTTGTTGTGTTGCAGAAGACTGATCAACAAAACCGAAATGTACAGTCTGGAAATATTAGCATGACATATTTAATTTCACATTCCTGTAGAAAGCCAAAATAGAGCTGTCACCGCAAAGTAACAGAAGATGAGAGCAGGAAAGAAAGAAAATAACCTGGAGTTTTGACTACGCTGCTAATTGTGCCTTTTTAAAATGTGCTGATGATACAGGGGTTTAGCTGCAATGATGTTCACATTACAAACAGTCTAGATATGTTTTGTTATAAAAACTGGACAAAACAAATCTTTAAGCTGACTAAGAAAACAGAACACAATGGATGAAAATTCATTTAGAAAATACAGTTTTTTAAAAAAAAAAGTCTAGTGTATTTATATTTATATTATATACTCTCTCTGATATATATAAGAATGAGGTCACATTTTATATTGCTTGCATCTTCTCGTTTTGACTGGTATTTCAGTCTTGATTGAACAGTTATTTAATTGGTTTTAACTTTTATATAAATAGTTATATGACTCTATGGTGCCTTGCCACCTGTACAAGAAGAAAGATGGGGTAGGCATAAAATCAAATAATTTCATTTTAGACCGAAAGGGTGTGATTGACTTACTCAAATTCACCCAATCAGCTCCCATGGCTGAGCAGGGATCTGAGTCCTGGGACTCATTCACTTAGATGAACCATTCTTCAGCTTTTGTGCAGATCACATCTTCTCTAATTGCCTCCATTCATATCTATTTCGAGAACAGGTTGGCCATTGTGCCATTGTATGACCATGTTCATCTCTCACATTATATGCCATATGGAATAGACCATTGGGTGGCGGGATGACCAAGACATCTCATGCATCCCTACAGGTACAATGTTACTGTGGCATTATTCTAGCATCCATCTGTTCTGTGCATCACATGGTCTACAAAGAGGCAATTGAATTGGGCAATGTGGTATCTTTTACTTTTGCTATGTTTTGACCACCCTCATTGTCTAGTATGCGGTTTTTCTGCATTCGGAGAGACATCCCAACAAGCCGTCTTTTAAAGGATGCATGCATGACTTGTAGTTGTTCCGAGAGAGCCTTCATCATTGTCTATACGATAGCATAGGGCAGGTAGCATGGTTGAGTCAAACAATTGAGCTCATAGAGATGTACTTCTGGTTGAGTCTGAGAGGTTTTAACAGAATTGTAAGTGGCCCATCCTGCTTTCTCACCTAACCTTTTTCTGCTACTCTGTAAAGTGCAATAGGAGGCTGTAATTGGTTGGACAAAGGTATACTCAGTGCACAGACTTAATCACCTGTGCTTCGCCAATGACGTAGTTTAAATCATGCATATAGCCTCGGAACCCTCCAGCCTGCTTTGTGAGCTTTGTAGCAGAAGTCGGTCAATTGGATTAAAGATGAACATGTGAAAGATGACGGTACTCTAAAGCAACTTTGCAGGTGGTGCTGCAGTGACAATAGAGGATGTTGACCTCAAAAATGTAGAAGAATATGTATACCCAGAATTCATTCACAGTGCTGTGATTCCAGTTTAAATACCATAACAACATCCTATAGAATCTTGTGATTGGCAATGTTATGTGTTAACTTCTCACTTTGCAGGAGCATTTAGAATTCTTAGCCATAGAATTTATAAATCAAAATTATAAGCCTCAGTTTTTCCATAAAATGTTTCTATGACAGTTAAAGTAGAATATATTTTTGAAATGTGAATTCACCCCTGTTTTTCTAGAGTTCTAGTCCAATGCTCAAATCATACTGACTCTATCTGATGGGCTATCCATTCCAACCCCCTGCTAAATACAGAACACAAAATTGCTGTGAATGACAATGTGCATGTATGTGCTTTCAAGTTACCTGCTAATTTATTGTGAACCCATAGATTTCATACAGTTTTGTTATGCAGAAATACTCAGAGGTATTTTTGCCAGTACCTCCCCCTAAAATAAAGCCTATGGCACTTGGTATTCATCAGCTGTCATCACTACTAACCAGGGCTGATCTTGCCTACTTTCCAGGATCAGGTAGGATCTGTTGTGTTTAGCTTGTTAGGCAGTGAATATCAACATCAAGAACCAAAAGTTGGGGCATGTCATTGTCTCAACAGCCAAATTATTTTTTTACCAATTGGATACCAGCTCTTACCTGTCTAGATTTTCAAAAATCTTTTGGTAAAATTTTATGTTATAGACTCCTGAGCAAAGTTTATCAGAGAAGAAGTGCTTCTACATTAAACTATGGTTCTCATTGATACAAGATATATCATTGCATGCTTAATTGAATAAAATTAAATGATGAACAGATGAATCATGTAAGATAGGACCATCAGTGGTGACTAAGCAGGATTACTTTATATCAAAAGCAGTATGTTTCTACATAATTTACTGAGGAGATGTGGTTGAAATTGATGATACACTGATGTCCTGTGTAAGGACTCACCCATCCTAAGCAGGCCGAATCCTGCTTGGAAGTCTGTATCCCTGTTTGGAAATTGCTGGCCTCCATTTTAGTAAGGGAGTTTCTGCTAGCAGCCATCAGGAGAAGGTCAGAGCCAGAGAAAGGGGGTGCGGCCTTAGAGTCACTCTGCTCAGATACAGTTTCTTCCCTGTGATTGGCTGGGTGCCAGAGGGGAGGAGTTGAGCTGAGTAGGAGAAGGATTCCTGTCAGAAAGATTTTAGTCTTGTAGGAGGCTTCAGATGAGAAGCATCTGAGCCTCATGAGTCTTGTCTTGTGAGAGGCTTCAGATAAGACACATCTGAGCCGTCTCAGTCTGGTGCCAGGCTGCAGATAAGAAACATCTGAGCCTGAGGAGTCTTGAGCGAGGTTTCTGGGGGAGTATCATCAGAGCCTCTGCAATAGAGACTGGCAGTCTAATCTATAGCTAACCACCACAAGGGAATAGGCTGGACTAAGGGGGTCAAGACCTAGCACTGACAGCTCTTAGGGCCAGGAGAGATTCCAGTGGTGACGCTTTAGTTTAGAGCCAGAAGGACTGACTGGAAATAGTTAGCTCACCTTGTCGTCTCTTGTGATAGACAGGTGGGGCTCTGAGACTGTGGTGCTAATCTAGTACATTAGCATATTGTTAACAAGACTCAGGGAACTGTCTATGGTATAGAGGTTCCAGTTAGTTACATCAGCTACCCTCTAGTTTAATTATTAGTTGGGGAGTTGGGAGACAAGTCTTAGTACTGTCTGTGGAACTGAATTTAAGATCTAAAGAAGAAGCACTAGCATTTTTATATAGAAACCACTACGCACCAGCACATTGTTTAGATCCAGTTAACCATCACACTAATAATTAACTATTCGTTTCTGTAACCGTATGCTCTTGTTGCCTCACTGAAGAACCAATACGATCTGTGCCTACTTGTTAGCCTGTTTGGTAGTTAATAAATTCCTTTCTTATTAACTTTCACATGCCTCCATCTTTCTGTCTTTTCAGTTTTCCTCACAGTGGGTGATTTGGTGTAAAGAGAGCCTAATTAAATATCTTAGTTATTAAATTAAATCCTGATCACAGATTCGGTTGGTGGCAGTAATTACCGGGAGTGTTAATGATTAATCTGCAGTGTCAAGTCGTGACATCCTGCCATTGGGATTCCCATAAGAAATTGTCCAATTTGTGCATATTGTGTTGGACGTTTACTCTGATCTCACATGTCTCTTCTTATGCTCCTATGACTTAAAATGTGTGTATTCAATTGTAGCCAATCCAAAATTGAGACAATGCAGCAAACCTTTAACATTATTACGTAAAGCTATTAGCATGGGCTTGCAGCTGCCTGGAAGTACTTACCAACCATTCCACGACATTGTTCAATGTCTACTTCAAACTCATGTCAAATGAGTACCTTTCAAAAACAGTTTTGGGGCAGTTTTTTAGGCAGCTGAAAGCTGTTTGAATATGAGTTCAAAGTGTTTTCAGGTGGTACAATAATCCAAAAATGCTTCAGCAGTAAATTTTGGAACGGGTGTGTCATTATGGATGTGTTGGAGGCATCACTTTGAACCGCTTCACTTTCCCATGGCCATAGTGCAAGTCATTTTACTTCTGGTGATCAGACTGAGAGGAGCTCTGGCAGCAAATCCATAACTGTACTCTTTTGACCTGCTCACTTCCTCTAAAAAATTAATTCACAAAACCGACTGATTTTACTTCTAATTCCAGACACTGATTGGGATTTCTCCTTTTAATTGGGCATTTCTGTACTGTTTACTAACTTTCCTTTGTTCTCAAGCAAATGTTCAAGCAAATGTTGAAAGCAAACTGCTGCAAAATTCATCCTGAGCTGGATTGGCAATGAAAAGGTGACCTGGGTCTTGCAGAATACACATTTTAAGAGCCTTGATGATAATGTCCAATTAATGAAATGTATTTTTAAGGTGAGCTGCTAAAGTAATTGAATGTTATGAACAGAACTCAACCTAAGGCAGCTGCTTTTAACCTTTTAGATTGTATTGGTACATGGAAAAGACCATTTAGTTGTCAATCAGAAAATGGCCCACTATAATGCCTAGTCTTTTTTGGTCACAAAGTGAAGTGTAATGTTTTTGTATTATGCACTAATGAAATTGAAACAGCATATTTCTGGTTCCAATTATTATATTGATTATACGCTTTGCCACCTATTAGTTCCTCACCTATTGGGGCATTTGTAAAATTGTAGTCCCTATGGCCTTTTTATTCTTGGCAAGAGACTGTTTAGTTAAAGTGTAACGACTCTCCAACACTCGGTAAGCATCACGCGTAGATTGAAGCACGGTCCAACACGATTTTATTGTAGGTACGACACATGTGAAGCAAAAGCACCGTCCCGCCACCCAAACACACCTTATATACCCTGAGCCCCTCCCTATTGCCCATGCAATGTCCAAGCAGGGTTGCACCATATCCGGGTGATTCAGCATATCCCATAGTCCAAAGGGATGTGACCTCATGGGTCCATGAGCCAGCATTATGAGTCCAATTGTCCAATGTCCAGGCTTGGAGGAGTTTACCTCACTTCCCTCCGGAGCCTCACACACATCTGGAAGTTACATCACTCCCACTTGACTCAGCACAGTCTCTATGCAGCTGGAGCCAAGGTCACCCAATAACTGGGGCAAGGTCGGTGCAATCTCATGGCAGGTTGGGAGCCTGAACTTCTCCTAAGCTCAGGTCTCCCAGTCCTGACATAAAGAAACTGGGAATTGAGAAAAGGACAAAATATGTTATCATTAGAAATGTTGGCATTTTCATCATTTGGTTCATTATATTAATTAAAATGCAGACAAAGAAAATAAACATAAGAATTATGTAAGTAGTATTTACTGAATTCCCACCAACATCTATATATAATATAGTGCAGTATATTTTGTTTTGGAAAAAACTATTTATTCTGAGCAGGCTTTTACAAAACCCCTTTGAGAAAGATGAAAAATGGGATTAAAACTGCCAGGAACTTTTGAGAAGTGAATAAGCTGTTATTGTTATTAGTTTCTTGATGTATTAACACACAAACTGGCTGAATTTGCTGACATGATATGCTATTCAAATTACATTTTGATATGACCATCTAAATATGAACAAAGGAAACAGAACTTTTCTATGGAATGTGGGATCCAATGCTACAGATTAATTTTTAGCATTTGCTAGCGTTGCTTTTCACATTAGTATTTTCCTTTTTACTCTCTCAATAGCTCTCAAAAAAATTCCCCTATAAGAAAAAGATGTAGGGCTGCTCACAAACTCTGGCAATATGCCCAAGGATGCTGAATTACTTTGGTTTTCAGTGTATAAGAGAGAGATGTCAAAGGTGTTCTCACTGACCAAACTTTAACTGTGGTGAGACACATAGGAGGGTCTTTGTTGTCATTAACTGCCATCAAGTTGACTTTGATTTTTGGTGACCATATGAATGAGAGCTCTCCATCTTCAACAGCCCTGCTCAGGTCTTGAGTGTATCCTTCTGAAATGTAGTTTACATCTTTTTCCTAGTATTATTGTCTTTTCTAATGAGACATGACTTTTCATAATATGGCCAAAGTATGACAGTCTTAGTTTAGTCATTCTAGGAAGAGTTCAGGCTTGATTTGCCCTAGGATCAGTCCACAGTATCCGTAGAACTGTTTTCCAGCACATGTCAAATGAGTTGGTTTTCTTCTTATCTGTTTTTAGTAATGTCAGGTTTGACAACCATACATAGACAGTGACAATACAATTGACAATTCTAGCTTTAGTATTCAGTCACATATTAGGATTATGTCTAGTTCCTTCATAGTTGCCTTTCCAAGTCCAAGGGCACATCTACATGAAGCACTCATTGTGAAGAGCTGGCAAATCAGCTCTGTGGCGGCTAAGCAATGCACAGAGCTGATCTAAGTTAATGCAAGCCAAAGCTGCTTAACCTGGCCTTGAACTGTGTTAATCAAAGTCGTGGTTCCGGGACATGGGGTGGCATTCACTGTCTCATTCTCCCCATTGCAGCTGCTAGGAGGCACAATATACTGGTAGTTAGAGTCCATCACTTATCACCTTGAGTGACACTAGCCAGACAGAGCAATGAGGCAATCTCTTGCCCCTTTACTCATCACTCTGGCACCCCGGTCAATGTCACTTTAAGTGACAAGTAAGTGTCACAACCCATGTTGTGCCTGCTGGCCACCACGACAAGGGCAATGGGACAGTAAAGTTGGCTGTCTGCTGACAACAAACCAGGAGCTGCTGTACAATCAGGATTCCTACTCACCTCTGAATCATCTGGGGGAGGGGGCAGGGGCAGTCTAAGCCATCCCTGGGATAATTGACACTTGTCATTCTGTATGGCCCCAGAGTAGGTGCTTTGTGTAGATCCAACCTTAGTCTTCTGATTTCTTGGCTGTAATCTCCATGCTGATTAATAATGCTGCCACCTCTCATGTTTTCAGTTGCTACTGTTCTGAAAATGTTAAAAACCTTTTCCTAGGTTCTCCTTTCTTCCCTTATGTAAAGCCCTAGAGACAAGTCCATAGATAAAAAAATAATCGAGGAAGAAGTTTTGAAGTCTTCCATCATAACCAAGAATCCTTGAGGGGAAGGGAGTGAGATGTTCAGAGGAACATTCTGGCAAGAAAAAGCTGATTAATCTTTTGCACAGATTTCTTTAAGTTGCCTCCAGCCAGTCAAAGAAAGCACACACTGTCATCCACCTGTTGCACAACTTTTCCCAGTCCTATTTTGCCACAATCACAACTAGAGCCAAGAGTTAGAAATGAAGTTCTGGAGGAAATGGGGATTCCAATTCATAATTCAGCTGAATAGTATAAGAAATAGACACATTTGTATACTGAACCACATAATTACAAACTTCAATGCCATTACAAGTCAAAATGCCCAGGGAACTGAGAAATGAGTTTTTATGTCTCTCCTGGAATACAGTTCTGTGATCAAACCCAGAAGTGATTTAAATGGGAAATAAAGAGGATTCTTTCTTATGACCTTGGGGAACATAATTTTAAAACTGGGGGAAATCTATGGCAATTGGAAATAGACAAAAGATTTCTGCTGTTCTGCCCCGATGGGTTTTTTTTTGTGGATTGAAAATGGAAATATGACTTTCCTTCTTAAACTTGGCTTTAAAATAAATAGCCATACAGGCTGAGCAGAATGTAGCCATTGAGTATAGCTTATATTACTAAGCTACTCCAGGCATTTTCTCTGAAGTTAGATAAAAACTGATTTTAAGAAACAAGTGTAGTGTTACATTCACAGCACACAGCTTAAGCACAAACAATTTTCCATGGTGCTTTCACGGGCAAACTAAAGATGAAATTGTTTTGATTGCTGAATTGCCTTTCTTGAAGGCAGACACAAAGCCATTCCATATATTGTTGATGGCTCAAGAAAAAACTTTTGATCCCCCCCAAAAGCTTTGTATTTACTGTGCTGAGTCATAAATGTTCATTCAATGTTCTGTATATTGGGGGGTGTCTTCTTTATATAGAGAAGAAAGAGGGGGAGAAACAAGACTGACTGCAAGGCTGGTATTGTCTTTTCCTTATTTAGTCAACTTGAAGATGGCCAAATCCAATTGAAAGGAAAACACTTGAGATATTGTGAAGAGGAATTTGTGGCATTAATATGATTACTGACTTAGCTTTATAAGCTTTGCATTAGCAGAAGTTTAAACGGAGTAGCTTAACACTAAAGAGAGCTAATCTTTACTTAATAAATCTTCCACAAACTATCTGTACAAAATTGTGTATGCAGTATTAAGGCAATTGCTGTGTATTTAGGATATGTTCATATTTTACAGTTAACCATAAGGTACACAAATCCTATTCTCAGCTGAAGCAGAGTGGAAGAGGAAATGAGATGTCAAGTTGTGTTCTTGCCATTGATGTGACAATTCCTTTTTTGGAGCTGATTGGAATTGTATAATGGATTTATGTGTCTGAATGTGGAAGAAACAAATGCACATTGATCTGATTTTTCTGAATGCCATAGATCTTTAGAAATAGTTCACAAACACTGAGGATAATAAATTGTTTCATTAAAGTAAGTTGTGATCTCATTCTTTTTAATGAAGCTCAAAGGCCCATAACAGCATGCACAATATGGTAATCACTTCGTATTTATGCAGTATTCAATAGTTCAATGTTTGAAGCTGGATAGCATTATCACAGAGCCTGACTGGAAATACAAACCTCTTTTTTTCATGTCAAGAGCAACTTGAAAAACTGCAAGTTGCTTCTGGTGTGAGAGAATTGGCCGTCTGCAAGGATGTTGCCTAGGGGATGCCTGGATGTTTTGATGTTTTACCATCCTTATGGGAGGCTTCTCTCATGTCCCTACATGGGGAGCTGGAGCTGACAAAAGGAGCTCATCCGCAGTCTCCCTAGATTCAAACCTGTGACCTGTCAGTCTTCAGTCCTGTCGGCACAAAGGTTTAAATCATTGCACCACTGGGGGCTCTTAATACAAACTTCTGTATGCCTAGATAAGAGATAACGTAGACATCTCTTTTACTATTTCTGAGGCCCCTTCTACACTGTCATATAATCCAGATTAGCAAATCCACATTATCTACTTTGGACTGTCAGTTTAAAGCAGATAATTAGATTTTACATTATATGGCAGTTTAGAAAGGGCCTGAATGTTTCCAACCTGTCTATTTGTGCCCTCCTAGGTTGTTTTTTTTAAAAGTATTTTATTAGAGTGTATTTTTATAGTATCACTAAAAGCGGTTTTGCTTTTAACAGAAGAGATTAATACTCTCTCTGAGGGACAGGAGATGCTAATGCTGAAAATCAATAAAGACAATATTAAGATGAATGAGAATCCCAACATGATTGTCCCATGCAAGCATCTCTGACAGCCCAGGAAACTGGGTCAGCCCTGATTTTGGAGCAACATTTGTAGGTTCTTCCCTTATGTGCCAGCCATTCTGATTCAATCTGTGTGGTATTGGAGAATGCTCTGTAGGAATTCCCACATTGTGGAAATAAGATGAGTAAACCCTTTCAGTCACCCTAGTGGATTGGTGGAGTAGTTAGTTGAAGATGAAAAAGTATGTTTGGTGATTTTGAGGTTGTTGTTGAAATGATCAATTTTGTACCTCTCAAGTGTAAAGTCTGGCTTGCTTCAGAAAGCTGTCAATCATGAAATCATATATACATTTTTAAAATCTGAGTGGCTAAAATGCATTCATTTGAAAAAAAGTATGCCAAAATAGTTTATTCAGTCCGGAAAATATAATCAACTTTTCACATTTGCAGGGTCACTTTTGCAGATTTGATTACTGGCAGATTTGATTGATATGTTCTATCTAGGAATCTCTGGGTCCTCCTGCATAAGTCTAAGGCCAACTTCCACCATGAAATTCTGCTGGAGAACTTAGAGATTCTTGGAGATTCCTGGAGGTAATACTTCTTTATGTGTTTATAGGTCCTTCAAAGTGATTATGTGGTCAGCTTCTGGTATAGGTTAACCATAGAATTGCACTGGATGACTTGAATCCTGTGTGGGAAGAAAAATGGTACAATCTGAGGCTAGAACAGGAATCCAGGTGAGATGTGAATAGATGCAACAATACCAAAGCTCAGGGTGGAATACCGTTCTGTTAACTATTAAACAGCAGCTTCCAGAAGAATGACCATGAAACAGTAGAGAAATAAGACCAATACAATGGGGGTTTTTTAATTAAGAAAACACCCCATAAATATAAGTAATGGTGCTCCATGCAGTCATGCCGGCCACATGACCTTGGAGATGTCTACAGACAACACTGGCTCTTCCGCTTAGAAATGGAGATGAGCACCACCCCCCAGAGTCAGACACGACTCGACTTAAGGTCAGGGGAAGACCTTTACCTTTACCTTATAAATCCCATTGTGTTCAATAGGACTTGGTTCAAAGTATAGATACATAAAAGCAAGGGTTAATAGTAAAGTAGGGTTTTATTACTGAATTTATTTTATATGTCATGCCATAATGTCTTGGCTTGAGGGGCACACTTTTCAGAGAGTAATGGCACCTTTGTAAGACCCTTCTACACTGCCATATAATCCAGATAATCATATCCACATTATTTGGATTATGATTTTACACTGCTATATAATCCAGTTCAAAGTGGAAAATCTGGATGCTATATGGCAGTGTAGAAGGGGCCTAAGAAAGGCACAGAAGAGTCGTTGGCTACATGAATGAATTATTGGAATGATTTGCCAGGTTTGGAGGGAGAATAAGATGGAAGTCTTTTATCTCCATTGAACTATCATCTCTGAAAAGTGTGCCTCTCAATCCAAGCCATCATGGTTAAGAAACTAAAACTCAAGTATTGGACCATCTTATCTCATTCCCTATCATCTTTCTCCATCTTTTGGAATGACCTGCCATCCTACATTCTTTCCCCATCTTTCCCTGTCTTTTACCTGCTTTCCCCAGCTTTCTCAACTTGCTCCTGAAGATGGACTTCTGGCTCTATGGAGTCCCAGAAGTCCATCTGATGAAGTCCATAATATAGCTAAAGTGATGGCAGCAGGGTGTATGTGTGCAGAATGTTGCCCTTCTCTGTAGGTTTAGCCTCTCCTAGCTTGGTTTTTCTTCCACAACAACAACTTTTGCCATCTTGACCATGAGCTGATGCTGCTTGGCCACACATGTCCCACGTTTTACATGTGAAATGTAATATATTCTCCTACGTACCTGCTTCTGGAAAAACATAGCTGAGCTCATGGTGGAGAAGATACAAATCACAATTATTTGGCCCCATTTCTGTTTATTCTGTTGAAAGAATATTTGTAGGAGGTGCAGCTCTGCTTTCGCTTCTGCTCCATTGAATGCTGGGGCCAAGAGAAACAACAACTGCTAGCTGTATCTTAGTATCATTATACCAACCTCATTATTTGCTGTATTTTTTTTTATTTCCATGTCTTTACAAGCCACCTGTGCACAGTCCTTATCAAACAGGAACAAAAGTTGTTCAGCTTTGAATAGACCGGGATTAACTTCAATTAAAACAATTACTCTAATGTTTGCAAAGAGCTTTGTACATGAAAAGTGCTGTAAAAGTGCCGGAGTGGAGTTATATTTATTAGACATCAGCTGGATTCTGGCACTGTGCAGCTATCAGCCTTCCATAAAATGTTCTGTTGATATTGTGTATGTGTTTATTTTATAATTGAGATCAATGGTGTAATTGAGATCAATGAAAAGCCTTTTCTAGGGGCCTTGCAGGTTGTAATAAACCTAATCATCGGTAATTGCCAAAGCTACAAATCAGTACAGTGCATGCTTGGGATCACATTTTCATGTTTTGATTGGACCAGAGCCCACCATTTCATTGAAGGATTTTTCTCTTATTACTTTGTTGGCATGGGACCATCCACAGCATAACCCAGACCATGCCTATCTCCTCCACAGGAAATAAACATTGCCCTTGCTTCAAGGAGAGGTCATAGCAGTGCAACTGAAGTTTTTAAGTCTTCCTGTGTGCTTTTGGCTTGGCATATTATTCAAGCTGCACAAGAAGAGGCTATGCTACAAAGATTTCCAAACCATCTATGTAACACTGAGAGGACATAGTGGCAAAATGGTAACAAGATGAAAGGTCATTCCCTTTCACCTTGTTGAAAGTAAAGCCATATTCACACATTCTCTAATTAGTAAATAGGGCAATAAATACATTTTAAAATGCAATGAGGAAAGCATACTACATGCCCTTTTGTTATTGTCATCCCAAATCTTGGTATTTGTCCTGATGTGCAAGCTCCAATTGATTCCAAGGTGTACCGCAGAGTCAGAGATCTCTTTATGGCTCCTGTTGGCCAAAGAAGGATGCTCAGGGGAATTCATCCTTTTTTTCCATACCCAACATTTACAGAATTTTTTTAGACATGGCTCTAATTGGTACACACTATGATTGGCTCACAGTGCATTCATTGCTGAAATAATAAATATCATTCTGATTGGTAAAAATTATGATCCACAGTCTTATTGGTGCAAAGTGTGTCATTGGAGGAGTTCTGGAGTCTGCCTTCTGTATCCAGACCCCCCTTTTTGCCTGTGGGATCTCATTAACATAAGAAGTTATTGTTTCAGGACAAACATTGTTTGTTGATCCATTAGTTATAGAATGCATTTTATATTGTGAGGCATTGAATTTTGCTATTTGCTTTGTTATGAACCACTTTGAGTCCACCTAGGGGGTTGAGAAAATCAGTATATAAATGAAACAAATAAATATCAGGGCTGGGAAAGGGAAGACTCTTTAATTGAACAATAATATCAATTCTGAGCCCAGAGATGAGGTTGAATTGGAAATTCTAGTTTACTGAGCCCATTAAAAAAAGGGGGGGGGATATAACTTGGCAGTACTGCACAGCAGGAGAGCTTTTCTGCTTCTCCGGAGAGTAACCAGAGGTCATTCACCTGAAACCACTTTTTGGGATTCCAGTTTCATATAACGTATTTGCTCTCCTCATATCCTTAGTAGTTGTATGCATGGAGATTGCGTCTCTGTATAGACACTCTCAAATTGTATGGAGACCCACTATGGCTAGAGAAATCTCTCTCTCTCTTCCTGTGAGGAAAAATGTGATAAGGTAAAAGCTTTAGTTCGCATCCTTTCTGTTCAGGGAATTCCCTAGTAGAATGAATATTTCCAGTCCTTTCACCTGTTTTTTGTCAGAAATTAGGTACTGCAATAAAACATTAAATTAAATTTATATGCTCATTTTCAGTTTTTCTTGCATTCAAAATGTTTCAATCTCACATTTTATGAAAATGAACTGAAAGAGAACACTGCCCTTTACCTACCCAGATTGAATCTCTGGAGACTTTAAGCTGCCTTAAAGCCTATTTGCAGTACATTGGCACATTCTGGCATGCTGCCCCAAATGCATTCTATAGCCATTTGAGAATGGAACTAAACCTAACCTGAGGCTTAGCCTCAGACTTTGAGCAGAGTGAATATTTAGCTTCCATTCCACTGCCAAAAAATGAAGAGGTCAGCATATTCACATGCAAAGTGAAAGGAAGAACTGGTAGGAACATGTGGTTGCTCATATGATTAGAAGAAGAATAGTTTTTTCTATTTCATTCTAAAGTTCAAAAATGCATATGTAAGTAGAAGTGTGGTAAGCAGAGACACAGTGGCCAAGCTACAGTGGACCAATATAAAAAGTCCAGCCCTTTTATGAGTTAGGATGAGAGATGAGAAAGGGTGCAGTAAAGAATCAGAGCATAAGAAAAGGGCACTCCAGCACTGAAAAACTCACATGATGTCTTGTTACATTAAACAATTATAGTTATTGAATTTTTATAGGATTCCACTTTTAACTGCTATGTCTGTATCTTATAGAATCCTGGGATTTGTAGTTTGATCATAGGTACCAAAGGAGCCCCCAGTTGAGAGACCTAAAGGGCTCTTCCCAGAATCCACATCCCAGGATGCCATAAGATATTGCTATAGTTGCTAAATTAGAATTATAGGGTTACAATTGTATTAAGGTCATTCTATTCCAGGATGTAGATAGGAGGAGAGAGAGAGAAAGGACAGCCCCTTATCAGAAGCTACTGCAGAAACTTCATTTTTAAGTCTAGAATAAGACAAACATGAGTAACAGAAAGAAAATTAGATTCAAAGAAAATAGGAAGTATAATCGCAAGGCTGTTTCTGTTTTAAAGAAGATATGTCAGCCTTTGGAGCACAGGCTCTGCTGACATCCTCTTTGGCAAAGACAATAAAAACCTCTGATTTTGCTTTCAGTCTGTCTATGTCTCATTCGATCCTTGGGAAGCTAGACTTCTGAACTCCAAACCTGAAGTTTTAGCAGAGCTGAAATCATCACACCGACCAAATCAAGTGTCCTAGGATGTTTCTAGTCTGCTTCAGAGACATAGCCCCATGCCTGCCATAACACAACATTGTGTGACTTCTGACAGAAGCCCTGCCTCGAACTGGGGGTAGAAGCATCCTTATAAACTTCCCTCCAAACATGGAAGCCTTCCTGTCTTGTCCTGGGTCCAATGGCTGGTTGTGCCCAATTTGGGCAATGCTTCCCCTATGTGATAGCGAAATGGTACACAGGGCACTCCCCCATGTGATAAGGTCGCATGCCTCAGGACAACTATACTTCGGCTTTCCACATTCTTAGGAAATTGGGGCAGAAGACCCCTGTGAAATTTTTTTTAAGACAGTATTGGCCCATTTCTTTTTTTACCTGGTTGGAAGTTGAGCATAGAATTGTACTGGGGGACCTATAAATGTTTAGAGCAGTGATTCTCAACCTTTGGTACTCAGGTGTTTTGGACTTAAACTCCCACAAATCCAAGTTATCTTACCAGATGTTAAAAGTTGTGGGAGCTGAAGTCCAAAACACCTGGAAGAGCAAAGTTGAGAACCACTGATTTAGAGAGAGAACACTTATCTAGATATTTGTAGGTGCTCTAGTGCAATTGTATGGTCAGTATCTACTTGAGATGAAACTACAGATGACTAGTGAGAACACTCTTTGGCACCACAGGACAATATCACCTATTGTATTGGAACTTTGGGACTTCCCCAGTGCGGGGCATATTGCCTTTACTTGCTTGGATTGCGTATTTACCTGGGAATCTCCCCTTCTTTCCTTGGTGCCTGGGATTTCTACCCGTGATTGTCAAACCCTAGGTGCACGTATGTACTTATGAATTACATGAATTATAGACTTATATATATTTTCTACTAAGTCTTTGGCTTTCTTGTCTGCTTTTCTGCTATTGTGTTATAGCCCTGCTCTTGAGTTTACCTGAGTTTAAGATTGAGCACCAATTACTAGTCACTAAAAATATACGTGCAAAGACACATCTACTTCCACAACAGATTAATTTAAAAACATGTGTTCTGCGATACATTTCCTGCTCCATCTAAACCAAGCATTTTATTCTTTTCAACTTAATCTTTTTTGATCCCAAGAGGAATAATTTTATTATTGGTGTGTATAAGAAGGTCATTGAGTGATGTCACTGTGGGATAGCATAATAATGAAATTAAGATGTATTTTGCTCTGTTTGAAGGCCACAAGTAATAAAGCCTCTGAGGTACTCCCCCCTGCTAAATCTTGCCTACAAAACCTTTCATTATATTTTACAAATTCCCCCTCCCCAAAAGTATTGGTGGGGTTTTTTTTTCTATTGAGCTATAGCAATGTTTCCAAGTGAAGAAAGAGGACCATTTTAAGAGTTTGGAAGCTGCAAGCCAATGCAAGAAGCCAAAACACCAAGGTTTCCTTAAGTGTTTCATATTCAGCTAAGGTGTGGTGTACAGATAGCTTTATATCTTGTAGAGAAAACCTTGGCTTCTGTTTTGTTCATGTGGAATGTGTTTACGTGGAAGATAAATGAGAGCCATGTTCTAATGGAATGGTAGGTAACAATCAAGGGAATTGCTGCTTACGAATAAAATACAAGCAGAATAACAAATAAACTAAATAAAGAAGGGATATTGTTTGACCCAGGGATCCTAGATGGTTGAGTTCTTTTTAAGTCATAAGCAACAGTTTCTTCTTGATATACAAAATGGCTTGTTTGGAAGCAATTAGCTGTGAACTCTGTTTTGGATGATATGTTAAATCAATCAGCAAACCCCATTCTGGCTAGACGTTTGCTGTTGTTTTTGATGGTATACCACAGGAAAAATGTGTGGAGGAGTGCTTCCCTTCTTTCCCAGAAATTTCCTTTGGAGCATTGGCCCGTTTAGCTGCCTCAGGGTGACAGAAGAACAAACTGGATTGTGTTCCCTTCTTTTTATGAACGTCCTGGTGAGGCAGGATGAGAAACCAGAGCCAGCAAAACATTGAGGCCCTCAGGCCTAGTTGGAAAAATACTTTTTTTAAAATTGAGAAACATCCCACAAACACAGTACAACAGATGTAACATGGTTTAGAGCTAAAAGATAGTAATGTTGGTCTAATATCAAAATGTACTTTAAAAGTAGGGTTCAAATCCTCAATCTGCTAGGAAAAACCATGGAATGCTGTTGGGCAAATCACACTCTCTTGGCTTCAGAGGAAGAGAATGGTAACTGCCTCTGAATAACTTTGCTAAGGAAACCCTCAGATAGTGTTGTCTTGAGCTAGAGTTGACTTGGAGCAGATAACAGCAACAAGGGGTGAAGAGTTTTTGCTAAATTCCTTGTTCTTATTGAGAGAGAACAAAAATATGTCAAAGACATGTCAAGAACAGGAACATGTTGAAACACCTTGTCAAAAAACATCTCCACCTTCCAGAAGAGTTTTTTGACCCCAATAAAAGAACAAGTCAAAGACTGCTTCCCTCTCTTTCTGTAAATGTGGACAAAATGTCTCTGTACAAAACTGCCATCTTCTTGTAAAGCTAAACAAATAAAGATGGGCTGTTTGAAGAAAAAAGTAAAAGCAAACCATCTAATGCATCTATTTTTTAAAAGTGCACAAAGCAAGCTTTACTTTTTGTGTAGCTAGCGTATTTTTGTATACCTCTGTAATGGCATACTTTTTTTAAAAAAACAGACAAAAATGGCCAAGGCAGAAATTCCCAATCAAATGTTGATTCATACCACTGGGTCTCACTAAAACTTACTATTATTTCATTTCTTACCCGCCTCTCCTTGTAGCTTGAGACAGGTAAGCCTCATGACCTTAAAAAAAGGATGCAAAGAAAATGGCATCAGATGCCCTGCTGTTTAATAGATTGGTATGCACCTTGATCTGTCATTGATCTAGCAAGGACAGGTTTTGAGTTTTTCCCTCCATTTTGGTAAAGAAATGTCCAGTGATGTAAATGTCTCACATCTTTTCTTATATAGTTGTGTTTTTTCTCTTTTGTGTGTCTCTGAGTGGACTTTTTTTATGGAAACATTAATGCTCTTTTGCATTTTCAATCCGTTTTCTACCCTCTGGTGTACTGGCATTAAGGGTGAGATGGTGAAATGGTCTATAATACCTCTACTACAAAGACTTTGTTCATGCCATAGGATGAAGGTAGCATTCTAGTCAGATACTTGTGCCAGCACAGCTGCCTCAAATATACAGTGCAACTTGAATTCTACTTCCTCCCCAGTCCCAACCCACATGAAAAATCCAGCAATCCTCTTTCTAATACATATAGAGACCTTCAACAAATCTTATTTTGTTCTGTAAAGCAGCAGAATCAATCAAATAGCTCATGTGTATCCTTTTAGTAGATGATGGGACAGGAAATCTCCCCAACCCTCCTGAGATGAGTTATGTCAATCTGTGTAAAATTATTTTGTCTTCTCTGATATCACTGCTGTTGTTTTTGCCAATTAGGAACTCCTGCAAATTAAAAAATGTGTAGCATCCAAGGAGTATAACATCTAGAGAGTCTAACCAGGTAACAAGCAATACCTGCCAAAATGTTCCCATCAACACAACTACTAAGGTTATAGAAGTTCTGACCTATATTTTAATCTGGGATACCCTCATCAATCCTAGAATAAGATCAAACACATACAAGAAAAACAGCGGTTAGCAGTATGTTAGTGACACGTAAAATTGTACCTGAAATTTTGGCTTACATATGTACTTCTTTGGTCATAAGGGATGGTAAAATTCAGCTTCTCCATCTCTACAACTCCCTCCTCAAGCTACGTTCTTATCCTCAATGCTAGAAGAGAATGTGATGAGAATGAAGGACAGCCAAGCAACCAGCCAGTTCTGTTTCTGCAGACACCCATTGGAAAGAAAATACATATTCTTAGACTTCCCTGGAGTCCTCTGGAGGTTCATGAGGATGACAGCATTTTCCTATAGCTGACTGTAGATATGTACCCAACTTGTCTGGCTGTTACTCTTCCTTACGTACAAGGCACAGAGTATGGGTTACAATAGTCAAAAGAACACACACAACAAGGTAGGTAACAAAGTATCAAAATAGTGGATATATTTAAACAATACAAGATCAACTTCATGTATTTGAAGACACACCACATATATAACATCAAGGTGCAAATTCCAGATAATGAACAGTCATACAATGAAACACATTGATGATGGGGTGGTCACAATCAAATAGAGGATATAGTATTAGGCAGTCCTAACAAACAAAAATACGGACAAATGCTGAAGCCGCAATGGGACTTCACAATAGATGTGACATAGGCCAACGAGCTGGCGATGCCAATATTCTGGGGCCTCTCCCCCGTTTTTTTAGTGACGCATTGTTCCGGCTTAAACTAGAAATCTGTTTCTTCTTTGCAACAGAGATATTGTTACTTTATAAGTTACAGCAGGAAAATCAACCTATGTGTTTCCTTAACTGAATTAAATCAGTAGGAAAATATATACATTTGAAATTAATAATTACAGTGGCAGTTAATTACACTACCAGACTCTTTATAAATCACTGTCTTTTTCTTTCCAATTTAGCATTAATTTACTTCCTTCTTAATGCATTAAACATACTTCTTACAGTACAATTAACATTTTAAGCTCAAACAAAATAAGTGTTTGCTTGTTAAGTATCTAGAAATATGTTTCAGATACTTGCACGCTTTATAGTATGTTTTGTTGATACAGGTTGAGCATATTTTATCTTTATCTCAGGGGTGTCAAACTCATTTTCATTGAGGACCACATCAGCCTTATTATTTTGTTCAAAAGGTCAGTTGTAATTATAAGACTGTATAAATGTAACTATGTTGCCCTGTCACTGAAAGACCCGCTGGCCACATAAAATGGTGAATCAGGTCGGATTCAGCTCATGGGCCTTGCATTTGACACATGTGCCTTATCTGGAAATCTAAAATACTGGGTGCCTGAGATGGTGAAGTCCTTATGTTCTGATGGTCCAATATGCAAGCATAATTTCATGCACAAAACTATTAAAATATTGTGTATAAAATTGCTTTCAGGCTATATGGATATGGGGAATATAAACCATAAATGATAGACCTGTTTGATTTTTAAAAAATGGTTCAAAACTCGTTTCAGATGTAGGGGGTGCAGGTGGTTCGGATCTAAAGTCAATTTCGATTTTCACAGAAAACTGTTCAAAACTGTTCAAAACTGTTCAAAACTTCCAAATTCATGGTTTCCAAGTGTTAATTCCTGTTTCATTGGGTGGTCTTTACTTTGAAAGTAGTTGTTATATTCCAGAAAAAGGGCGGGGAGCAAAGGGAAGAAATTTGCATTCAAACTGGGTTAAACATGGCTCTACTGCATCAGACCTGGGCCGAGAGCTGTGTTTAACCCAGTTTGGATGCAGTTCTCGCCCCAGGTCTGACGCGGGAAGGAAGGACATCCGCATCCAAACTGCAGATGTCCTTTCCTCCCGCATCAGACCTGGGGTGAGAGCCGCATCCAAACTGGGTTAAGCATGGCTCTCCCACATCAGAGCTGGGCAAGAGCTGTGTTTAACCCAGTTTGAATGTGGACGTCCTTCCCTCCCACGTCAGACCTGGGGCAGAAGCTGTGTTTAACCCAGTTTGGATGTAGCTCTCACCCCAAGTCTGACATGGAAGGGAAGATTTCCGACTCACTTACTAATTTGTAAGAGAAATGGCAGAAAAAGCTTTGAAATGGCAAGGATACGTCCAGATTCCCAAATCACTTTGAAAACGCTTCAAAAAGGAATTCGATCCGAATTTATTCTGAATTAAGAAGATTCCAAACGAACCGACTTAGGCCTAATAAACGAATATCATCTATAGACTATAGACAAGACATTGTATTGGAAATGAGAGCCAATTCTACATATGAAATTATGTATGTATATTCAAATATTGTTATTTGAATATCCCATTATGTACTCATATACCCGTACTGTTATTTCCAAAATCTGAGAAAACTCCAAAATCTAAAATACATTTCTGGTCCAAAGTATTCCAAATAAGGAATAGTTATCCTGTAGTTACCTGCAACCAGTATACTAGGTCACCCTGTGGAACAATGAATAATGTTCCGTGTATTTAAATTTCTTACATGGATTAGACATTTATTCATTGGTTATGTGGGCTGAACCAGTTTCTCAATCTTCACTTGGCCTGAATTTGCAGGTATAGTATAACTTCAGGACCTATTTACATGGACAAAAACATTTTACTTACCTTATAGTTGTCTCGTTCCTGAAACGTGAAATATGACCCCTTCAGCAATGAAAGCACTTCTTCTAGGCTTCAATGTGTTATACCAAAACTTTCTTCTTGTTCTGCAGATTTTTGCCTATTCCTATATTTTGTTACATGTGTATAATCTTGGTTGGGGTGGCTTTGGAGGCAACAGTGGTTGGAGAGGTTGCTGCAATATCATTTTTAAAAATATGTCCACTGCTTTCTGACATTAAATCTTTTTACCCTGGAAAGTGGTGGACAGTGGGAGAAGGCAATGGCAAATCACGTCCTCAGAGCAGAACTGGTGGACTCAAGCAGAAAGAAAAGTCAGATATCTCCACTTCCTATAAAATGGTGGATGAAGGAGAGGTCCTTGACTCTTCCTTTCTGCTACTGCTTCCTTCCTGGCCAAATAGCTTTCCAGTACAGCCCCGCTAGGAAACTCTCTTCCTCAGAACAAGGTGCCAACACCGCCCAGGCTACCTCCTCCTCATTGATTGGATGGTTGGCCACCTCATTCTGATGCCCAAGCAAGCAACTTTCTCAGTGGAGCTCTGCCCAGAACCTGTTTGGCCAGGAAGGCAGCAGTAAGCAAATTACTTCAGAGGAAAAGGCAAAATAAAAAGAGTGCAGATTCAAATGTATGCACAACATAATTTCAGTGGTGCTAACAAGGTGAATCCAGGGCAGCTTCAGGACTGAGAGCCCATTTGTGCTGCCATATAATGTGTCATTGAAACAACACAGTAGGCTAATGAGAGTTAACCCAGAACAAACCTGTTATATCAGTTTTATTCTGAGTTTAAAAATAACACCAGCAAAGGTTCAGATCTTATAGGAAGATCAGAATCTTTGCGGGTGCCATGGCTGCGGAGACTGCTATTGGGGATTGGCATGAACAGTCCCTCATGGCAGCTTCTACAGCCATCCTGCACTCCCCAGGCTCACCCCCTCCCCCCCAAGGGAAGGCATTTTTAATGCTGGTTTGTATTGCATGTTGGCCAGTGTAAAGGGGCTCTGGATAATTCCAGATGGATTATTTTGGTGGTGTAGATAAGTCCTTAGTTGCCAAATTCAGCCTCACAACACGAACAAATGCAAGAATTTTGTTTTAACTCCCTGAGAAGATTATTGTAGGTAACACAGTGAATGGGATTGGAAATTCTGGTCTGTTTCTGAACAGAATAGACCCACTAATGTTGAAATGGGTTTTCCCCCTTTTTGTATGCTTTTGGTCCAAGGATAAATCAGCAAGAGCCAAGTAAATCTGAATCTTTCTACAAAACCTTTATGTTATTTACTTGAACATCTTATTTCCTGCAGTTCCTAAAGTTAACTTTGTACAGGATGAAGTGATGAACTAACATTTCTATATTATTGCTGTCAATTCCCCCTGAGAGGCAAATGGCAAGTCTGCAGAGTCAGGCAATTGATGCATGGCTTGCTGTCAGGATTTCTAAGGCTCTGATGGGGAAATTGAAACAGCATGTGTCAACGAATGAATCTCAGGAGGACTCAACTAACTTTGCCTACAAAATATCCTTCAGAATAAAATAGGAAAATATGTACATTCTCTCAGCAATCTGGACAGAGACCAAAGGTGTTGTTCCTGTATTCAGCCACAAAAGAGTAATGACCACCTTCTGTCTTTAATGAAAACCTATATAGCTTTTTTTTTACTTCAGAAGATGTATTTAAGGGGATCACCTGGGGTGAGAAGTACATGACCTAGTTTATATGGTAGATTTGAAGGAACCAAATCCATATTTCAATGTTAACTGGTCATCCGAGGCTTTCTTTTTGTTGTTAATTGCCAGAATTGCAACAGCGAACTCTATCCTTGAAATGTGTAATTTTGCTAACAAGTTTTTATTGATAGTAGATGTCATTCATTAAACAGCTCCTAACAACCTTTCCTATTACTACTGTGATGTTAAGAATGTAGATTGAGGTTTTCAAGCCCAGTCATGCCATGCCAACAACAACTTTTATTAGCAAAATTGCATGGCTCTGCACTTCCTCAATGAGGAAGATGACCCAGCTAGATGGTCTTTTATGATAACAAATTATCGAAGGTGGTTTCTTCATCACCAATTAAATGTAAAAGTCTTCTGAGAAATTCCATCCCCAAATATATATTTTGATATTGTGAGCATTTTCTGTAATGTAACAATTTTTCCACATTTTTAAATACTGTATTTACTCAATTCTAATGTTCACCTTTTTAGCCTAAATTACCTTCCCAAAATTAGGGTGTGCATCAGATTTGCATAATATGGTAAATATTTTGAGGGTTTCAGGTTTTTGAAAACTGAGGTGAGCATTAAATGGTATATAACTGTTTTAATTGTATTTTATATTGTGGGCACTGATTGCCATGTGTAAACCGCCTTGAGTCGCCTTCGGGCTGAGAGGGCGGTATAGAAAAATAGTAAATACATAAATAAATTTGCATTGATGTAAGGCAGTGTGCTGTGCACATTATTTAAGCATGTTCATTAATGAGTTGCGACCACTATTGGAAAAGGACAGATTTTGGATAGGGCAGGTAAATCTGAGTTTTTCAAAGTCCTGACAGATGTTGATAACAGTTAAATAGTTTTTCATCCTGTAGCTTTGAGACACTTGGGACACATTTCCATGCAATGAAATGTGTCCCAAACTGACACGCTTTTCCATGAAAGCTGTCCAACTTTCTCATAAAGCTGTTCTGTTTTCCAGAAGCTGCTTAACTTCACCTGAGAACTGAACTGAAACTATGCAGCTTCAGTATGGACAGAAAATTGTGCAACATTCAGATTGTGTAGCTTGCATTGAGATACTGTTTTCAGATGTGTGTGTTTTGTCCAACAATGCTGCTGCTGTTGTTTTAAACAAAGGAAAGCAGCAATGTTGGATAAAAAAGTGGATGAGGTGTTATCCCTCCTCAAAACCTGAAATCTTTTTTTTTCTTTTCTTTTTTTCAAATATTTTTATTGGTAAGTTTTATCAAATCAAGATAAAGTTTTTAACAGCGAAAGTGGGAGAACATAATCTTTGTATATAGAGAAGAAATAAAGAAGAGAAGTGAAAATGTATTTAATAGGAAAGAGAGGAGGGGAAGAAAAGCAGAACCAAAAAAAAAACAAAAATCAAACAAAACAAGTCCAAATAGGATTTTTAAAAAGTACTTTTTAAGTAATGATCTCTATTTTGCGTTGTCTAAAGTAGCTTTTTGCTGAGTTCCAATTTGTATTGTTCTTTGGAATTCCTTGATTTGGCATTAGCCAATAAGTTAGTTCATCCATATTCATTATCTCCAAATTTTTATTTTGCCAATCTTCTCTTTGGGGTATGTCTTTCTGTCTCCAATTTTTAGCAAAAACAATTCGAGCTGCGGTAGTTAAGGAGTTAAATAGTATTTCCTTGGTTTTTCTCCTTGAAAATCAAGCATTCCTAGCAAGAAAAGCTCTGGCTCCTTTTTATTTGTGTTTTAAGTATCATTTGTATGTCATCGTGTATCATATTCCAAAATTCCTTAGCTTTTGGACAAGCCCACCAAGTGTGGAAAAAGGTTCCAAACTGTTGGCCACACTTCCAGCATTTTTATAACATTTTGAAATCTTTTGAGGTGTTATGTACCATCTGTGCCCCATTTTAAGTAAATTTTCTTTTAAATCGTAAGAATAAGTGTATTTATTTTTTTTATTCCAGATTTTCTCCCACTGATTTAGTTCTATTTGGTGTCCTATATTTTGTGCCCACTTAATCATAGATCCGTTTATCTGTTCTGTTTCTGTAGCCCACTCTAATATTTTTTATAGATTTTTGTAATTAGTTTGTTGTTTGTCTTCATAATTTTGTCCCAAAAGCCAGTTTATTTCTTTGTCTGACTTACAGCAGTCTATCAATTGTCTGTAATTGAGTTATGATAGGTTGGTAAAATTTTCTTTCACTTCTTTTTCTTCTTTTAATTCGTATTTTCCTCTTTCTTTATTTAAGATGTCTCTATATGTAGGCAAGGGGGGACCAAGCTGTTCCCGGGGGGTACGCGAAAAAAATTTGCGCCCCCCCGTGCGCATGCGCCAATCTGTGCGCGCACTGGCTCCAGAGCGTGCCCCCTGCTTTGGCAGCCAGTGCGCATGCGCCAATCTGCGCACGTGTGCACTGGCTCCAAAGCGGAAGTTGTTGTACGCATGCACGGACCTTTTGCGCATGCGCAAAAGCTCCGTGCATGCGGAAGCCGGTCGGAGCGCCCGGGCTGCCTAAAAAGGCGCGGTGCGCATGGCGGCGGCTGTGGGCCGGCCGCAGCACCTGGCCAGCGGGCTGCGCATCGCAAAGTGGGGAGCCAGCGCGCGGCGCCTCCCTGGGTGACCCGGTGACGTCGCCCTACGCGCCTGCGTAGTCCGCCTAATGGAAGAACCGGCCCTGTATGTAGGCCAGGTTTGCCAACCTAATTCTCTTCTGTGAAATGCTTCTAGGGGTGACAGCCAAAGTGGGGTGTTGCTATATAATCTTTTTTATATCTTTCCCCAGTTTTTATTAATCCTGCTCTTATATAATGGTTATTTTAAAAAATCTATCTTGATTTTGTCATACTATACATAGACATGCTTGCAATCCTTTCTGCATAGTTAGAAGACTTCAAGTATAGGTATTGTATTGCAAAGCAGTGCAGTTTCTCCAATTGTGTTGTACCAGGAACAAAAAAAGCATTTTTTTCTTCCCGTATTAATTGTTTGAGATATTAGGAACTCCAAATTCACTCCACTTGGGAAATGGACGTGTAATTTAGCATTAGGGAAAAAAATAATGTTTCTGGTGAGAAAAAAATGCACACTTCCTGCATCACATTTTGTTTATTTTGTTCCGTTAAGTACTTTCTGGATCATGAGGCCTTTTAGCCACTAAGCCACTGCTTGGAAACATTTCAAAAGGATGTATTACTCTAGGTTCTCTCTGGCAAACATGTAATGAATGAAACAGAATCAACCCAAGCTTTTGTTGGCATTCCTTGAAGACACATTCTTCATCCTTTTCCAAAAAGCAGAATGATCTCTGCATATAAAGATTGCCCCCAGGAGTCCACAGAATTAACTATCTGGGGAGATGACTATTGCTGTACCAGTAGTACAGTGCTGTAGATGACATAACTCTCCATATGTTGATGAAGTCCTAGCAGCAGCCCTAGGCAGCACATTTCATTGTGTAGACTAATGGTTCTCAACCTGTGGCCTTCAACTTCCAGAAATCCTAACAGTTGGTAAACTGGTTGGGATTTCTAGAAGTTGCAGGCCAAAACACATGGGAACTCAAAGGTTGAGAACCACTGGTGTAGACAGTTGGGAGTTGCAGTCAACCAACATCTAGAGAGCTAAATATTCCCAAGCCTTGGCTTAAATGCTTTATAATATAATCATTTGGTTGGTTACATTTAAAACTTTATCATGTCTAGTAATATTACTTCTTCAAAGTGCAGATTTCCTTTCAGAAATGTTCCTGTGCACATCATTGTAATTCATGACTCCTATGCTATTGGCCTTGTAAAATCAATGAGAAAACATGTAATAAGAACATATAACATCCCATTCAGGTCAAACCTAAGATTGATGTAGACCACTGGTTCTCAACCTATGGGTCCCCAGATGTTTTGGCCTTCAACTCCCAGAAATCCTAACAGCTGGTAAATTGGTTGGGATTTCTGGGAGTTGTAGGCCAAAACATCTGGGGACCCACAGGTTGAGAACCACTGATGTAGACCATATAGTTAGGCAATGTAAGAGCTCCAAAATGTTGTGGGACTGCAGACAAAACAACCCCAGATAATGATACAAATTTTAAACAGAGTTGCAGCTCAGCAATATTTATTTATTTATTTTATTAGTTTGATTTATTAGTCGCCCTTTCCCGTAGGCTCAGGGCGACTCTCATTCAGAGACATATAAATCCATAAAACATGATAAAACCATCCCCCTATTAAAATTGCAGCAACCAGGCATACAAAACAGTTTACATGTTCACATATCTATGAACCAAACACTTGGGTAAAAAGGAGGGTCTTGCAGGCATGGCACACATTCATTATCTCTATGTTTATATGATGCCCATTGCCCATGTATGCCAATAGATGGATACCACTAAGAGAGGGATCCTCTACGGACCACATGAATAAGTTGGCCTTGCTCCTACTCCAAAAAAGAAAGGTAGAAATGGTAATAATATTCAAAAATATACCCCAAAAGTTTTTTAAATACACATTTTTTGAGTGACAAAAAATCTGATGAGGACAATGCTGGACTAACCAGAATATTTTAAGTTTGGAACTAACTGCACAAAATTTACATGCTAGTTTTATTTTATTTTTTCTGTATGATAAGCTGCACTTTCTTTGCTTACAATAATATTCCTAAATAGAAATATTATTTTGTGGTCAAGGATACTGTTTTCTACACTGAAAATGCTGTTTTCAATGCAATACATAAATAAATATGAATTTTGTATAGAATAAGTTCACGATTACAGCATTTTTTGCACAGGAACAACAAATTATCAGCAAAGAAAGACACATACTGAGCCCTGAAATTAGCTTCCAGATAGCTCCTGCCAGTGTTGGCAAATGACAGACAGATTCTCACTCTCATTTTTTTTATCCATCTTTGAGGTGGGAAGGTAAAAATGTGATAGTTTGGTGAGAGTCATTTTGGAGAGGGATTAATGACCCCATGAGGCCACATGGATTTTTTTTCTTGAAACTCTATCTGATGGAGTTTATCTGCAGTCTTCCTCTTTTCCTGCTGCCTTCTACTTTACTAAGCATTACTATCTTTTCTGGTGAGTGATGTTTTAGAGTCATACAGCTGGAAGAGAGCAACTCTGTGATTCTTCTTATGACGTGTCCAAAGTATGACAATCTCGGTTTAGACATTTTGGTTTCTAGGACAAATTTGGGTTTGGTTTGCTCAAAGACTTATTTATTTGCTTTTTTAGCAGTCCACATTATATGTATGTAGAACTCTTCTCCAACACTACATTTCCATTAGTTTTATCCCTATCCATTTTCTTTATTGTCTTGCTTTCATGACTATCCATAATCATCATAAATACTATAGTTTACCTAATCTACGCAGATTTCCAATTGTGAACAGTTTTAGCTGTCATAATTTAAAATGCATGAATTGTTTTGTGTGCTTTCATGTCTCCCAAACATCCGGTAACATCCCGAATGTGTGAATTCTTGAGGCGAGGTGCTTGCAATAAATACTAGGAAAACAAAAAGGCTGTTTTCATTAATGCTGTCAAATCTCACATTTTCCCCATTCCTAACAATATCCTGTAATGTGTATTTTCATTTCACCTCAGTCAGCCCTCTTTTTTTCCTGTCTGTGTCTCTTATTCATAGAACCACCCTCAACAGTTTCGGAGTGGAGAAAGAACCTATAACATTATCTAGCATGGTTCTTGCATGCTAGATAGTCTCTGTACATTTAGACAATTAGCTCGCTCTTGGGGTATTCCATTAAGGAATACCAATAAATTAATTTAGATGGTAACACTCCTTCGTTCAAGCCAGAAAAGTAAGATCCATCATCTTTTCATTTTAAGCCCATAGTGAAAACTTCATTCTGAGTACTCAGATTGCTGTTTCATAACAATAAAATGAGGTAATAGCATGCTGTTCAAGTTACTATGCTGTAGTTTGACCATACTGTAGTAATTTTGTTTTAGTTGGCCAGTCAGCATTATTTTCAGGATAACTGCAGGCAGATCAGATCTGGGTGTGCATATAAGTAGCATTTATATGAATGTTCTAAAGAAATGTCTCCTTGGCTTTGTATGTTCCTCTACAGTATAATAAATTGGGCTAAAAGCTTAATAGGTTAGTACAGAGGGCCCAGACTGAGATGCAAATCACTGGGTTTATTTGCTTGGTTAAGTTTAGATAAAAAAGCAAACTCACTCCAATAGTTTGACTAATGTACCCCATCTAGCTTAATATTGTCTATGCTATGAGCAAGACTCATATTGCTATTGCACAAGTTGTGCTCCAACACAATTTTTTTTGTTCTCATTCCAAGCTGGGAAAATATTGTATGTCACTGCATAATAATCACATCCCTCCCTTTTTTTACTATACATTCATGCAACTATTGCACATATTTATTTTGTTCCGAAACAGTCACTTTTTGGTAAACCAATGTTGAAAACAACTTGGGAAAATATACAAGAGTGTCCCAAAAACAAATTTACATAATTAATATTAATTGTCCTTGCTGGGAGACTCCATTGCTGTCAATATTTGATGTGAAGTCCTCAGCACTCCTCATGGCAGATGTTTTGCTCCCCATCATTGTCCCGCAGTTCATCATTCTGATCCGTACAGTGTGCTAGAAATGCCAACTTTATTAAAGCTTTTCATAATAATGTCTTTTGTGATGAGGTCCCCATTCTTAATTACTAATGTGCACATCAGTTCTAAGGCTCTTCATATTTCCAGCAGGTGTCAATGGATGATCATTGCTTATCATCCACTCCTGATACAAATGGTGCAAGTGGTCTTTAAAGGGCTTGTTGACTGATACATCCAGTAACTAAAAGATAGAGGTTAAGCCAACAGGAATCACTACCTCTGTGTCTTACTATCAAGGAGAAGTTGCTTCACTTCCTTGTCAATATGACTTCAGAAACTGTCCAAAACTAGCCTACCCTTCTGCTTCTGTAGCTGAGTCTGCTAGTTTTGGACAGTCTTTTGTGCCACACAGAATCCAATCCACGATTAGTTCTAAGTCCATCCTACCCTTTGCCTGCACTCGTATGTGACTCCCATTTTCCCTTTAAAATGATGCAAGGCACTAACTTCCTTCCATCAGCTGTAATAGCAAGCATTATGGTGCACTGCAATTTGTCATGATCACTAATTCTCATGGTCACACTGGATGACCCTTTATGTGCAATAGTGCTGCTGTGGGGTATATCAAACAGTACAGCTGTCTGGTCAGCATTTCCAATTTGAACAAGAGGGTATGGTGTTTCCTTGCACATACACAAGACAAATTGATAAAAGTTTTCCACCTTCTCAGTATAATCAGGTAACAGCTTTTGGCATAGTGTGGTCCTCCTTGACACAGACAGATTATGTTGTTGCATGAACCTTATAACCCAACCACGACTTGCCTTAAACTGAGTTGGGGCAATGTTGTTTCAGTGGGCTGCCTCCTGTGCTTTCATCTGCAACATCTCATAGAATACACTGCAGACAGTTACGCATCTCCCTCACATACACAAACACTTGCTCATCAATTTGTGAAAACATGCCTGTTTTAGGACCTCTAAATGCACACTGAGTAAGTGTAGTGTTGCTTCAGCTTCTCTTTAATTTTCAACCAGTCATGCACCAACTTCTCATTTGCAGAAAACTGCCTCCCTGCAGCTCCATTTCCATGCTTCTCAGCAAAAATAATGACTCTCAGCTTGAACTCAGCTAAATATTGGCACCTATTCATGGTCAGTAGTAGTTCTGATGAGCACACAGTGTGGAAGAACACAGCCTCCATGATGTCTAACGTTCTCTCTTTATGTCTTGCTGCCCTGCCATACAGAGTTTTACCACTTGCTTGTCCCATTCCACAGTCTTGGGGCAGCCAATGAAAAGCTCCAATGAGGAGTGGTTGCCAGTTGAGTTCTGACTGGTTGGAGTAGGCATCCCCCTAAGGGATGGATTGTATAAGAGAAGGGGATCCTATAGATAACTTGAACTAAAACCATATATGGCTTTAAAGGCAGACCTGGGCAATTGCCGGCCCTACAGGTGTTTTGGACTTCAACTCCCAGAAATCCTAACAGCTGGTAAACTGGCTAGGATTTCTGGGAGTTGAAGTCCAAAACACCTGGAGGGCCAGTAATTGCCCAGGTCTGCTTTAAAGGTCAAAACCAACATTTTCTACTTTGCCCAGAAACTAACTTGCAACCAATAGAGTCAATTTAGAATAGATGCAACCTGCCACACAAACACCCAAAACTCTTCCTGAAATACAGCTAAGCCTTTGTTGGCGTGAACCAAAATACCCTGTGTTTTAAAAAGAATTAAAGTGGTTTTTCTAAGTGCAACTCCTGGTGGTAGGGGTAGTTTCCCCATTAATTTCCTGCCACCGTTAAAATGACAGCAAGCTCATAAAGCAAAGTATTTGCTTCAAGGGCTTTCTATTTGAAAATAACATCTTCAGCAAGTAGGTGAAGGCATTTTTCTCAGCAAAATGGCACCCTCTTTTGGTGCTCCAATACCAGACTGGATTTTCTTCACTGTGTGACACTCTCACTTTACTACAAATGCAACAGGAACTGAGACTGAATCCTAAGCAGTTATGCCATTCATTGGAAAAGAGTTCCTTGAAGTTAGAAAACTTTAAAAGTAACACGAAAACATGTGTCTCTACTTGTTAAGCACTAAAACTCTAATCCTTGCTTTAGGCACTAATGTTTAGAGCCATAAACCATCTTTATTCAAAATATGTTTTTAAAATCCCATCTGTCTTTGTGAGCTCTTGTGGCACCTGATTTATAGCTAAGAAGGAATGTGTAATTTCATCAGTGAAATCTTCATGTTGTTTTATAGCTGACAAAAGAACTCTTAACAGCCTGCTTTAATGCGATGCCCCAGGATCAACCATTGGTTTACAACTGCAGCACTTCATATATTACCTTTAAAAATAAACATGTGTGAGAAAAACACATGTTTGGAAACATGTAAATCCTAGATTATCGCTCATCACACAATCTTCACTGAATATACCTCTGTTTTGGATGTGAATTTGCTGGCAAATCTGAGATTGGTGCTGCTTAATGTCAGCTTTGAAATAATTGGTGAGCTTAGTCACAAATACCTGCATACAGAATGTATTGATACCTTTTGCATCAAAGTGAATAACAAGCAATACTTATCAAAATGGCCAATTTACTTCAGCAAGTCAGAACTTGCTCTTTTCATGTTAGTTCCTTGCCCTATGGATCTTTTGCATTTGTCGTAGGAGAAAGCAGTTTGTTCTTTTTAAGTTCCCACTTACTATTTACGTAAGTTAAAGTGGCGTATAATAAGGAAAAGAAAAACTTAACTACATTTCCCCCGCAGGGAAATGAGATAAAGTGAGTACATTGCTTAGGCAGAATCAGCAGGAAGCAGGGTGTTGATTCTTCTCTTAACTGTTGATTCTCTTTCTTCCCAACTGACATATCTATCTTTTGTATTTTCTAACTGTACACCATCCTACCTATAGTTAAACTGTAAAAGCAGAATTAAGGTGCCGTGAGAACAAAAATCATGAATGGGGAAGAAGGAAATAGGTATATATGACTATGATTTATGGTGGTGGTTAGAGGTGCAGGACACCTGCAAAAGTTGAAAAAGTGCAAAAATAACTCACCCAACTCTTCTTTCTCTCAATCCTTTTCTCTTAATCAGCTGTCCTTCCAAAAATGCCAACCACTTTTTAAACTACTTTCCATCCTATCAGTGTATCTCTTCACTCCTTATCCTTATCCAATGATTGGGAAAGTGGAGTGAGGAGATTGATGCACTCAAAAGAAATTTAAATATGGCTGTTTCTGTTGGAAGGATAGCAGAATGAAAAGAAAGAATTGGGAGGATAAGGAGTGGGGCAAAGAGATCGTCATTTTTCTGCTTTTGCGGGGGCCCTGCACCCCTAATCACTGCAGTCTTGGGGTGCTGTTAGAAGGAAAGGAGAGGATTGAGAGGAAAAGGAGTGGGGCAGAAAAATCCATGGACTGGGAAGTGTCTGGCTAGCTCTTCTGGAAAGACAGGAGAAACACACAAGTGTGGAGGACCAACTGTATTTGTTTATGGTATTTGGAAATCACAATCCTGCCCACCAAATTATGTGCAATATTATGATAAATACTGCACTTTGAAAATACTGAAAATAAAATATTTTTAAGATTAGAAATGACTTTTAAAGTCAGAGGTATGAGAAAACAACTCTCGCCCCTCCCCAACTTCTGCCAATTTCTTTGTAGAGGTTTTCTCTCTTCCTCACATGTATCTTACCCCCAGGAAACCTAAATTTTTATTGTTGAAATTTGTAGAGCCCTTTTTATGTGTGAGGAATACAAGTCAGTATTGAAAACCCTTATAGTAAGGTTTATGGGCCTTGGGCTGACTTTATATTTTCTACCTCATCACACAGAGCCCTACTACCTTTCTACACAGCCCACAGGAGCTGTGCTATTGCGCCGGCAGATGCCAGCAAAAAGGAAGGCAAACTCTCACTTCCTTCCCGCATCACATGGTGGGGACAGGACAGGATGTGTTGGCACTCTGTCCCCATCAGATGGGCATCAATACACAGCAATGCGCTTTGCCCTGCTGCCCTTTCCCCATCATATGTGGAAAGAGGGAGGACAGTGTGGGTAGCTCCATCAGACCTACCTGAAAAACACTTTCCTCTGTGGTGGTGGTGGGGTGGGGGTGGGGGGGTGGAGCCTTTTTAGAGGAATGTGAGCAGGGCCTGCCATGCATTGTCTGATGGCACTCGTCATCCAACCCCTGGCTAAAAGCAGCAAAACAAGGCTATTTTGCCCCATGAGAAGAAGTCCTAGCATGATGCCAGGATGCTTCCTCAATGGTTGTTAACCAGATGCTCTCACAGAACGTAAGGCTACTCCTGACAGGGCTTGGTAAAGGAAGCATCGTGGTAGCATGCTAGGATGTTTCTGGTCTCATTGGGAACAAGGGGAGAGGGGAGAAGCCAGACAACGCCACTTCCCCTGTGGGATAAGGTAAGGGGCAATGCAGTCAATGCAGGGTGCAGCATGACATATTCCCCATGCCCTACACCAGATTCGCCACAATCCATGGTGAATCCCCTCACTATCACCCACAATTTTGTCTTCAATGTGATGAGATCCTTAAACTGCCATGACTCAGTGCTGTGGAATTCTGGGATTTGTAGTTTGATGAGGCACCAGAACCCTTTGGCTGAAAAGACCTTATAAAACTACCCTAGCATTGAGCTATGCCAGTTAAAGTGGTGTCAAACTGCATTAACTCTACAATGCAGATGCTGCCTTTGAGTTGAGATTTCTAGATTTGTGTCAGTCATAAACTCAATGAGTGTACTTGGGACTACTCAGTCAATATCTTGGTGCTCTAACCTATAAAATACTAATGTTGATCTATTCCCAAGTGTTTTTTTCTGTGACAAAAACAAGATAGGAATTGTGAAATGCTTTCCTATATAAGCAATTAATAGTGATGGATATGTTTTGTAAGACGGCTGAGAAGCCTTTTATAATATTTATGTGACTGTCATTTTTATCAGCATATCTCAGACATGAGTCTACATCTAGACATGTTATTGAGAAAAGCAATATTAAGCCAACAAATATTTTCAGTCCTTTCAAGAGGCAAACATTGATGCAACAAAGCTTAATAATGAAAGTAATAATTACTGTGGCTGTTATTACCGAACACAATGCAAGAATGTTGCAACAGCTAAAATTGCTTTTAGAAAATTAGTAATCTATATTTCATATTAAATACATACTTGCCACACAGGTCTATATTTCTGCCATTTGATTTGGGGAAGACTCAGTAGGGGGAATACGTTATGAAAATAGTTGTACAGGATATGGGTAATAGTTACTAAAACAGTGTAGTAAAAATATTCCAGGAATGAAGAAGACTCAGTATGTACAGCAGAACTATTGCATCCATGACACTTTTGTTTTGATGCAAGAAAGAGTAATAATAAAGTCACAAGACAATATGTCTGGAGGAGGAGGACATTTTATTGAGAATGTCATATAGCATTTTGTTCAAGGTGTTATACAGAATCATCAGTCTGTATGTATAGAGATTGCCCCATTTATACAGGCTATACTGACAGTTTATTCCAACATTCCCCATTGTCCATTCTGCAGAGGCATCAGGCACTTGGAGTACAGCCCATCATCTAGAAAGCACTAGGTTGGTGAAGCTGGTGTAGATTAGTTAAGCATACATATAAATGCAAGGATTCTCCAATTAATGTGGCCAATAACACCGGATTCTGGGTCTATAATCTCAAAAGTGACTTTTCCAAGAATTTATCTGTGTACCTATGAGCTCTAGAGGACAATGATACAAAAAGATGGTTCAAACCAGCATCGATATATAAAATCAATATATTGTATGGAAAGGTTTCATAATCATGAATAATAAAGCATATCAATTACATATTCAATACATGTTACCGTGTCTTTGGCGCGAAACTGGTACTATAAATCTCAGTCCAGAATGCAAAAGAGTAAATCTCTATAAGAGTTCCAAATGGTAGTCCCAAAATTCAAATTAAAGGTATATTCCAAAGATAGTAGGTAAAGGAAACCTTGTCCATAATAGGAGTCGCAATTAAAGCAGAGAACAGGAGCCAAACATCCAGGCTCCGTTGATTTCGATCAGGCAAGCCGACGTGAGGGGTATCCTCTTGAATCAGGGCCGCAGTACATCCGTTTCGTTTCTTTTTCAAGGCTATATATATAACATAAGCAGGTTCTTTTCCTATGATTTATTATAATAATAATGATAATAATCAGTAAAGAGTTTCCATCAATAACCCCATACAGAAAACATAAGGTAATACAGTCAAATATGGCAATACATACCGCAATAGAATGAGATCCTATCTTAACCCCATCTCAATCCGAAGGGGTGACCACAAAGGTAAGCATAATGGGAAAACACATACATTTAAAGCTACCTAACCAATCAGGAAGGTATGCAGGCCGACCGGCTCGTTATGACCATGCGTTTAATTTGATTGTCCAGAGTAATTCTAATTTTAAGAGCACCTGAGTGGTGTTGCCGTGTGCTGGGACATTAGCCTTTTCTAGAATTCGCACTTTTAAAGAAGCCGGAGTGTGTTTAAAATCCAAGCAGTGTTTATAAAATGGCATGTCTGTACTTCCTGCATCTTCTACCAAAGACTCATAAAAATCAATATCCGCCCCCAGGCAGACCAATTCTAGCCTGCTGCGGAGGAATTTTGGAACCACTCTCCAAATTTTTGGACCACCATATTCAATCTTTTGTAAAACAAACTCCAGCATACCTTAAAGATACCACTGACTTCCTGCGAAAAATAGAGAATTGCCAAATAGAAGATGGAGATATTTTGTATACTATTGATGTAGTTTCTTTGTATACTCACATCCCACTCATAGACTTAAGAGAGATGCTTTTTGAAGTGCTGGTAAACAGAACCATTAAAGATACCCCCCACCAGTTTCCTCATGGAAATCTTTGACATAATCTGTGATTATAACTATTATTCTTTTGAAGAAGACTTCTATATCCAAAAAAATGGAATTAGTATGGGCCAAGCGGCAGCGCCATCTCTGGCTGTAATGTTTATGTCCTTTTTGGAACAAGAATTCATTTTTGGGCCCAACTATAATCAATATTCTTCCCATATAATTGCTTATCACAGATATATAGACGATATTTTCCTTGTAGCCAGTAAAGACATGCCACATGAAGATTTCCAAAGATGGATGAACACCTGGCATGAATCGATATCCTTTACCTTTGATAAAAATTACGAGAGGGTTAATTTCCTAGACTTAACGGTTTTCAAGTACAACAACACTCTTCAATGCAAGAACTACCAGAAACCTGTGCATGTGAACTCTTATCTTCATTTCAGAAGCCATCATTCCTTCAACTTAAAGTACAATCTTCCCTACACGCAATTCCTACGGATTAAAATGAACTCCTCCCTAAGAACGGATTATAATGCAGAAGCAAACAAAATGTCGGAAGAATTTCTCGCCAGAGGTTATCCCAAACATATTGTGGACAATGCCAGGAAAAAAGCGGATGCTAAAGACCGTAATTCTCTTTTAACACCCACAGACAGACAGTCTTTGACCAAAGTAGTCTGGCCTCTTACTTTCACCCCCCAAAGCCGCACATACATCAACATAGTGATGAAATATTGGCCGATTGTTTCGGAGATCCCAGGCCTGGAATCTCCCCCAGTTGTGGCGCACAAACGGACTAGAAACCTGGGGCAACGCATTCTAATCATAATAAACAACTGAAATAAAACCTTAGCCCAGGCAGTAGACCATGTGGAAATTGCTCGGTTTGTGCTAACATTTGTCAAGATAAAACTATATATTGCCCTTCCAAAAACCTGCACTTTCCTGTTAAATCATTTGGTACCTGTTCCTCTTCCAAAATCACGTATGCGATCACCTGCGATTGCAATAAAACTTACGTGGGAATGACCTCAAGAAAACTGAAACAAAGATTTATTGAACATCGCAGTAAAATCAATGCAGGAAGTACAGACATGCCATTTTATAAACACTGCTTGGATTTTAAACACACTCCGGCTTCTTTAAAAGTGCAAATACTAGAAAAGGCTAATGTTCCAGCACACGGCAACACCACTCAGGTGCTCTTAAAATTAGAATTACTCTGGACAATCAAATTAAACACAGATTTACCTCATGGTCATAACGAGCCGGTCGGCCTGCATACTTTCCTGTTTGGTTAGGTAGCTTTAAATGTATGTGTTTTCCCATTATGCTTACCTTTGTGGTCACCCCTTCGGATTGAGATGGGGTTAAGATAGGATCTCATTCTATTGCGGTATGTATTGCCATATTTGACTGTATTACCTTATGTTTTCTGTATGGGGTTATTGATGGAAACTCTTTACTGATTATTATCATTATTATTATTATAAATCATAGGAAAAGAACCTGCTTATGTTACATATATAGCCTTGAAAAAGAAACGAAACGGATGTACTGCGGCCCTGATTCAAGAGGATACCCCTCACGTCGGCTTGCCTGATCGAAATCAATGGAGCCTGGATGTTTGGCTCTGGTTCTTTGCTTTAATTGCGACTCCTATTATGGACAAGGTTTCCTTTACCTACTATCTTTGGAATATACCTTTAATTTGAATTTTGGGACTACCATTTGGAACTCTCATAGAGATTTACTCTTTTGCATTCTGGACTGAGATTTATAGTACCAGTTTCGCGCCAAAGACACGGTAACATGTATTGAATATGTAATTGATATGCTTTATTATTCATGATTATGAAACCTTTCCATACAATTTATTGATTTTATATATCGATGCTGGTTTGAACCATCTTTTTGTATCATTGATCATTAACCCTGACTCTATTGTGTTAGACTCTAGAGGTCAATGCCACACTACTGATTTAATAATGTGCTGAAATAAGTATGTTGACTTGACTGATGTTTCCAAGTAAAAAATACAATCTCATGGAGGAAAACCAATGGGGTTGGTTTATTTATTTGTTCTTGTTTTGAAGAAATGATAGGCACCTATGTCTTCCCCATTCCTTTTACCCCTAATCAAGCACAGTCTAGATGTAATCGGGTGCTTTAGCTTCCCTTTGATGGTACCTATTCATATTGTCCAATCTTTGCAAATGGTTGTTGCCCAGAATTGTATTCGTTTGTTTGAATCTCTCACTTTGATGAAACGTGAATATCAGGTACAGACCGCTAATCCATATTTACATAGACAGATCCAGATTTTACTACATGGACATAATTTGGTATAGTGATTTGACAGTTATATTAGGGCTCCTGGATGCCCATATTCAATGTTCTACCTAGCCATAGAAAGACACTAATTTCATGCACAAAATTCTTTAAAATTAGCTTCAGGCTGTTTGTATAAGATATATGTATAACATAAATGAATTTTCTGTTTAGCTTTGAGTTCTATTCCCCAAGGTATCTCATTGTGTATGTATATGTAAATAAGGGTATTCCAAATTTTAAAAAATCCAAAGACAAAAACACTTCTGGGCCCAAGCATTTTAGATAATGGATACTTAACCTGAACCCAAAATGTCTTTGTTGCTCTGTTTTTTAAATCTCAGGCAGAGATAGGAGGAGATGGAGCCCTTCAGATGTTGCTAACCAGTAGCACCCAGCAATCTTAGCCTTGACTATTCCTTGAAGGTGTACTAGGATTTAGATGGAGGGCTGCATGATTTTCTCTGCCCTCCGGAATAACAAGGCAGCCTACCTGTTTGAAAGCTCCAATATATGCACAACAAATTGCTTCTGAGAAAACATGTGTATAATTAGACAACACAACATCCTTGTAACCTTTCATGTAATGAAAGCAACCTTTCACATGCTCACAAACAGAGCATTAGCTGTAGAAGCCTTCAAATAAAAAGATGAAAATAAAGTCGCAAGAATTATAGGTTTGTAGAAAAATGGGACTGTTTGGTAGAGGGGCCAACAAAGCCCAGTGAAGGCAGTTAGTCAAGGCTGTGCAAAGTGACTATGTTTAAAATGGAACTGTGAAAAAATGTCTTAACGTGAAGAAAATATAACTGCAAAGAGCCACCTGCTTCTTCCTGTGTTCTACTTAGGAGCCAATTCAATTCTTCTGAATTCAGCTCAGCTATATCCCTGGATGTTCTACACAGCTGTATAAATCCACATTATCTGCTTTGTAATGGATAATATGGCAGTGTAGACTAAGATAATCCAGTTCGAATCAGATGATGTGAATTTTCTGCTTTGATAACCTGGATTATCTCGCAGTGTACAAGGGGCTAAAGTTAATCTAAAATCAAATTTAATTTTGCCAAAGGTTTTTTTAGAGATAGCAATTAAAGAATTTAATGTGAAAATATTTATAAACAGAGAGGGGGTATCTGATTTTTAAAAGACTGCTTTAGCTGATATAAGAACAGTGGTACATGCATCCAACATAGGAATAGTACACAAATCCAACATTTTAGCCTAGTCTGTTTCACAGGCAATATGCAGCATGAAAGTAGTTTTAGCTCTTCCTAGTCCATTAGCAGTTTTCAGCCCTCTCATTTCAGTTCTTTCTGTCCCTGCGGGCTGGGTCCAATGCTACCATACTAGCTTTTTTATTCCTGATTTTAGCTTCCCCCCCATTCTCCAGTAGCAGTCTAACTCAGCATTTCTGTGCACTGGTTGTATTTATATATAGTATGAACAGTGTATCCATAGGGTAGATACATTTCAAGAACTTTGGTTACTACATTTTGAACATACAAATCAGCCCTCCACATTGGTTGGAGTTAGAGGCAGGACTCCTGTGAAAGTGAAAAAAGGTAATTTTTTTAAAAAATGCTGTTTGTATTTCAATCTCGGTATGTGTGTGTGTGTGTGTATTCCCCTGAGAGAACACCTAGGTGTGTCCAGAAGAGGGCATCTAAAATGATCAAAGGTCTGGAGACCATGCCCTTAAAGCAGTGGTTCTCAACCTTTCTAATGCTGTGACCCCTAAATATAGTTCCTCGTGTTGTGGTGACCCCCAACCACCGGGCGACAGCTCTCTCGCAGGCCTGGAGGGTTCGTGGGGGAAGTGAGAACCAGGCGCTCGCTTCCCCCACTAGCCATCCAAGCCTGCGAGAGAGCTGTCGCCCAGATCTCGCCTCCCTCTGGTCAGGAGGGAAAGGAGGGAGGGAGGAAGGCGTCCTGGCAGGGAGAAGGCAGCGGAACGCTGCCTCTTCCCTGCCAGGCCCCTCCGTCTTTCCTTTCCTCCTGGAGGCGGCGTCCCAAACGGAACGCCACTTCCAGGGTGAAAGGAGGGGGAGGGAGGGAGGCATCCTGGCAGGGAGAAGGCAGCGGATCGCTGCCTCTTCCCTGCCAGGACCCTCCGTCCTTCCTTTCCTCCCAGCGGCAAACGTCCCCAAAAAGGGAGGCGTTGGAAGGGAGAAGGCGGGGATCGCTGTGGCTCCTCCCCTCCTTTCCAGGCACCCTGGCAGCAGCTGAAGGCGGCGATTTCGCCGCCTTCAGCTGCTGCCAGGGTGCCTGGAAGGAAGGGAGGAGCCACGGGGCATCCCTTCTCCCTTCCAAGGCATCGGCGCCGCCAAGAGAGGGACAAGGCTGCGGTACAGGGAGGAGGGGCCAGCTCTCTTCCTCCTGCCTGTATCGCCTCCGTCTCCCTCTCTCAGCGGCGCCACTGCAAACTGCCTCGCAACGGCGCCGAGAGAGGGAGAAGGGGCGATACAGGCAGGAGGAAGAGAGCTAGCTGCTCCTCCCTGCCTGTATCGCCCCCTCTGTTCCTCTCTCGGCGGCGCCGATGCGATGCAGTTTGCATTAGCGCCGCCGAGAGAGGGAGAAGGGGGCGGTGTAGGGAGGAGGAAGAGAGCTGGCTCCTCCTCCCTGTACTCTCTTTTCCCTCCTCGGCGCCAATGCAAACTGCATTGCATCGGCACCGCCGAGAGAGGAACGGAGGGGGCGATTCAGGCAGGGAGGAGGAGCCAGCTCTTCCTCCTCCCTGTCCCGCCTCCCCCGGCCGCCTTTTTTTCAAAAACAATTTGAAATATTTTTTTTAAAAAAAACTTGCTGGGGGTGGCGGGGGCCGTGTCTAACCGGCTGGGGGGCCGTATCCGGCCCGCGCGCCGCCTGCTGGACAGCCCTGCACTGGAGAATCTCAAAATTCTTAGGGAGGTGTTCTCTCAAGTGAAAAACAGCAAATATTTTATTTGTGGTTTTTCTACGTCCATGGCATCATGCTTCCCTAACCCTCACAAAAATGGAGAGCAAAGGAAACATTCCTACTGTTTTCAACCATACTCTGTAGTTGCAGCAAAAGGAGTTCTAATATATTTAAATATACTGGCTTTACCTGGAAATGTTTGTTGTATTTTTACCAAGAAGGAGTAAGAAAAGGATTAAGGTTTAGTACTAAAGTGTGGGGCTTATTTTCTGCACAGGGGTATATTAAGCACATACCCATAAAATGCTGCCCTTTGAGGCATGCATGTAATTAAAATGATCAAACTGCGCCCAACCATGAAGTCATTAGATTCTACAGTATTTATTTGAATGAAAATCTTTGAAATGGTTTGTTATAGTAAAGAGTTTGGTCAGGAGTGGATGTTGGATCTGATATCAATGTAGTGTGACGTTATTCAGCACCTTGGATTGCCCCTTTAAGGTGTATTCTGAAAACGAGTGGATTCATCACCGCACCAAAAATGAAGCATAGAGGAATATTGAGCATCACTTTTTGTATTGCTTTCAAACATAGTCACTCATCTATCCTGTCCTTACATAGAGTTCCCACTGATACTATGAACACACTTAATAAAGAAATAAATGTGAGACTAACTGCTGAATCTTTAATTGGAATATTCATATTCTATAGGTAGCACAATGATGGTTACTGATAAACCTCTGGCAAAGCACTTGTTTGATTGGCCACACGCTCCTTGGAAGACCCTCCTTCCCTCCTAGCTGCCAGTGCCCTGAACACAGAGAAAGAGAAGAGGAGAAGACTGCTGGACTTAATCCCCTTTATACTGCCATCCCCTTTACCTTTTGTGTCAAATCTAAATTGGATTATAATAGTGAGGGGAGACAACTGCAAAATTAACAATTTATAAGCAGATCTGCAAGACTTTGTGGCTAAATGGTAGGGCAGAAATATTATAAATAAATAAATCAAAATTGAAGGAGTGTGGATATAGCATTCATGTTTGTTTCTCTGTCTCTCTCCTCTCCCTTTCCCTTTTCTTCTCTTCCCAAAATTTCCCCCCACACACATGCAAAAAGAGAAAGGGTAGGAGATAGAGCAATTTCAATGACCCTAATGTCTCTGGGGATGTGTGAATTAGCAAATAGTGTGAATAAGCCTAATTATATGAGTCTTAGTCACCACATGCTCTCTCATTATGAGATGTTGGGGCATGAAATGCCTATGCAATTGATGCTGTACACAACAGTGTTCCTCCATATGAGTCACCTTGTGAAAGTAGCTCCTGTGCTGCTCTGAGGGCAAGTTATGTAGAACAGGACCCCTCAAACTTTTTAAGCAGAATGCCAGTTCATGATCCCTCAGACTGTTAAGGGGGGCAGTTTGGGGGGAAATGAATGAATTCCTATACACACTGCACATATCTTATTTGTAGTGCAAAAAACCCCATGAAAGAACAATACAATATTTAAAGAGGAGAATTTTAATCAACATAAAGTTACCAGTATTTTAATGGGAAGTGTGGACCTGCTTTTGGCCAATGAGATAGTCAAGTTATTTATTATTTATTTATTTCTCGCATTTATACTTCTCAACCCCCAAAGGGGGACTCAGGACGGCATTACAATTAAGCCCTATTAGAGGCTATTACAAAATTACAATAATAAAATCACATATTAAAACATCACATCATAAAAACAATACATAGTTAAAACCATACAAAGATTGAACAATTAAAAAACCAGTCTCGGGTGGTTGTTGTTGTTGTTGTTGTTGTGTGCCTTCAAGTCATTTCAGACTTAGGGTGACACTAAGTCTGAAGTTTAGGGTGGGTGCTGGGTAAGTGACCTTGAAGAGCGGCATCTGGTTTAGAGAAATGTAGGCAGGGATTTTGGGTTGATATAATGTCTGCTTGGTCTTATTCACTGAGTTGATTTTCATATATTTAAGCTTGAAAATGAAGCCCAACCATAATATAAAAGCCAATCAGGTTGTATTTGTGCAGCAATTATTCTTGGCTTCCATAATTACTGGTGCCTAAGATAAAATCTGACACTAGTTTATTTAAAGTGGGAATTGAAACCACAGAGAGAGAGGGGGGAAAACAGCTCTGTGTACATCATTAAAGCAGTCCATTCATTACTTCCACCTACCCGGCTTGAAGAGAATCATGATGCTAATGCTGCCAGATAACCACATGACCTCCTCAGCTTTTACATAAAAGTTAAATGTAACAAGATAATGGCTCCAAGAGGCATACGTCTTGAAGATCAACAGACGTGACAGGATGTAGTTTGGTATTCAAAAATGTGACTGGTCACAGAAAACTGTATCTACTAATTACTGCCTAATATGAGGCAGTATCATAGCAATGAAAGAGAGAAACTGAACTTACTTGGGATCAAGGATCACTCAACTAAACCTGCACTTTGTCTATCTTAAAGCTTGGGATGTCAGAGCAAGCCTGCCAAGATGCTCATAGAGGGACAGATGGCATCATCTTGGACACAGCTGTTGGTTGTGGAGCAATTGGGACTCCCTTGTAGTCAGCACCATCTGGGGTAGAACCTATACTGGTGGAAGAGAAGCGCACTCACAGAAATAAGAGGGAGACAGAAAAGAAAATGAAAGGGGGATACTGTGCAATAATAAGCAGCTAGATTGGAATGACCAATTGCTTTTATAAGGACAGGAAAGGAAGAAAGGAAGGGTGCCAGCTGAGTGCCCAGCCAGTGCGCATACGTCAGTCTCTATCTAGTAGGAAGAAAGGGACCACACTGTTTCTGAGTAGAAATACTCCTTCCCTTTATGCTTTGCATTGGAAAGGGAACTGTGCATGTGCACTGTGTGATGGCAGTTGCTTCCGATCCATGCATTCATCTTGTAATTTCACTAAGCCTGACTTAAAGTGCCAGAGCACAAGGTCCTTGCAGATAGGGACAGCTGATAGCCCTGAAGCCATTGTACAGTGAATCCATTCTGGGTTTTAGCACAAACTTCAAGTCCCCTGGTGGTGCAGTGGGTTAAACCACTGAGCTGCTGAACTTGCTGACCAAAAGGTTGGCAGTTCAAATCCAGGGAGTGAAGGTGAGCTCCCACTGTTATCCCCAGCTTCTGCCAACCTAGCAGTTCAAAAACATGCAAATGTGAGTAGATCAATAGGTATCACTTTGGTAGAAAGGTAGCGGCACTCCATGCGGTCATGCCGGCCACATGACCTTGGAGGTGTCTCCAGACTATGCCGACTCTTTGGCTTAGAAATGGAGATGAGCACCACCCACCAGAGTCAGACTCGATTAGACTTAATGTCAGGGGAAACCTTTATCTTTACTTTTTTAAATGGATTGTCAATTGCTTTGAATATGTTTGGAGGAGAGAGTCTTTTAGATAGCCCTTTATGTTTGAACTGAAACACAATGGATATATTACCCGAATGATATGAACCCCACCAGCTGGCACTGTCTTCTGCTCTTTTCATTTAGGGAAAGAGCAGCAGACAATGGCGGCTCAGGGCCTTTCCAGACAGGACATTATCCCAGGAACATCCACATTTAATGTGAATTGAAGGGAATCAAAAAGGTACCCTGGGAGATCTTTCAAAAGTTTTATCCCCCCCCCCCCCCCAATGACTCTGAGATGTGCTGGAGTCTTAGAAATCTAACCTCTATGGATTTTATATACATTGGTTTTATGTTTTATGTTTTTATGCTATGTATGGCTGCAGGTTGTATGCGCAGCTTGTTTTTATTGTATGTTGTGATCTGCCCCGAGCCTGCAGGGAGGAGCGGAATATAAGATCGAATAATAAATAAATAAATAAGCTCTTTTCTGTCTTTTCTCCTCACTCCTGGTGCCTTCAGGTTTGCTCTCTTGAACCCCATTGCTCTTGGGGTAACTTTCCTATGACATGCTGCTGCCCACTGAATGCCAAATCCTAGTGCTGTCTGACAATTAATCTTTATTTTTCTTTCATTTTCTATGTTTTTTACTTCTGAGTAAACATGCGCATGCAAAGACATTTGCCATCAAAATCACATGTTTTTACACATATAGTGGTGACTCATTCCCACTGCAGCTGGTGGGGTTGAGGTCAAGGAAGGAAAATGTGGACTAAACAAGTAACATCAGAGTTGGTTATCTATTTTAACATACAGGATGGGAGAGAGACAGGGACAGGGAGGAAGGGAAAAATTTTGTGGACTCATAAATTGAAAAAAATATGCAAATTAGAATGAGTTTATGGCTCCCAAATAAAGTATGGAGACAGCATTTGTTGCAAAGTATAACAGTAACAACGGTCTACTATGTCTACTATGTCTCCCTTCCCCTTGTCTACATAGTGTTAATCTCCATTGTCATGTAGTGACTTCAGTGTCAGCAGGAGGAGTGATTACACTTTGGGTTTAATCCAGACTTTAAAGTTGCTATTTCAAGTGGCCTATCTGGGGAATAAGGTTCTGCATCTTGGATAGTCTCTTTAAAATCTGGACTAAAACCTAAACACATTGAATCAATATTGGCTGAATCTGAGGGCGGATACAGACAGCCCCTTTATTGCAGAAACTTCCACACAACGTTTTGGACAATCCTAAATTAATTTGCCACAAACCAGGATCAACCCACTACTTCCGGTGTCTGGACTGCAGTCCAGATACCATTTTCACAGTTTCCAGACTAAATTAGTCCGGAAAACTGTGGGAATCCCAACCCCTCCCCCAAAGCTCCCAAACCCCCCAAACCCCTTTAAAAAGTAAAATAAACTTAGCCAGATTTCAGTAGAGTGTTGCTGGAGCTCTTCCGGTGTGTAGAAATGACGCACCAGGAGAGCAGGGGGAGGGGGGAGGTCGGGATCTCTGGCAACACTCTACTGGAGGCCGAGTAAGTTTCTTTTACTTTTAAAAGGAGTTTGGGGGCTTTGGTGGAAGGGGATAAGGTTGCCAGATGTTCTGCCAGGCCAGTTCCAGAAGAACACCTGGACACCCACTCCAGAAAGTGCACTCTTTCTGAGGTGGGTGTGGATAGGCCCCCAGGAACATCCACTTCTTTAACCAAACCTTTCTGGGCACTGTGGGACCATTTTCCAGGACTAATAACTCCTTGAGATACCAGGATTTTTAATCCAATCTCCTTACTGGCTCTCTGGGAGGGCCCTGAGTCTATGTCAAAATGGCATGCCAACAAGACTTTGAGCTGGAGGAAAATAGTGTCCACCATTGCATGTGGTATTTCCACTTGTCTTCTGCTTCATCTTAATCATCAAAGATAAAAAATATTTCGTGCCAGTGGGATATCTGAATTTCCATAAGTGTAGTGTAGCTTCTAACATATCCTGTAACATCTCAGACATTAAGATATCACTGAAATTTTCTTAAATGACCTAAGACTTTGTATGTTGCATTGTAGCCAGAGTTGGGAGTTATTTAAAAAAATATCATAATCTGTGCCGAAAATAGTGGGTCAATTCCTACTGCCATCCTGGTTCTTTGAGCTCCTGGAGCCTGAAGGAGTGGGATGGCACCCATCCTCTCCCCAACAACCCCCATTTCACACCCATAACTCTGAAGAGTCATCCTGGCACTTGGAAATTATGCATCAGGAGGTGGGGGGGGAGAGTAGTAGAGGGATTTCCCTCCTCCCCCTCCTGGCACATCATTTCCAAGAGTCAGGAGGCCTCTCCAGAGCAGCCTGCACTGCCAGCAGGCCCCTGGGGTGAATTTTGAGAGGGGCTGCTGGTTGATCTGGAATAGCATCTAGCCACCCAATGAAGGAAAGCCTAGGGCTGTGGAAGGGGGCGGATTCAAATCCAGAAGGAAGTGGGTTACTTAAACCCGCTTCCTTCTGGATTTTAATATAGTGTAGAAGGGCAGTGTCTACACTGTTGGATCTACACTGCTGGATCTACACTGCTGTATATCCTAGGATTTGTTCCCTGATTATCTGCTTATCCCATATTATCTGACAATGTAGACTCATATAATGCAGTTCAAAGCAGATAATCTGGGATCAGATCCTGGGATACAGAGCAGTGTAGATCCAGCCTCAAAGTGATTCTTGTCAACTTTAAACCAGGATGCAACAACCTTTACAGGTACGGTAATTGTGTTCTATTGTTGATCAGTTTTCATGCTCAGGAAGACTTTTCTTTCCTGAGTACATAATCTACATCTGCAGACCTGCAATATTGCTTTTTGTGTTATTATCCCTAGGTACAGTAAACAATTGTCATTTCAAAAGAGGGAAAATGTCACATTGACACCACAAAGAAAAGAGAGAAATATATTCCAAATCTTATCTGACCACTGAATAGATTTTGAAGTGAGATAGAGAGTTTTGTTTACTCAGAATGAAACATTTCTTAAGGGATGTATCTGTCTATATATCTATCTATTTTAAAAGAGTCATCCAAGAGGGTAGTTATGATATTCTGTCGCAGCAAAAATAAAAAAGTCTTGCACTAGTTTTTTTTAAAAGAGGGCAGAAGAATCTCAAAGGCAACAGTACTAATAGTGTTTATTACATTAAGTTATTATTAACAAATATAAGAACAGATTGTACAGTTCATGTTTATGCATGCCTGCATTTGTTAAAACAATTACAAAAAATATTTTGAACATCTCTACTTTGTTCCACTTCTCTACAAAAGAGAGAGAGAGAGAGCAATAACCCAGGGCACTTCCAGACAGCAGCAAATTGCGGGTTTTAATCGGGGGCAAAAATCCCTGGTCTTCAGAAGAGGTCCACATACAGACCTGTTGATCCCGGGATTTCTGCCTCTGTCATCCATTCTTGCTACTTTGTTGTGGGGTTTAGAGGCTCCCAATATGGCCACCATGGGCTGGAAATTTCAGTGGATTTTTCTAAAAAAGAAAACTTAAGATGTGAACATGCAAAGATGCAAATCATTGTATAAATTCTGTTCCTGGGTTATATAAGCTGCAGGGCCATCTGTGCAGACAGGGTGATGTTCCTGGGTTATACATGTGTGTTTCTGATTGCTCTTATTATGAAAAGATGTACAACATTAACTAGGGGGGCACAACTTTGTCCTGGCCAAAGAATATGTACCCTCCATGTGTTTCATGAAGTTTCTGGCACACAAAGTTTTTTTGCATTCAACTCAACTGTCACTTTTTTAGGAACCGACCAATTGGGAACAAACATGTAAAACCCAAGAACAAACTTAGATTTAAAAATCCTATGATTTCCGAGTGCAGGGACATAAAAACATTGGAAGATGTAGATTTTCAGCTCCTGAAAATCTTGCAATTTTTGCCATTTGTAGCAATTGCTTCTGTGTTTACAGGGAACGGCATCTGGCCACCCTCCTGTTTGCTGCGGAAGCTCCTGGGTTAAAGGTACTGTCTGGATGGGCCCCCACCTGAATACATTCATGCACTTCTCCCCACCTCTGCAACCAAAGGATATTCTACTGTAATGTTCTGACTATGCAGGAGATATCTTTAAAAATAAACTATGTATGAATGATTGGAGATTTGGAAGAGTCAATTAACAGTGCAAATTAAGTTAAATGCTTCCATGAATTTGGTTTTGAGTTTGCCCCTTTTACATTCGAACTCAATGCAGTCAACCCTCTGTTTCCATGGATTCTAAATCCATGGTTTGAAAATATTTTTTAATTCAAAAAGCAAACCTTTTTGCCATTGTATATAAGGAACACCATTTTACTATGCCATTGTATATTAAGTGACTTGAGCATCCACGGTTTTTAGTATTGTGGAGGGGAGCTGTGTTCTGGGAAAAAAACTCAGTATAGACAACAAATGCATTTGCTTATGAGGTGGTTTTGAAACTTCCCTCATTTCCAACAATAGGATTGATGGAGAACATCCATATACATTTTAAACCTGATGCAACAACCATGGCTTCTCCTATGTTTTCCTCTCTCAAATATTGCCTTCCTCCTCCTCTGCTTGACACGTAGCAGAAAAAAACTGTGGCCACACTACTACCGGTATATGTCTTTTCAGTCTGATGTTCACATGTTGACTGTAGTTGAGAGGTCTTTCTTCTCCTTTTTGGTGGTTCTTTGTCTTTAAATACACCCTTCAGAAAGATAATTTCAAAGTTTACACTACCCTCCATGGAGTAGGACACTGTACAAAGAAGGCACATTCTTTATCAATGTAGAAATGCTAAAACATGTATCATTATGGAGCTTTTATTGTCACACTGCTTTTGAATATAAGCAGCACAACAGTAATACACCTGGTTTGGGGTGGGAGTAAAAGCCCTGTTGTGTCCTGCAGACCTTGTGGTTCCTACACTATTACCTGTAGTTACATTTTGTAGTACCGTATGCTGAGATATTCTTATTTCCTTACATAAAAAAATCAGTTTTCAGAATGGGAAAGGAGGCTAAGTGGTTAACAAGTTTTTTCTTTCCTTCTTATTCTAATCTACATGTTTTGCCCTTGTTATGCACTGTGAACCAATTTATTTCACTAATGGCACTCATTGTTTAATTGGCTTGCAAAGCCCACTCTCATCTATTATTGGTAAGTGTGTTTGTTTGTGCTAAATCCAAATTGGATACATGCTGTTCAGATCTCTTTGAAAAATCATTAATTCTTCAGATTGCAGTAATGACAAAGGACAGCAAAATGGATTCTGATAAAAGTTTGTTTACAAATGTGACTTGTTTACTTGCCATTTGGAACATTACAAAAATATAGAAATAAAATATATTATTTATTTTCAATATTTTTGTGATGTTTCAAATGGCAAGTAAATAACTTAACATTTATGAACAATTAATTTTTTTTCGGAATCCATTTTGTTATCAATTGTTTTTAAATTATCGGTAGACAGAAAGCCTTCTTGTGCTCTTCAAAATGCTGCTCAGGAATGATAACATTTTCAGTTATAAAATATCAGGTAATAAGGCCATGTTCTCAAGGATTAAAAGGCAGAAGACAGTACGTTTACAGATTTGATCAAAGTGTTATATCTCGGAGTCTCTCGGTCCTATTCAAACATTCACTATCAATGCTGAACGACATAGAAATTCACAGAAAGGTTTTCACCTAAGTAAAAATATATAATTTTTTTATTTAAAAATCCTGTTTTTTTAACTTCACTGTGCCCCTAATTCCAATGAATTTGGATGGCTGTCTATACATTTAAAAACTTTTTAAAGTAACAGTATAAAATCTTTAAAGCCTTCTTACTAAATTTGATGAAATACAGCTTACATAGGTAGAAGCAGAACTGGCCAAAGATTTTCTTCCCACACTCATCCCATAGTGTGCAAACCAGCATTTTTGCTTGCCAGCCCTGTCTTGGAGAGTTAGGAATGGCTTGACATATCTGTACTCTGCCCCAAGCAGGAGATCACAGAGGAAAAAGGAAAAACAAGTAAGAGACATTGCTGTCGACTGCCACTGCACTGACCACACTTCATTTGTGGAGTGCGCTACCAAGCGAAATACGCTCAGCCCCATCCCTCTGGCGTTCAGAAGGAAGCGGAAGTCTTGGCTTTGGGACCAGGCCTTTGCACAATAGCTTAAACAACACCTGACTGGAACGGATTAGTAGGCATGAGAAAAAAGTAACGGAAATCAAAAGAATTCGTAAGTGATTTGTATGTAATGGGACTTTCAAGTTTTTACGGATCGCAAGGCCAATCCCGGAAGTGGACTTTCTTTTTCGAACCCCCTGGGCCCAAAATTTCGTTAAATTCTAAATATTTCGGAAGGCTCCCTATTACCCCCTCCAAAATCCAAAATCCAAAATCCCAGACATTACTCACAGTCAGATGGGGCCTTTCCATGCTTGAGGCCTACTTTAACTGAAAGGCCTTGCCTCCAGGAAGAAAAAAACCAGCCGGAACCATAGAGAGATCGAAACCGGAAGTCCTAGCGCGGCTGGAGGACTCATCAAAAAAGCGCTTTAAACTGCAGGGAAAGGGGCCTGGATAGCAGGGCAGGCGAGAAGGACATGAGGCAGGCTGAAACAATGGGAGAAGGGGTTGAAAACAGCCCGGAGAGGAGCAGGAAAAGTGCAGATTCAAGGAAAAGCCATAGAGTTCAAACCTCCTAGAGATCTATGGCAAAATGAATGGGGAGAAAGCTGCAGTGAAAAGAGCTCTGGAGAAGGTAGGCAACTATTTTATAATAATAATATTTACCCCTTCTAATTTCCTGGAAGAAGGGCCCTGGGCATTATATAATTCTGATTAAAATAATAAATAATATAATAATATTTACCCCTTCTAATTTCCTGGAAGAAGGGCCCAGGGCATTATTTAATTCTGATTAAAATAATAAATATATTAATAATATTTGCCCCTTCTAATTTCCTGGAAGAAGGGCCCTACTTGTTATTGATGCCACTGGGATCAATGTAAATGTGAGTAGATCAATAGGTACTGCTCTGGTGGGAAATAACAGCAATCCGTGCAGTCATGCCAAGCCATATGACTTTAAGGTGTCTAAGAGCAACAACAGCTCTCAAAATCAATGGGAGATGCACAGCGAAGTAATAATAATACTAAAATAATTATAGAAACAACTTGGGCCTGACATAATTATAATAATATGTTTGCTTGTTCTTGAGGGCACTAGAGTGCTTGTGGCCTTACATAATTGATAACAGACATGGATTGAAATACTGTAAAATTGACAGGGCTCTAACTACAAACCTAAGTGCATGTTCTAGTTTACCAAGAGCACGTTCCTCATACCCTCCAGGTCACTATCACCCTTACTACATTCTTACTATTAGAATTTATTATTTAATTCTAATAAATGCTCTGGAAAAGCAAGCCTTGACTATTTTATTTAATACTAATACTAATACTAATACTAATAATATATTAATGCTTTATATCTCCCTGCAAGGAAACCAAGGGAAATGTTGCCCCTTGATTTGCCTGTGCTTAAAACAGTGTCAGTCCTGTTTCCCTGCTTTTCAGACTTTAGAACCAATTTAGAATTTCGTTAGTAGTTATGTTACATTTTAGAACTTTTTGGAAAAAAATTTGTAAGTCTTTCTATTACTAATCAACCCCCCCCCCCCCCTCCCATTTGATTTTAGAATCATGATTTTTGGGTTCTAATCCATGCCTATGGATTAGTAATGGCAACAGATTTGAGGATATGGCTTTGTTCTTATCAATTCGGAATTGTGGTTGGAGTATTGTTCTAATTCAATTGGCGGTTGAATATTGTTTTAATATTATTGCTATTGTTTAATTTTGTATTTACGTTTTTACACTGAATTGATTGTGGCATTGGATTGCCTTTGTTAGCCGCTCTGAGTCCCCCCTTAGGGGTTGAGAAGGGCAGGTTAAAAATGCTGTAAATAAATAAATAAAGTTGTCACCTGAGAATGAGGAGATACTGGTTGTGTGCCTGCCCCATGGCAGATTCCAGTGTCCACAAAGTTGTTGTTTCAATAATGTCTGCTTTCCAAAGGATCTTCAATGAGGATGTAGGTTGTTTTTCTCCTTTCATTGCTGAGACATGTGCATCAAGACACTTAGTCAAAAATCTTCAACTGCTGCAAGATGTTTTTTGCATTTCAGGATCTGAGAAATTTTAATCTACACCAAAAAAAGGACTTTTTTGTTTGAAAAAAAATGAAATAGAAATCAGACTATTTTATAAGTGAATTGATTAACATTTTACAGTTCCTTCTTTAAGTTAAGAGTCTTTTCATATATATGCTTCCAGTTTTATGCAATTCTTGTTTTCGATCAACCCCGCCCCCCTCCAAAAAAAGTTGTGGGAATAATTTCTTTTAAAAATTGCAAGCTCTGGCTGTTTCTGTCCCAGAATCTTTGAAAGACCACATTAATCTTCATGTTAACCAAGACTGGATATGTGGAGTGAGGAACAGTAAACTGCACCAAATATCATGCTTTTATTCTAATGCTCAAATATATTCCCGTTCTTTGTATTAGAAGATAGTAATAGTGCAGAGGGCTTTAATACAGATACCAAATCCTATCTAATCTTGGAAATGAAGGAAGGTCAGTTCTTGATTAGTTCTTGAATGTGAGACTGCTAACAAATAACAGGAACTAAGATTATTTTTCAGAACTGGCAAAACCACCTATATTCCCAAGTGCTTTTTACCTAAGAAAACCCAATGAAATTCATGGGAGTTATCTTAGGTTGACAAGCAATACAGGTATACAGGTATATAAATAAAAATAGTGCAAACCTTTCAAACTCCTTTGATGGTACTCATCCAATTTCCAGTTGTTGATGCTAATGTGTTTTAAATTATCATTGCACTAACCTTTATGTATGTGTATTGTTATCCCCCCTGAGTCCCCTTGGGGAGATAGGGCGGAATATAAATAAAGTGTTGTTATTATTATTATTATGACCTACTTTTAGACTACTTTTAGATGATAAATCAGCAGATTTTTAAGAATCCTATTTTTATGAACTAAATCCAGCAATACGTTTAACTTAAATTAACACAGCATACAACCTGCTGATCTAAATGTAGGTTATATGCTGTTATTTAGAAACCCAGCACTAAACCTTCCATTTCTCTTTAACTGTGTAGGATTATGAAAGCGCTCTGTCTTCCTCTCAACATATATTCTTTGAAAAACGAGGGAATCTTTTAACATCATTCATAAAGTATCGAGAGCACACGAAAACAGCTGAAGACTATAATCAATAAACCTGAGAAACACGTTTAATTGGAAGTGATGGGAATTGAGCCTGTGCCATGGAAATTTATTTTTATGTGAGCATCTGTCTCTCACAAACATATTTGAGGATAAGAAAGCAATGAGGCCACACGGTCATTTGTAATACCCTTTATCTATTACTTTTTTCCTTAAGATCATGATATTCCTTAAACCAAAATATGATTGTTAATAATAGTGACACTTCCACCTTTGTTATATCTCTGCTACTTCAGCAAGCGGAATGACAGTTTCTATGGTCACCTTCTGCCTCTGCATTCAGAGGAAAGAGGAAGAGAAGGCCCAGCAAGTCAACACAAGGGAAAGGAAGTGAAGCTACAAATTTAATCTGCAAGGGTTATCATTGCAAGAAGGGGAAAAAACAGAGCAAATAAATGTATCCATGTCTGATGTATTTAATAGCACATGGCTCATCTTTATTTGAATATCAACAAAATATCTCCTCTGTATGTCAGTGGCTCGGGCTAGTTTAACATACCATGTTCCAAATGTCTGTGGCTGGTTTTTTTAATTAAAAAAATTACCACTGTGTTGATTGGGCTTGGTCCATGTAAGTCGCCCCAAGTCCCTTTGGGGGGATGGAGGTGGGGTATAAACATTAAGTTGTTGTTGTTATTATTATTATTATTATTACCTTGCATTTTGTGTCTAACATGTCTACATTTATTTTGCAATCATGAACCTCATTACAAAGGTGACAGATAAACAGTAGTTATAAGTATTTAGCAGGGCAAACACAGTAATCTATTGCAGAGCAGAAGTTTTGCATATTCAGTTCACAAAGAAGCCTCAGAGTGAGTGACATAACCAATAGAACTAATAGGTGGTTGTCTTTTTTTCCTGCGTCACTGTCCCTTAAAAGTTGTTGTTTCACAAGGAGCCACCTCAGGTACCCCAGATTCTGCTCTCAAACCTACTGTAGTAGCCCCCACACCTTCACAGAGTTAGATGCCTTGGACTCAGGCATGTAGCCAGGGGGGCGCTAAGGGGGCTTCAGCCCCCCCCCGAAATTCTCAGGGTGGTCCGCGAGAAGGCCTTACTGGTACATTATTTAAACTGTTATGTTTATTCATATCATGATCTGATCACCATGCTCATTATATCCCACATTCATGGGGTTATTGGGATAACAATACAAAAGGGTAGACCCTCTTCCACCCAGTCTCGGCCCCCCCGAACCAAACTCAGCCCCCCAATCAAAATTCTGGCTACGGCCCTGCTTGGACTCCCACAAAAGTTGAAAACCCATGATTTTTTTTTAACCTGAGAGAAAACCTCTTTCTTAATTTTAAGGTCCTCCAGTGTGTCTCTATGGTGAGTGTCTGGTGGAAGTTGACTATAGAGTCACCATAAAGGAGGTAGGGATTCCTAGAGAGAACAAATTAATCAAATCCCCAAACCTGAACATGCAGAGGGACTTGAACACTTATTCCTCTCTGTGGTTTCATCTAGATCAGACTATCCATTCTTGCAGCAAACCTTGGAACTCAATTCAAAGAATGTATTGCAATGAGTTACTGTACTTTTTATTTTGAACAGGAACATGATAGTTTTATATGTTATTATCATTAATGTTACTGGCTCTGCAAAGGAATAAATTGTATGGAGCTCACCACACTTTCTCACACATGCAAGTAATTAATTACAAGTAACAGGTTTCATTTTATCATATTAATTACAAACTCTGAATGTGTATCACCACCCCTCAAAAATGGAAATTGCAAGCAGAAAGTTTATTTATTTATTTATTTATTATTTATTTATTATTTGCATTTGTATTCCGCCTCTTCCCGAGGGCTCGTGGCGGGTTACAAGACATACATAGTGATCGGCAGGCAACACTCATGCCGACTCACGAACAAAATAAAACAATGCTATAACCATAAAAATAACAAAAATGATACTAAAAAACATCATTAAAACATTGTTAAAATTACACTAAGTGACAAAAAACGGTAACACAGAGTCATAAGTCGATTGAAAGCAAGAGGCGTTATATGTCAACCGAAGGCCTGCTTGAAAAGGAAGGTCTTACAGGCCCTGCGGAAGGGGCGAGCTCCCGTATGGCTCTAGCCTCCTCCGGCAGGGCATTCCAGGCCGTTGGAGCTGCTACTGAGAAGGAGCGCTGCCTAGTTGATGATAGGCGGCAGAGGCGGATCGGTGGAATCTCCAGCAGGTTTCGCTCTGCTGAGCGGGTGATCTCGGGGGATCGTATGGGGCAAGGCGGTCCAAGAGGTACGCAGGCCCTAGACCGTACAAGGCCTTAAAGGTCAACACCAGCACCTTGAAGGTGATTCGGTACTCAATTGGCAGCCAGTGCAGTTGCTGGAGGATGGGCGTAATGTGCTGCCTCACCGGCACTCCTGCCAGCAGGCGAGCAGTGGCATTCTGCACTAGCTTGAGTTTCCGAATCGTCGCCAAGGGAAGGCCAACGTAGAGGGCGTTACAGTAGTCTAGTCTCGAGATGACCGTCGCTTGGATCACCGTAGCCAGGTCATTCCTGGACAGGTAGGGGGCCAGTCGCCTAGCCTGACGTCGGTGGTAGAACGCCACCCTGCTGACCGCGGAGACCTGGGTCTCCATGGTCAGCAGGGAGTCGAACTGAACACCCAAGCTCTTAACAATTGACGACGTGCTTAATTGCTCGCCGTCCAGAGTAGGCAACCGGCACTCATCCCGGCCAGGCCGACCAGGCCATAGGATCTCCGTCTTCGACGGATTCACCTTCAGCCGGCTGGCCCGCAGCCAACCAGTCACGGCTTCGAGGCACAGATGGAAGCAATCGGGTACGGTATCCGGCCTGCCGTCCATTCGCAGCAGAAGCTGGGTGTCATCAGCGTACTGATAACACTCCAGACCAAAGTCGCGGGCCAGCTGGGCCAGGGGGCGCATATAAACGTTGAATAATAAGGGGAGAGAATGGCCCCTGGGGGACCCCACAGTTAAGTGGGAGCCGCCTGGAGACCATCCGCCCCCTCCACACGCTGTCCCCGATCCCAGAGAATGGAGGCCACCCATTTAAGGGCAGGCCCCTGACTCCGGAAGCGGATAGGCGGTGGGTCAACAATGCATGGTCTACTGTATCAAACGCTGCTGTCAGATCTAACAGGACAAGCAGTGCCGATCCACCCTGGTCCAGCTGGCGGCGAAGTTGGTCTGTAATGGCGACAAGCACGGTCTCCGTCCCGTGCCCAATACGGAAGCCGGACTGGAAGGGATCAAATCCAGCTGTGTCTTCTAAGAACTGCTGCAGCTGATCCGCTGCTGCCCTCTCAATCACCTTGCCCAGGAAGGGCAAGTTGGAAACAGGCCGGTAATTGGAGGGTTTTAACTGTTGTGTGGTTTTAACTGTTGTTTTAATAATTGATATTTTAATTGTTTGTATTTTAATTGTATTTGTTTATTTTCAGATTGATATGTGTTGGCATCAAATCTTTTCCTGTCATAAGGCCGCCCTAAGGGGTGAGAAGGGCAGGGTACAAATGTGGGAAACAAACAAATAGTCTGGGACTTCTGCAGTGGTCATAGGATTAACCTGCTACCACCAGCAGCTAGGGATGCATCAACATTAAATAATTACTGCAATTTGACACCACTTTAACTGCTATGGCTCAATATAATGGAATCATGGGCGCTGATTTTTGGTGAGGCAATAATACTCTTTGACATGGAAGGTTAAAGACCACGTAAAATTACAGTTCCTATGATTCCACAGCAATGGACCATGGCAGTTAAAGGGAATGTCAAACTGCATTCATTTTACATTGTACATGAACTCTTCACCCAGTGCCTAGGAGCAGTGACGAGATGGCTCCGGGCCCATAAACTGAAAATAAACCCAGCAAAAACTGAGATCTTATGGCCGGGCCATCCGTCAGAACTAGTCAACCCACTGCCCCCCTTCGAAGGGGAACCGCTGACCCCATCCCCCTCTGTGAAGAGCCTCGGTGTCATCCTGGACTCTAAGATGACGATGGAGGCCCAGATTGCCTTTACGAGCAAAAGGGCCTTCTTCCACCTACGCCAAGCGAGGCAACTGGCGCCCTACCTACCAACGGAGGCGTTAGCTACAGTAATCCATGCCACGGTTACATCAAGGCTGGATTACTGCAACGCCTTATATGTGGGTCTTCCTCGGTCATTAACTCGTAAGATGTAGACTGTGTAGAATGCTGCCGCCAGGCTCCTCACAAAAACACCAATGAGATGTCACATCACACCATCCTTGCAGTGTCTGCACTGGCTGCTGGTCGAACACAGAGTCCTTTATAAGACCCTGTGGGGCCAGGGTCCTTCATACTTAAAAAACTGCTTGACCTTACCCACTCACCCAAGAGCACCACGGCCAGCAAACGAGAACCTCCTTTGTATCCTGGGTCTGAGAGAGGCTCATCTGGAGTCCACGAGACAGAGATCTTTCTCTGTTGCGGCCCCCGTCCTGTGGAACTCTCTACCGCCAGACCAAAGAGCCAGTCTTGACCTGCCCCAATTCTTGGCGGCACTTAAGACATGGCTATTTAGGGAAGCCTATGCATAATACGACAACCAGCGACCTGAAACCTACCAAGTCCGATATTTTAGCCATTTTAATATTTTAATGTTTTAATACTCTAGTACTGTTACTGCTAGCTGTGTAAGTCGCCCGAAGCACACTTGTGGAGGGCGACTCATAAATAATAAAGTTCAGTTCAGTTCAGTTCAGTTGATCCCATGCTCACAATCAATGGAAGTCAACTTGCAAATGGGGAAATATGTGATTAGGTCACATGTAATTTGATCCTGATACTCCCTACCCTTAGGAGCTGAGGAAGGAAGAGAGGTAGAATAGCAAGGATAAGCCTGGATGGGTGCTTCTATGTAGATAGACTACTCCCTCTCTCATCATGGGACCACTGAACACCAACTTTCCTGTAGGAAAGAAATAAGGTGCTAGTTGCAGCACAGGCACATCTGATTTATTCTGTTTTTGTTTTCAGTGTGATTTCTTTTAAGCTATGCAAGCCTGCCCAAGTTATCCCATATGGTCCCATGTGGCCTTACAACCTTTGAAGAAAGCCTGCCCTTCGGACCTGTCCTTGTGTAGTGCAGGGATGAGAAGGGGCTTTTTCAGACCACAGCTAAACTGGGCAGGACACTCTGGTGTAAATCCGGTCGAGAAAAGCCCTGGATCCAGCATGTCAATGCTGTATCAGACCACATTGGGCTCTCTGTACTGTCACTGGGTTCTTCGTGTTGCTGCTGATTTCTTCAGGCTACAGAGCTTTGTGAAAGTGCCTGTATGTTGCCTGTTACATCTGCTTATGTCAGAATAGGGTGCAGCATGGTCAGCAAGAAGGAAGTTGATTGCTGGTTGTGCAGATACTACAGGCAATGCCCAGATGCTTGCACACAGAACTCTGTGGTAAGCGATGGACACAACATGGAGGATGGGGCATCCGATGTACTGATCATCACAGGCAAAGGCTGATTCTGTGGCCTGCACCTCGAAAGGGAATCATGCCAAAATAGACCTGATCCAGCTCTCTGGACTGCCATCAAGCCCTGGGATCCTCTGGCATTTTCCGCAAGCTCCAGAATACCCCCCAACTCTGCTAATAATGGGCAAAGTCAGATTAAACAAAGAAGTCCTGGGAAACTCATCTGAACTTGCCATGTGTTGTGTAGACAGACAGCAGTGGATTAGCAATGGGACTGAGGTTTGGAGCCAATGTAGCGACCCTGAGTAGCTATTCCCAGGCTCTAGAACTCGCTGCCTAGAGAGATAGTGCTAAATCCCTCTCACTTGTCATCCTACAGGCAGGGAAACACCTCTTTATTCAAGCAGTTTTTTTGACAACTGACTTCACTTGTGACATTTTAAGCTTTTAACTAGATGGGGCTTTATTTTACCTGCTATGTTTTTTTAAATTGTGCATTTATGGTTTTCTTTGCTTTATGTTTTTGTATTAAGATATTTCCTTGAATGACACTATAGGAAAAAAGCGAGATTCAAATTGAATAAATATACTAAGCTAAACTTAACTGTGATCTGTGTAAAAGATTATATTACAAAAATCATGTGTATTGTTAAATAAATAATTAGGTGCTACAAGTACCCAAGCTGACATTCCTCCTTGTTGCGTCTGCCTGTGCCTACTTGGAGGCCTGTCTTCTAGTCCCTGTGTCAACTATTTGTGTTGATTGCTGCTATTACAGTCACTTGGAGTGCTCTGCTCAACTACATGGTGACTGGGTCAGGTTTTGGTGCAAACCGGACAGCACATTCTTGTTTTGTCTTCATACCTAACAGTATTAAGGTTTTTTTTTCAAAGATCTGGTTTATGTCTGTACCAGTTGCACATTTGTAAAAGCAAAAGTAGTATAATGGTGCCCTTTCCTTTAGAAAAATACACACTCCATGAAATTGCATGAGATCCTCTTAGAGCTCTTTGTGATTCTGCTTTCTAATGTACAAGCAACCACAGTTTTTCTAGTCATTAGAGGCACTCTGGGGAAAGAAGAGAGGAAACATTCACTCAAGCAAATGGTGAAGGAGTTGGTGTATTATTTCTTTTTTAAAAGAGAGACTGTATTCTTGGGCCTTCCTTCTTTTAACACTTCTCACCTACTGTCTCAGACTATGTGTCTATCACACAATACCAGTCTCTACACTTATTGCATTTCTTCTTCTTCCTAAAAAAATTCTCTCATTCAGCAACTTATCTGTCTTTCTTTTTTGTATTACAGTTCCTTCCTTTTGGGGCTTGGTGAATTCAGCCTGGAATCTTTGTTCTGTTGGAAAACGGCAATCACCAGTTAATATAGAAACCAGCCATATGATCTTTGACCCCTTCCTTACCCCTCTTCGCATAAACACTGGGGGCAGAAAGGTAAGATTTAAAATATGACTTTGATTATTCACATAATTGAAAGAGGTATTTAAAATCAACTTCTTTCCACATGTATGATGATGCCCTCAGCATCAATTTATATCTCTCCACATCAGTTTTTCAGTACTTCACCCTATAACCTTCCTGTTAGCAGAACCATGCTGCATTTTCTGCTCTGACTTTTTAATCATTGGCCCTGATTAGTCTCATGTACTCTCCATAACAGAGTGTATTCCATATTAATATGTGTAAACTGTTAAATAAAGCAAGTTGTAATTGTAGCTTAATCCTGTTGTCTACATTTGTGTGCAAGTATTCCTGTCCTCAATCTGTGGTTCTGCAGAAAAATATTAAATCATGTAAAAAGTTTAAATTAAAGTTGCATATTCCTTCTGGAGATCATATTAATTTCTTCTATATCTTTTTCCTATAGTGGACTTAATCTGGAAATTCTTTTAACAGTTTAGGTAATTAGCAGTATGTTTTCTTTTTTGCTCTGATTTTTCAGATATTTAATTAATTAGGGACAGCTGCAATGGCAATCTAACTTTCTTAAATTTTTTGTGGACCTTACTTTCAGGGGAAAGGAGGAATGAACACAAGCAGTATGTTTTCCTTTCATGTGTCTGAGGTGTCAAGTTTGGCAATAAAATGAAAATGGATATCTTCCTTTTTCTGGGTTACAAGGAATAGATAGTGAAACCAATCACTGGAAGAGTAGAAATGTGTCTTCCTTTCCCTTGGCAGTATTCCCTCCCCTCTCACTGGTATATAGCGAGTCTGATTGGCTGATTGATGCATGTTCATTCACTACCTGATCCCATATTGGCCAGTAATATCACCCTGTTAATGGAAATACAAAGGCTGTTTTGTATTTTGTTGGACTAGTTACACCTCCTTCAAGTTTTTCTCACCTCCAAAATTTAGACTCATATAATGACAACTAAATAAGAATGTATTTCATTATTATAATATCAAGCACTAACATTTCCAACAGGCTCCAGAGATCACAGAACATAATGTTCTGATTTCATCTGACACTTTCAACCAGAGCTTCTCAGTGAAAGCCATTCATATATTCTGTTTGAAATCACTGAGCTGTGGAAACCCAAGTGGTATATGTTTATGTTTGAATCTGTTTAATATCAGTGGACATTTATATGAGAAGCATTCTATCATGTAGATACTGAGAAGAAATGGATTCCCAGAATGCAAGACAAGTTTCAACCGTGTTACTGCAATGTGAAATACGATAAAATTCAGTTCAGAGATAATTCTCATCATCACTATTTATTTCTTACTCATCTCTTTTTGTGGCTCAAGGAAAAGCACAACATAGTTAAAACACATAATCATAAAACATTATGTAAAATACATATATTAAAATGTTGACAATTCATTGAGAAAAATTAGGTAGGCCTGCCAGAAGAATTAGGTGTTCAATTGTCTCTTAAATTCCTCTTCTAGTTAGGCCATTCCACAGTCGTGGGGCGGCTGACAAAAAGGTCCTCTGGGTGACGGTCATCAGTTGGATTCTGGGTGGCTGGAGTAGCCACTTGCCTGGGGCGGATTGTACAGGAAAAGGTGATCTTGTACTCACACCATAGTAGGTAATCTGGACTCAAACCATATAGAGTTTTAAAGGTCAAAACCACCAAAGAATACGGTACTTTCTTTGGAAGAAAGTTGGAACTTAGTCTCTTTCAGTATTTTTTAAAAGTAGATAAATTTATATGTTAAGGAAGTCAGAGGAGAAGGCAAAAGTACCTTAACATTCTTTGTGTTCAAAAGGCAAAGCATGTGGGGGGTTGGAACTGGTGTGACAGCTGAGATGTTTGGCATCAAGAATCATGAATCATGTCATCTGATTTCACCAGACAAATTGATCATTTACAATTGAATGGTTAGTAGAGATGGGAAGGCCTGAAATAAACCCCAGAAACATGGGGGGCGGGGGGGCACATGGTTTTGGGGTTTTTATTCAGGGGCTTTTCTCTTTTTTCATACTGGTATATCCACTAATTAAAATGTCACTAATGTGATTTCTATCAATTGTACATATTGCGCTTTCACTGGCCATTGCTGGAGCCTTTCAGATACCCATGTGGGCTGCTTTAAAGTTATAGTACTAAATCTGAAATTGGTCAAAGGCATGCCAAATAAGTAGCACTGGGTAACTATAGAGAGGTCAACAATGAAATTGTATTTTACAGTGAGATCTGCACTTCAAATCTGGAACAAAAATGAAGATGTAATGTTTCATGAAATTCATTTAATTATATGTTATAATATTATGTATTTCACGACGTTCACTACCAAGACTCTACCTCTGGAAGACCACCATACTTGGCCACAAGTGATCACCCGTGATAGATAGAGATAGATAGATAGATAGATAGATAGATGAGAACCCTTTGATGATTTAATTTATTATTTGCTATTAAAAATAAACATCTTAGTTAGTGTTTGTTAGTTAGTATCTGCTTGTCAGGGTATATCAAAGATCTTGTTTATGGCCATGTCTGTCTTGAGATGGCTGTGCATAGCCTCAGTCTTATAAGAAAACAAAAGGGAATTCAGAACTATAGCTAATATTGGTTGGTATGTTAGAAATAACATATAACAAACTCATAGCAAGCAGCATTTAGTTGGACATGCTACATTCAATTTAATGAATGAAAGCATTTTGCAAATGTGATCTGCAACCAAGACAAGGCGGCATTTAGCAACTTGGTGAGCTCAAAAAAATTCTGCACCCATGTCCTCATTTGCAGCCCTTGTGAAAAGATTAAAATCAAGATGGTATTTGAGTCCCTGATAGTCTGTTATCAGTTATATGCAGTTATCAATGTGTATGAGGTTTGGTCCAGATAGAATTGTATAGTGATCAAAAATATTTCTTCAAATTAGGATTTTGAGAGGAGGGGTGCACAAACACAAAAACCGTGTAGCTCAAACAGTAACATCTTTGTCAGCTGTAAATTAATATAGGACTAGGAAACTCCTGGCCATTTGAATGTTGTTGGAGTCTGACCACAAGTTCCTCACAGCAGTCTTAAAGCATAGCATACTGTGTGAGGGAGGGATCTTTCATGTTCCCTCCTTGTGGAGGGATTTTGAGATGAAACTGTGGGATCATTTCTCCTTTATTTATTCTGAGGCTTCTTCTTATTACAAAGAGGCTCTCCAGCTCAACAAGACAGTATGTTGCTGCTGGCACACCTAATTGGATTCCAAAATCTAAATATCAGCTTGAGATGCTTAATGAGTTTACATGCAGATGAATTCCCCCAGAAGGAATGCAGATACCGAAGAAAACCCACATGTTGCAATCCTTTTATAACAATGCCACCTTTAGGTTTTTTTAAATTATATGCACACACACAGATATATATATATATATATATATATATATATATATATATATATATATGAACATGAAGTATATTTGCTGATAAATTATCACTTCTAATACAACCTCAGACTTTTGTTAATGTACATGACACATTCCCTTCTTCCTCAGAAGCAAGCAAAAGGAAAATAATACCACACCCTGTATTTTTCCCTCTCATCATGGTAGCAGCCATAAGTACCATGAGAATAAATAAAATAATTTCTTAAGAGACAAGTACAGGCCCATGTCAACCAAACAATAAATGCTGCCTACTCATTTACTGGATTTGATAAGATTTTACAGGGTTTGTAATAGATTTTAGTAAAATACAATAAATGATTGACTGAATGAATAAATGCCACAGGTCCCATATTCAGAATGATTTAAATGCCTGTAAAAGCTTTTCATAGAATCATATTCAGAAGGGACTAAAAAGGACCATCTATTATAATTGCCTGCCCTGCAGGAGTCCATGTCTATCTAAAGCACTAGAATCATAGAGCTGGAAGAGACCTCATGGGCCATCTAGTCCAACCCCCACCAAGAAGCAGGAAAATCACATTCAAAGCACACACACCCCCTCTGACAGATGGCCATCCAGCCTCTGTTTAAAAGCCTCCATAGAAAGAGCCTCTACCTCCAAAGAGATGGTCATGCAATGTCTGTTTAAAGTCCCCCAAAGCCAAATAATCCATTGTCTTCTGAGGCTGTCTGTTCCACTGTTGAATTGCAGTGCTTACGCATGAAAAAAGTTTTCCATGATATGTAGGTGGAGTCTATTTTCCTGTAGTCTCTGGACAAGCAGAAAAAGAGCCTGCTCTATCTTCAACATGACATCCCTTTAGATAGTGAAGGATAGCTATCACATTACATCTCAGTCTGCTCTTCTCCAGGGTAAATACTAGGGCTGTTTAGGTGCATCGTAAGTCTCCAATACTCATATGTAATTCAGATGGTTTTATCATTTGAAGAAATTTCGATGCGAATTAGGCAAACAGGAAGGGGAATCGCCATTTCGAAGCTGCCGCCATGTTCGTTAAGGGCTCGTATGTCATTTCTGCCCTTCTCTAGCTGCCTCTCCTCATTGGCTGATGGCAAGCAGGTGGTTTCCCTGAAATCACTAGATTTCCACCAGCCAATGAGGGGAGGGCAGCAAGACAAGGTGGAGTTTGAGAGAGGCACGACAGCCATAGCCCTTTAAAAGGCGAGCGCGTGACACACGCGGCCAGGAGGTCTTTGGACATGCTGGGAGAAGGAAGGGAGGAAAAGGCTGAGAACCAGGGGAAGGGAGGCTGTGGGAGAGAAGGCAAGGCATTGGGAAGTGGCTGTTTGGCAGTGAACACAGCCAGCCACGTGTAGCCTTGCTGGGGAGTGGTGGGAGAAGGAAGGCTGTTAGGCAGGCTGGGAAGGAAAGGCTGTGGGAGGGCATTTAAAGCCTTTAAAGCACTCAGGCAGTGCCAGTTGTGTTTTGGGGGAGGGCTTGGGTAGGCAAACTTATTTTTTCCAGTTTTTATATCAGGGTCCCTGTTTACAGACAGAAAACGCTGTAAGATTTTTTTTAAAAAAAAATGGGGCTCCTTAAATAATTCCTGCACCCTTTCACCAATACTTTTCCAAAGCCTCTTATTTGGGGTTGAGTTCCTGCTACTAGTTTGGTTTCCATGCAGTCCATGTTGTTAAATGCTCCAAAAGCCTTCCTTTCTCTCAATTTGGGAGTCTTACAGAAACTACACATTCCATAACTCCTGCACCCTTGTACCAAAATCTTTCCAAAGCCTCTTACTTGGGGTTGAGTTACTGCCAGTTTTTATACCACAGACCCTGGTTGGAGACATGTCACTAAAAGCTCTATAAGGCTTTCTGGTTTGATTGTGGGGGTCCTTCCTTGGAGGACTACTCATTCTACAACTCCCTTCCCCCAAGTTTTGCCTGTCCCATTTGAGGTTTTGGGGTTTTTTGGAGGTTTCCGCACATTGTGCAATCGCGAACGTTATTTACGAATTAATTCCGAATTTCAGAATATTTCCAAATTAATTTTGATTTTTTTAAACTAAAAATTTTGGAATTAATTCAGAAATGAAGAGCAAACACCCCTTATATCCCAAGCGAGTTTTGAAGCTTTGGGGGGGGGGGGGACAGCCCTAGTAAATACACCTAGCTCCCCAAGTTGTTTCTCATAGGGCTCCATCTCTACAAAGCATGTACTTTACCGCTGAGTTATATTTGTTTGCTTGTTCATACAAAATAATCCTTTGGTACAACCACAATGATTCAATTTTGCTCCACATTTGGTGTTTTGTGCCTCTAAATCAATTTCTGACTTACGACAATCCTATCACATGGTTTCTTTGGCAAGATTTGTTCAGAAGGGGTGGGGCTGTCTTTGTTTTTCTTCAGGTTGAGAGAAAGAGAAACTTGCCCAAAGTCAACCAATGGGTTTCCATGGCTGAATGGGAATTCAAAGCCTGGTCTTCAGAGTCATAGTTCAACACTCAAACCATCACACCATACTTGAAGGGGAGATGCGTGGGTAAGGGGTAAAGTGCTGATGTATCACATTCAACATGAAAAGGCTTGTTTTGCCATTGGAGCTATATCAACACAATTTCTTTCTGTGAAAATGAAAATGTAACGGATATAAGATTTATGCAGGCATTTAATCCTTGAATCTTCTATTTTTTAATGAAGTGGAACTGAACATGGTCTATAAAACTAGAGTCTGTTCTGTGTCAAATACACAAGATTTGCATACTGGGTTTGCATACGACAGAATAACTTAACAGGGGTTTTAAAAGAAATTTCCTTGGTTTGCTGAATTGAATTTATATTATCACTAAAAATCAACTGCTTCAAGCATAACTGTGGAACAAAAATTATAGTACATAATATGAATTCACTTCACCTGCAGCTTTATACATTTTTAGCCTTTCATTATTTTTCTTTCAAAATATATATTGATATTATAATCTGTAGCTCTGCCAATGTATGTTCTTAATGGCTGTTAAACAGAACTCTTTTGAAAAAAATTAATTTGCTGTTTACTGAAATCAGTGATATCACTGAATTTTGCAATTGCAACTACGTGGTCTTAAATATAAGTTTGCCCTTCTTGTTGCAGGGTGAATGAAGGTTGCCCTGGTGGTGTGTCTGTGTGTTTTTCGTTTTGGGCATCTGCTCTTCATTCCACAATAATGCAGTCAATGAGAGACCCCAACAAGGGCAGAAAAGAGTTACATCTCATGTCTGTGTGTGTGTGTGTGTGTGTGTGTGCATGCGTGCACATGAAACAGCTTGAACAAGATAATCGTTTGCAATATCCAAGCCACGGTCATCTCGATTACTGCAACACATTCTACATTGGCCTTCCTTTGTTGGCGATCCGGAAGCTCAAACTGGTGCAGAACGCTGCAGCTCGTCTTCTGCTGGGAGCTCCTAGAGCAGCTCACATAACACCTCTGTTGCGCGAGCTGCACTGGTTACTTATTGAATTCCGGATTTCCTTCAAAGTGTTAGTCCAGACTTTTAAGGCCTTACATGGTTTGGGGCCAGTGTACTTGAGGGAGCGGCTTACCCCATATATACCCAGAAGATCACTGCATTCAGGGGATTAAAATCTCCTTGAAGTCCCAGATGTGAGGTCTTACAGATTGGCCAGCACTCGACAGAGAGCGTTTTCGGTGGCTGCACCTACCTTGTGGAACTCTCTGCCGGCCGAGATGCGGGCCCTGCATGACCTGATGGTCTTTCACAGGGCCTGCAAGACCTGGCTATTTCGGCAGGCATTTGGCGAATGATTGGCATTAACATCAGCCCCGCCACCAGATTGTGCTGCCTCTTGTACTGAAGATTGGGGTTTTTTAACTGTTTTATGATGTATTTGACTGTTTTTAGTAATGCTTTTATGATGTTTTCTCTGTGTATTTTACTGTGTTGGAAACTGCCCTGAGCCTTGGGAAGGACGGTCTAGCAAATCTGAATAATAAATAAATAAAATATGTCTAATTGATCAAATATGGAGAAATCATATGGAAAAGAATAGTTTTCTTCCACATTGGGGGGAAAACTATAGAAATTATTCAGTCTATTATGCAAGGTCAGAAAAAAATTGAGAAATTACACACCAATGCATGATAAATCAGCTTTTTCAGGTGGGTGGGTATGGATTCCCAATTTATTTCAGCCAAAAGTAATATTGTTGTCTAAAGTTGCATTTCTCCTGCTGCTAATGTTTTCTGTTTTTAAGCAATATATATATCTGACTCACACCCTAATTTGACTAATTTTAAAAATTCAATATGTTTTGGTAAAACTTGGTATTTGATTTTAACCTGCTATGGCCCAAACTTTATTGTAATAAACACTGCAAAGCAATTCGTCGGATAGTTTCTGTTTTAAAATTAATGTGGTCATGCTGCCCACTAAGATTTAAATTATGTCTTGTTCCTGAGTGTGTTTATTTGGGGATGAGTGGCTGCCAGCCCCATTTTTTGCTTGGAAATACAGTTTCTAGTCTCATACTCATGTATGGCTGAACCCACATGTTAATGTTGTGGACCAGAAAAGAACCTGGAAAACAAACAACTCTTTTTAATGTGTTTTTCAAGAATGTTTGCTAAAACTGTAAACGTTGTAAACGGATCTAAGAGTAATTCACTATTCACTCATTGGCTTTTTGGTAAAAGAATAGGAGGAAACTATTTACTCATCATTGCACTCTTTTTTATTCATGGTTTGTTTAAATACGGCATTTAACTTTTTTTTAGTTATAGGTGATTCCTTCTGTGCACATTTTTTATTTCTAACTTTCCATGTCATCGATGCCAATCCATTTCATAGGGAGAATATGCAGAGTTCTTATACATCATCCCCTTGACCTCTTTGGTCTTCACTGTGTATATTAAGAATCTATTTATGTCCTGTGGTCCCATGTGTCACTATTTTATAAGAATTGCTATCCTCTCTGCTGGTACTTTCATAAAAGCTGAAGTGTGCATATATACACATACTTAATATGCAGTGCAAGTGTTTTTATCTCTTTCTCCACATCTCACTTTTCTCCTGAAATTGTGCATTGTAAAGAATGTGATTCACTTACCCTACTACCCAGTTGGCTCACAGAATAATTAATTTGCCATCCGGCTGGGAAGACGACCACCTCTTCCCATTCATAGGACAAGAGAACCATCTTAAGTGGAGAATATCTTGATGAGACCCAAGGAACAAGTGGGTATTAACTTTCCCCTCCCCATCCATTCCTATGCCCTTTTCTTAGCATAATGAATAATCTAGCCCTTGGCTTAACATTAGTTGGAAGGCACCCACAGTTTGATTGAAAAGCCGTCTTCTTTTTTGTCATCACAAAGAGCCATTCCACCTGATGTTGATGTTTCAGGGCTGAATAAATCAGTGTGCACTAGCCACAGGCTATTATTTAAACTCCATAATGTTGTGTGGGTAAATGAAAATTATTCAATTGTATCCTTTATAGCCTTCTTTTGAAAGACCACATTCAAAAATGCAATTGCACAGCCATTTAAAATAATGCTTTTATAAATAATTGGTTCATCCAGCATATGTTGGCACAAAATAATTGCAATACTAGAAGCCTTCTGACTTAAAAGTAGAGATAGGGATAGACGAAGAGATCAGTCACATGGATCCTCTGACAGCTAGTTTCGATTCCATGCTGTTCAATCAATTCAGAGTATTACTGGCATTTTTTTTCTTTGAGAGTGTAATTTATGACAACTTGCCAAGCTTTGCTTTGGTGATTACTAAAAGGACAGATACTGGCATGAGCCATATTTCAACACTGCAGGAATATAAAATGAACTGTTAGAAATGGTCCAGGAGGAATGAATAGCAATAAGACATCAGTGTCATCTGAAAACTGATTTGTGATTGATTTTCAGAGAACTTAATAATATGCAGTTTTGATGTATAGTGTTTTGGAAAGTGAATATATTTGATACAAATAGCTAAAAGTTTAACAAATAAACATGCAAATGAATAAACATGATGCATAACCTGTGTTATTCCAAGTCAGTTTAAGTGTTCGACCTTTTACAAGGGATGTGTCTTTTAGAAAGTTTCATTTAAGTTATTGGTTTAGCTCTTCATTCTAGTTATGGGATCACCAATAACAATGAGTCAGGTATCAGATTCCATACTTTATCAACCTTTCTCTCCTTTCCCCCCGAATGACCCCGGTCCAAAATGAAATGGTAGTAGTTGTTAATATCTATGGCATCCCAAGATCCAAATAGGTTCTACATATCTCAGCACAGTTAGTTTTTGGGTTTGTGTGTGTGTGTCAGGAGTGACTTGAGGAACTGCAAGTTGCTTCTGATGTGAGAATTGGCCGTCTGGCTCAATGTACACAAATTTTGCTTCATGCACAAAAATATTTAAAATGTTATATAAAACCACTGCCAAGCTATATGTTCAAGATGAAATTATTTTTGTGTTTAGACTTGAGTCCCATCTCCAAGATATCTCATTATGAACATAGATGCAAATATAGGTATTTCAACATATGAAAATATGAAAAATCCAAAAGACTTTTAGGCCTAAATATTTCAGAGGAGGAGCCCCCAGTGGTGCAGTGGGTTAAAGCGCCGAGCTGTTGAACGAAAGGTTGCAGGTTCGAATCCAGGGAGTAGCATGAGCTCCCGCTGTTAGCCCCAGCTTCTGCCAACGTAGCAGTTTGAAAACATGCAAATGTGAGTAGATCAATAGCTACTGCTTCAGTGGGAAGGTAACAGTGCTCCATGCAGTCATGCTGACCACATGACCTTGGAGGTGTCTATGGACAATGCCATCTCTTCAGCTTAGAAATGGAGATGAGCACCAACCCCAGAGTCAGACACAACTGTACTTAATGTCAGGGGAAAACCTTTACCTTTACCCATTTCAGAGGAAGAGTGCTTAGCCTGTATGTTTACTGCTGCTTGTTTGGTAAAAACAATGCCATAGATGTGTAGCCTTCCAAGTCCGATTCTACTTCAGGTCCCATTTGCCCTGGCCTTGCTGGCTGTGTCTGATGGGAACTGAGAGACCTGGAAGATATAGTATGTTGTCCCTCACTAATCAAACCTAAGGTGCATTTCACATTCCTCTTATTGTCAGTGGCCTAAATCTTATTTTAATAATTTAAAAACCAATTGTTACTTCACTCAATAATATCAAAGCATAACTTTAAAAAGTGCCTGATCACAGGCTCTAGGAGAGTCATAGAATAATAGAATTATAGAGTTGGAAGAGGCCTCATGGGCCTTCCAGTCCAATCCCTGCCAGGCAATAAAAGCACAATCAAAACACCCCTAACAGATGGCCATATAGCCTCTGTTTAAAAGCCTCCAAAGAAGGAGCTTCCACCACACTCCAAGGCAGAGAGTTCCACTGCTGTACAGCTCTTACAGTCAGGAAGTTATTCCTAATGTTCAGGTGGAATGTCCTTTCCTGTCATTTGAACCCATTGTGCTGAGTCTTAGTTTCCAAGGCAGCAGAAGACAAGCCTGCTCTTCCTTATGCCATCTTTTCACATATTTATACATGGCCATCATGGCCATCATGTCTCCTCTCAGCCTTCTGTTCTGCAGACTAAACCTACCCAGCTCTTTAAGATGCTCTTCATAGGGCATGGTTGTTGCAACTCAGCAGGAGTTCACTGTGCTCAAAGCACTCACCAGGAAACTAAACATGGTAATAAACAGTTTATTGATAAAACACATAGAAGAAAGGCAAATAAGAGAGTAAAAATCTAAATGTGTATATAAAAAGCAAGTCCCAATAGGCAAAAGATAAATCCCCAAACAAGAGTTAAAACTTGAACATTAATCCAGAAAACAAGGATCAAAACAAGAGCTTGAATCCATAGGCAAATCCTCAACACAGGTAGCAACCTTGACTAGGAATCTTGACCTTGAGCTAGAGCATAACCAGGAACAAGGCAGGAGTTGCTCACCCCAGTAGCAATGTTGCTTGATCTAAAAAGCCTAACAGCTCTCTCCCTAATTTAAGGGCTACAATACATGAAGGTATTCTGTTGACCTTGAGAGGCCTGTTTCTGCCTTTCCTTCTCATGGCTTTGCTTGCACCTGAATTTCCTCCCACACAGGAGTAGCCTTGTTTCTCTGTCTAAACCCACTTCTTTGATTGAGCTCATGTTATCCTCCATTCCCTGCCTGCCAGCTTCCAAAGCAGTTTCATTTCCACACAGAGGAACAACAACTTGCTTTAAAACCCCTTCCGTTTTTCCAACCAGAGAACCATCCTGCTCCAACATCCCGTCTGTCTGGGCACCCACAGAACCATCAGGCCCTGCACCCCCAAACCCCTCATCATCATCAGCTGGCTGAACTACAACAATAGTCTCCAGACCTCTGATCATTTCAGTTGCTCTCCTCCGGACACCTTCCAGCTTGTCAATACACAGTATTTCAGGTGAGGTCTGACCAAAGCAGAATAGAGAGGAGCCATTGCTTTCCTTGATCTAAACAATATATTCCTTTTGACACAGCCCCAAATCCCATCGGCTTTTTCAGCTGCTGCATCACACTGTTGCTTCATATTCAACTTGTTGTCCATTAAGGGCTTCATGAGACTGATGCCTCCCTTTTTGTTTCATTTCACCATCATTCATAGGCAAACCAGAAGGCACGTGTTATGCCTCATGGTGACCCATGCACTCTCCCTCCTTTCCTATCACATGGGGGCATTGGGGCAAGGTGTGTTGCTGCATTGCCATTTCCCCCATCAGATGAGGAAAAGACACATCACTCACCATGTTTGGCAAGGAAGCTCCTTGTAACACTTCCTTGCCACTGGGGTGAGGCCACAGCCTGCATCATGTCATGAGATTCATCTGGATCTGTCCCTGAAAAGGAGCCCCAGCATGGCAAGGGGCCAAAAAAAACCTTATGTGATGAGGTGGAAAGACTCCTAGATCTTTTTCACATGCACTGTTGTTGAGCACCACCAATCCTTATCTGTGCATTTCATTTTTTCTGCCTAAGTGAAGTACCCTACATTTCTCCTTGTTGAAATTCATTTTGCTAGTTTTGGCCCAGCTCTCTAATCTGTTATGGTAATTTTGAATTCTGATCCTGTCCTTTGGAGTATTAGCTATCCCTTCCAACTTGGTGCAATCTGCAAACATGATTAGCATGCCCTCTAAACCTTCATCTAAGTCATTAATAAAGATTTTAAATAGCATTGGGCCCAGGGCAGAGCCCTGCAGCACCCCACTATTCACTTCTTTCCAGAATGAAGAGGAGCCATTGGTGAGCACTCTTTGGATTATTTCACTTAACCAATTACATATTCATGTAACAGTAATCTTATCTAGCCTACATTTTACTAGGTTGTTTGTAAGAATATCCTGGGGGACCTTGTCAAAGGCTTGACTGAAATCAAGATATGCGATATCCACAGCATTCCCAACATCTACCAAGTTGTAACCCTATAAAAAAGATAAGATTCATCTGGCATTACTTGTTTTGTTGTTGATTTTTAATAATCACAGCATTCTTTTCTAAGTGATTACAGACTGTCTCTGTAATGATCTGATCCAGAATCTTTCCTGGTATTGATGTTTCTTCCAGATATACTTCCTCTGGAATTATAAATATATTTGCCAGTTGGATTTCCTTGAGTGGCCAGAGCAAACTAGGCATGGACAAAGACAGCTGGAGGCTCATTGGCTTGTTATTGCCATTACTCCCCCATGCCAGTCACTGTTTCCTTCTTGCTCATCACTACCTGTCACTTTAGCTACTAGAAATCAACTAGAGATTGCCATTTTCCTTTCATGTCTTGAAGTTATGGGGTGTGTTGATTTTTGCTCGTGGCACCTGTCTAGAAGCTTTCTCCAAACAACCAAAGAAAGTGCATTTTCATCCATTTTATCTTTGTAGTTCAGTTTTTGTTTTTTCCACTAGACACACCAATACAGCACCTGGGGTGGGGGGAACTGGTAGAATAAAAATCGTTGGCAAAATTAGTCATCCTCTAGAGAGCCATTAAGTGCACCTTTCCTCAGAAACCCACACATTTTCAAGGCTTGCAGAATGCTTTGGAGAAATAAAATGCTCATTTTATGTCTCTGAAATACATACATCTTCATACATTTCTAACCCTAAATGGTCTGAAATTTGTACAATTGAAATATGCATACAAACACACTTCAGGCAGTGAGGAAATGCATACAAACATGAATATCAGGAAAAGCACATAAAACGTACATTATGGGAAATCTAAATGGAAATCCATACAAATATAGGTGTGAGAAGAAAAAAACTCAAAGGTTTACCAATCTGATATGAGCAAAGTAAGAGAAACCAGCAGAATGCAATGAAATCAATGGATCAGTTTTCAGCCTCCAAGAAACAAGAAAATTCAAACCCAGTAACGGTTAAATTAGGTGCTACCACACAGCATATTTTGAGGAAGGAAAGTTTTTTAATATCATGGGCTCCTCGGGGGCTGCAAAAGGCAGCAGCATGAATATAATGGTGGTGGCAGTAATAGTACAGCCCATTTTCCACATTTGCAGATTTAATTGTTTATGGATTTGATTAATATAATCTCTCTCTGGGAACAACTAAGTCCACCAGATCAATACTCTGGTCAACCTCTGGCAGAAGTTAACCATAAAATTGATATATTCAGAGACAGAACACTTCTCTGAGCGTTTTAGGTCTTCCAGAACAATTCTATTGGAAGTTGACCATGGACTCAGGCTAGATATCCAAGATATTCCTTGAAAGGTGCACTCTCAGGTAAGAAAATAGTGTATTTTTTGTTCACAGTTTTCCCACTTTCACAGGGGATCTGGCATCCCTAACAGCAGCAAATATGGAGGGAAGACTGTATAGCAGAGAACTAAGGAATGGTTTTTCATTTTTTCCTCTCTGCACTGTGCCATCACTCTAAAGCAAACCAGGAATTCTTTATTTGTTAAAAAAAGTTTTCAACATGAAGGCTATGCCAATGAAAGGTGTAAAAATCTGTTGTGAGGCTGGGTGAGGTGAGAAGTTTCAATGTGTCAAAATGTATATATTTTCAAATGTATTAGTTATGCATGGAGAGCCACTTTGGTATAGATGTCTAAAGGATGGACCAGGAATCTGGGAGATCAGGATTTAAATCCTCATTTGGTCATCGAAATCCAATGGGTGACTCTGGGTACAATCTTCACCACATCAAAGGAAGGCAATGGCAAACCCTCTCTGAACTCATATTACCAAGAAAATCCCATGGTGACATCACCGTAAGAACACCATTGGAAATGATATGAACAACAGTCTATACGTACTACTTACTTATTCTTTGTTGCCTTGCAGTTACCTGAGATGATGTGAATGATACTTAAGAAAATTGTGATCTCATGCTTTTATCTAATTCTGATTATAATAATTTTCTGAGATCTTAGCAGAACAGAGATTAAGAGGCAAGAGGCAAAATACCAGAGAAATGAATGATGATTAAATATTCAGTATTGCAGCTGTTCAAATAGACATTTTTCTGGTATGATCGGTGTTGTGTGTATTTTTTTGTGCATTATGCTTCATAAAGGAAAAATTGGTGTATAACAAACTGAAATACAACAGGTTCATACATCACTGTGTATTTTTTCTTTAACCTAGAATAATCTAAATATTTTTGCTTTACTCCACACACATAGATTTTTATGTGTTGAAGACTACTGGTGCAAGACTTCTGGTCATTCCAGAAAATCTATGTTTCAAAAAAGAGATGGGCTCTATAACTACGCAATAGCTGGGGGAAATAACCATATTTTACTATCTGATGTGAACCTGGCCATGATTTTTCTTCTTTCGTACTCTGTGGATCTAATATCATATCAGAAGATATGATATTTTCTACACCAAAAAACCTTAGATAATTTGTTATGCATCTGAGCTTATTTCTTTATCTAAATAATTGGCATAATAGAAGACTTAATGCCAGTGAGTTATAGGATTTTCTGATGACACTAGATAAGGCATTATAGTACAGAAAGAGAAATGTGAGTAAAACCTAAAATAAAGCCATGACAACAATTGTTTTACCAACTGTGTGAAAGCTATATGGAACTAATATAAATCATTGGTCTCTATTGCTGGTGAAAATCCTTTCAAGGGTACTCCTGAACAGATTAGTTCCTGCTATTGCAGAAGAACTTCTCCCTGAAAGCCAATGTAGCTTCAGAGCTAATAGGAGCACCACAGATATGGTTTTTGCCCTTAGACAACTGCAAGAGAAATGTAGAGAGCAGAACAAAGGACTCCATGTAACATTTATCGACCTCAACAAAGCCTTCAACACTATGAGTAGAAAAGGTCGACTAGGATGTCCCCCCACCCCTCCCACCCCCCAAATTCCTCAAAATGATTATCCTGCTCCATGAGGGCCAGCACAGTCAAGTCAGATATAGCAATGCTCTCTGAGAGCCCTTTTCTTGCACCAACCCTATTTACAATCTTCTTCAGTATGATGCTCCAAAGGATTACAGCAGACCTCGAAGAAGAATACGGCATATATATATATATATATATATATATATATATATATACGCTATCGTACTGATGGTAGCTTGTTCAACTTAAGCCATCTGAGGGCTCGCACTAAGACACAGCAACTTTCCCTTTTCTTGAGGAGGCTCGCACTAAGACTCTAAACTATCTAGTCCGTGAGCTGCTTTTTGCTAACAATGCTGCCCTTGTCGCCCATGCAGAAGCAGCCCTACAGCACCTAACATCCTGCTTTGCAACAGCTGCAGAGCTATTTGGGCTGGAAGTCAGCCTGAAGAAAACGGAAGTTCTCTACCAGCCCACACCACAGGAAGAACACCATCATCCCCACGTCAGCATAGGCAAATCTGTGCTTAAGTCTGTTCAGCAGTTCACCTACCTGGGAAGCATCATCTCTTCAGACGCCAAGATTGATAAAGAGATAGACAACATATTAGCAAAGGCTTATGGTGCATTCAGAAGGCTTCACAAAAGAGCCTGGAGCAATAAGCACCTGAGGAAAAGCACCAAAATCAGTGTGTACAGAGCTATCATACTGTTTGTTCTCCTATAACGGTCTGAAACATGGGTCACTTATCGCCAACACTTACGACTCCTCAAACGCTTTCATCAGTGCTGTCTTTGCACAATCCTAAATGTACACTGGACTGACTATGTGATGAATGTTGCTGCCCCTGAGCAAGCAGGGATCACCAGCATTGAGGCCATGCTATTAAGAACACAGCTGCACTGGGCACAGCACGTCTCTAGGATGGAGGACCACCGCCTCCCAAAGATCCTACTCTATGGTGAACTTGCCATGGGTCAGCGCAAGAGAGGTGCCCCCAAAAAGAGATATAAAAGGACTCCCTGAAACAACATCTCAGGCTTGGCCAGGTTGATCACCAAAAACGGTCCACCCTGGCCTCACATTGGGAGGCATGGAGACACACTATTCACAATGCTGCAGCCTCTTTCGAGAGGTCATGCCGAATGGGTCTCGAAGAGAAATGACAACACAGGAAGAACTGCAACTTGGAAACAACATCTCCCAAGGAGACTTTCTGCTGTGCTTTCTGCAACTGGATTTGCCTATCTTGGATTGGCCTTTTTAGACATCAACGCACTTGTAAAAAGCATGGGATGAGTCCTTCCTAAGAATCTTTGTTCACGAAGTAATGCCAGGGAGAAAGCTATATAAGGCTTGAGAATTACACATACATTTTCCTCATCCCATCTACCTCAGTGCTTGTGTATGGTCTTGTCATTTGTCTATTCAGTGAGTGAGCAGGCACTGTAAGAGAATGGCAAGCAAGACTGAAATGCTTTCTTTGCTTTGATAGTTTTAGGACCTCATCGATTGGGGGGAATTTAGCATCCTAGGATGCTTTCACCTCGTCTTCTGAAGGGAACCCCACACTGGCCTTCACATGACTTTGTGTGACTTCCAGCAGAAGTCCCACCCCTAACTGAGCTGAAAGCATCACCAGAAGCTTCCCCCATATCACAAGAGACTTCCTGTGTTGTGCTGGCTACAATCCTTCCTAATTCTAGTTGTTTCTTCTTGTGAAATTGTGTGGTGTGAAGTTTTGCTTGCCTGTCCTCTACACAATGGGTGAGTAGAAGCCGGTTCCATGTGGTAGAGAATATTGAAAAATATCCAAAATACAAATCAAGGATAAAGACATCTGAAGTTTAGCGGCCTCAGAGGAAAACAGAAATTTCATAACTAAATCTCTTCTAGCAGCAAGAAACTGTCAGAATGACAAATAGGTTAGTGTTTAATATTAGTTTACATAGCAGGGCAGGGGGGAAAGAAAAGTTTGGGAGGGGAAAAACAAACAATAATTCATATTGGAATGTCTGTTTGTATAACAGCTTCTGGCTTTCAAGATGACAAAAAGTAAAGGAATCCACAGATAAGTCTGAAAGTATATCCAGTATCATAGATAACATTGTCTTGAAATCAATAGTGCCTTTAAAGCCCCAGAATCAATTCTGTCCTTCATCTTAACAGTAACTAGATATTTGTCTGGTCAACTGAATGGCTACTGGTTGATGTTCTTATCTTGCATTGTAGGATTTTGTAGCATATCACTGAATATCACATTATTTTGGGGTATTCACTTGATGACCAGTTGAGAGATAGATGTTCAGAAAAGTATTACGAGAGCAGTGCAATAATCCTCTGAGACAAGGAAATAGTAACTGGCCCAAAGTCACTTAGAATCCTTCATGCATTAAAGCTAAGTCTCTTTGTTCTAGGGGTACCAATGTATACATGATAAGGCTATGCCATACTCTAGATCAGGCGTTACAATTTGTCAGTACTAAGGAGCCACAATTAGATAGGTTAAGCCTCTTGAGGCCATGAACAGGTTTTTAGCACCTCACTTTCCAGGTAAGGTATAATAAATTGCTAATTAGGATTGTGTTGTTTTTGTGTGCCTTCAAGTCGTTTCAGACTTAGAGTGAACCTAAGGTGATCCTATCACAGAGTGTTCTTGTCAAGATTTATTCAAGGAGGATTTACCTTTGTCTTCCTCTGAAGATGAGAGAGTGTGACTTGCTTAAAGTCATCCAGTGAGTTCAGAGCCATAGGTCCAAACCACTGCACCACACTTTCTGAATTCCTTTCCTCTCTTTTCTCTATCTACCTTTCTATTTCCCTTTCCTATTTTTCTTCCTTCCCTCTCCTACCTACCTTTCTACCTTTTCTCTTTCCCTTCTTCCCTCTCTTTTTCATACCTTCCTCCCTCCCTCCCTCCCTCCCTCACCATCTTTTTCCTATCTTCCTTTCTTTTTTCTTTCTCCTCTGCACTCTCCCTCCTTTTCTCTCCTCTTTCTCTTTTTCCCTTTCCTTCTCCCTTCCCATTCCTTTCCTTTCCTTTTCTTCCTACCTTCCGGGAGTGAGCAGTAGTGATGAACACAAATGGCAGGGAAAGGGCACAAGAAGCAGCAGTGGGGAAGGTGCAAGCAGCAGTGGTGTGGGAGGGGCCAGGCAGCAGCACTCAGCAGGATGCATGCTGCACCAAGGGCTTGTGTAGGCCACATGTTGTGCAGACCTGCTCTAGGTGTTATAGTATGTTAACGGGACTTTTTTATTTGATCTATTGCATTATATTGTTTCAATACAACTGTTTATTTTATTAGACTTTATTTTGCTTGTTAATAGCCTTGTGGAAGAATATAATAAAAGTGGGAATGTGATAAAATCTAGATAAACTTGCTCTTGGTGGGACAGTTTGTCTTAACACAACATAACATCCTGTTGATAATTTGTTAACCCCCCTCCCAATTCTCACTTCCATCAAGAGGAACATGCACAGCACTTATGTAAACAGCGCCACCACTAGAACATTCAGCTAAAGGAATCGGATATGGTATTATCTGGAAGGTAAACAAAGACCTTTTCTCTCCTTCCCCAAGAAGAAATAACTTTCCCCTATTTCTTTTTGAGTTGGGATACAAGCTCTATGGCTGATTCTAATCTGTTAGGCTGCTACAGTTCAGCACATTTCTCCAAATGGGGTAAGAAAAAATGTTATCCTATTAGATCGATTCGACATGAGGGGAGTTTTGTAGACACCACAGGAGCTTTTTGCACAGTTTGTGGGAGACTCTTCAGAGAGGAACTGGAATTTTTTAATCTACATTCCGATCTTGATTATGTGGAGCAGCCTCTTGGGTTTGGACTCTTGGTTACCTTCAACCTTCAACCTTCTTTCCCAGTTAAAGTCCAAGGAGCAAATCAGAGATTTCCATCTCTGCTTTAGATTAACTAAGGTTTAGCCTTTTGTCCAAACCTTATTGAGTACTTAATTTGAAGTGTGTTCATATTTACAAGCCATGGCTTCTTTTTTTAACAAGGCGAACTTCTTAAAATATAGTTATACATTGGTTCAAATAAGCATGATTATGATTTCCCAGTATTTCTGTTGTTTGGAAATCATGACAAGTTTTTCAGACTTCTTATTGTGGGAAGAAGAAAGGAAGGACACCTATCAGCCTTCTTCTTGATGGCTGTAATAGAAATCCTATATTTTCCTATAATGTGTGCAATTGCTCACCAATGTCACCATTTCTATAACACAGGGTGATCGTTTTCAGTGGATACTCCCACTTTGTGATATTTCATTAAAATAAAACCATCCACCCATCCGTTACATTCTGCATTATTTGTGGAGGAGGGTTGTTTACTTGAATAGTTATGCTTTTGACTTGTTGCTGTTAACAAATATCATTACTCGTTGTAGGCTTTTTTCCATGAAAGCCTTCAACAACACATTATACATTGAAAGGTTTGATTATTGGAAAAATGTTTACAATAAATTAGACGTTAATTAGAAATAAATAGATATATAAAGAGAGTCAACAGAGTGATGAATATGAATTGTATCTATGGGCCCTTCTACACAGGCCCAAACCCTGTGATAGGTTGTGGGTTAAACTGAGGCATGCAAGGAACACCTCAGGTTAATCCATATTATTATTATTATTATTACTCTTTATTTATATTCCGCTCTTCTCACCCCGAAGGTGACTCAGAGCGGATTACAGGTAGACAACACATACTTAGCAGACAATCCCTGCCGTTTCCACATACAGCATATAGACGAACAGAGGCAAACTCTGGCCACCAGGGGGAGCTGACACACTCCTCATCTCTCAGTGTTCCAGCATACCTTGTTGTTCCTTCCACATTCCTCCGCATTCCTCAGCGTTTCTGGAGTTCTTTAATGGCCTCATAATTCAGTCAAAATTTGCTTCCCCACTTAATCTGGAGTAAACTGGGATTTCCACTTCCCCCTTCCAAAGCTCCAAACATGTCCTCTTTACACATCAGAAGCTTTCTCCAAGGGGGTCTGAAGATGCGGACAGGGCCCTCTGGTCAGTTTGGAGGAAAAGAGGGGGGGTGCTAGATAATAATCTTTACAGATCAGATTCTGTGCAGAATTCACGTGTGGTTGTTTTCTATATAAACAGCATTTTCTCAGCAAAAAAAACCCCAGCTTTTCAGCAGAGAGAATAAAATTTCCACACAAAAAGAATACTTCTTCTGTGCAGAAAATGTTGTTTCCTGTGGAGAATAACCACATACAAATTTCACATAGAACAAGTACCAAATTATGAATAATGGCATGGTTTTCTAAATCTTTCTCACTACAGGAAACAGTGTGATAAAATTACTCATTGTTTCTCTCAAGAAGAACATTTGTGACAAATTACATCCATTTCATTAACTTGTAAAAATATTAGCTTTACCCCAGTCAATATGTCTCAAAACCCAGGTCCTCTTGTGGCCGACTTGAGATAACTTAGCCATCAACTCTCTTGTCGTTTCACACTGCACTTGGGCAATTGTGCAGTATTTAGTGAGTGAAATTGTAATGTCTTAGGAAAAATCTGTCCTTCCTATGTGTGGCATAATTGCTTTCAGCTTATTCGGCGTTTATTGAATTAGTATTGAAAAGATCATTTCATGCTTGGTTAAGTGGTAAATCCAATTCATTTGCTACTGAGACAAAGTAACAAATCTGACTTTAGCTGTTAATTGTAAGCAAAGGAGAAATTGAAAGGAACTGGCAAACAATGGTAAATTAACCTGTTCTTTTTATAGATATCTGATCTTTCACCTGTCACATGTAGGCCAGTGAGACCATTTTGTTTATTTGGTTTGTTGAACAATAAAGTTTAAGGAATACTCAAGCTCAAGTTAAAGTTTTGGGTATACCTTTGATTTCAGTGAGAAAGAACTGTGCTTTTTCCTTTTACTAAAAGCATCAGAGAGTATAAGTTGTTCAGGGATCATACCTATTATTAAAATAGGAAGACATAGAATACCAATATAATCATACCATACAGAGCTATCTTTAATATGTAAACTACACAGACTTTACCAATAAAAATACAATCCTGTTAGAATCATAGAATCATAGAGTTGGAAGAGACCTCGTGGCCCATCCAGTCCAACCCCCTGCCAAGAAGCAGGAAAATTGCATTCAAAGCACCCCAAACAGATGGCCATCCAGCCTCTGTTTAAAAGCCTCCAAAGAAGGAGCCTCCACCACACTCTAGAGCAGAGAGTTCCACTGCTGAACAGTTATCACAGTCAGGAAGTTCTTCCTCATGCTCAGGTGGAATCTCCTTTCCTTTAGTTTGAAGCCATTGTTCTAAGTCCTTGTGTCCAGGACAGCGGAAAACAAGCGTGTTCCCTCCTCCCTATGACTTCCCCTAACATATGGCCATCATGTCTCCTCTCAGCCTTCTCTTCTTCAGGCTGTTCTTGCCCATAGCTCATATTTTCAATTTTATAAACTTACACCTTCAAAATTGAAACATGTTGTGAGACTGTCTCTCTCCTCTAAGCCACATCAGATTTGTTAATTTAATTAACTGTTTCCCAACATCTTACAATCCAATCCTCTAATGGCAGCATGTTCTGGAATTTTCATATCTTAATTCTTTCAATCTTTGCAGCAGTAATTGAATTAAAAGCTATTTCCACCTCTGACTTTCTAGCAAAGATTTTGCGTCCTACAACATTAGACAATTGAAAGCAGGCAATTCTTTTGTATCATTTAACTACATTCCAAAATGAGTGTAAAACACCATATTATCTTTTCTTATGCTGACCACATTTCCAGCCAGTCTAAAACAAGATATATGCTTTTTAGCTTCATAGCTGTGCAATATACAACTTAATGCTTAATTGTGTCATGACTACACTTGGAAGTAGAAGATAATGGTAGGTTACATACCTGTGACCATCTTTCTTCGAGTGGAGCTCTGTGAATCCACACTTATGAAGTTTGCGCGCCAGTGCGGGCTTCCAACGGAAACTTTCCCAGTTTGAAAAGTTTTGGCGGTAGCTCCGCCCAGCCGGCCCGGAGGGCATAAAAGGCACCTCCATGCGCGCCCACCCCATTCCTACGCCACAATTGCAACTAGGAAAGGGTGGTTTGAGATAGTGGGGACGGCTGGGCGGGTTCGTGTGGATTCACAGAGCTCCACTCGAAGAAAGATGGTCACAGGTATGTAACCTACCATTCTTCTTCGAGGGCTCTGTGAATGCACACTTATGAAGACTTACCGAGCTAAGGTAAAGGAGGTGGGAACAAACCAGCCAATTTTGAAAAAACCGAAGAGGTTTATTGCAACCAGCAATACGCATAAATAACATTATGTAATAAATAGGAGTGGAAGACATGCACCCACTTGTAAACATAGTGCATCAAGCACCATTCATGTCAGGCACACAGGCCTCACAGTATAAAGTGCAACAAGCACCATTCATGTCAGGCACACAGGCCTCACAACATTAAGTGCAACAAGCACCATTCATGCCAGGCACGCAGGCCTCACAGTATTGGTGCACAAAAGGGTGCAACATGTAACCCTACTAACTTTTAGGTAAAGCGCGCTTTAACCGGTAGACTGTGACCCGGGGAGCCGGGGCACGGTAAACACTTAGCCTCTACCAGAAGCAGAGAGGTCTGATCGACTCCGAACTGTCGATCTAGACGGTAACCTGAGGGAAAACTACCAGGGTCTAGCATGATAGAACGCTATCCCTGAAGGCCTTTGGGAGTGAAGATCGCTCGACCAAAGGCCGCGTCCCTTCCAAAGAGGGTGTCTACCCGGTAATGGGAAGTAAAGGTGGAGGGGTTGGCCCAGATGGCCGCCCTACAAATAGAGTCCAGAGGAATCCCCTGGAGGAAGGCCGTCGACGTGGCCACTGCTCTAGTTGAGCGGCCCTTAACTCTGGGGGGACATGGTTGACGGGCTATCTGATAGCACAACTCAACCAGGGAAGCCACCCAATTCGACAGCCTCTGAGACGACACCGGCAAACCCAGCTTGTCGGTGGCATACGAGACGAAGAGTCTGGTCGACCGTCGATAGTCTGCAGACCTGCCCCTGTAGACCCAGAGGGCCCTTCTCACATCGAGGGCTCTGAGGGTTGACTCGTTCCCCGCATTCGGAGAGGGAACCAGGTCTGGAAGTACAATGTCCGTATTCACATGGAACGGGGACACCACCTTAGGGAGGAAGGTGATGTCCGTCCGCAAGATAGCCCTGTCTGCCAGGAATAGCAGATAGGGCTCGTCCACCCGCAGCGCCGCCAACTCGGAAGGACGACACGCTGAAGCGATGGCGACCAGGAAAGCCACCTTCCAAGAAAGGAGGCGTTGGTCGATGGACGACAACGGCTAGAATGGTGAGGCCGCAAGGCAGGACAGCACCAGGTCAAGGCTCCAGCCGGGCGTCGGTGGGTGCACTGGAGGGCGGGTGTTGTTTACCCCTCTCAGGAATCTCTTGACCATCGGGTACTGGAACAGCGAAGGGCCTCCCCTCTGCTGATTCTGCCAGGTGAGCGCCGCCAGGTGGGTCTTCACTGAGGACATGGACAGCCCCTTGTCGACCAGCCCAGCCAAGAAGTCAAGGACCGCCGGGACTGAGAGCGGGAAGAGGGCGCTGGAATGGGCGGTCTGGAACTTGCCGAAGCGGGCGAGACAAGCAGAGTAAGCCTTCGATGTTGCTGGTCTGTGCGCCGCAGCCAAGATTGCCGCTACGGCCAGTGAAACGTCCGGCGCCGGGAGATTCTTCATGCCGTCAAGTGCAGGGATGGGAGGTCTGGGTGTAGGAGCAACCCCTTCTCCCAAGTCAGAAGATCTGGTCGGCGAGGGAGGTGTATATAATTCCCCTCGGCCAAGTGTAGCAAGGTTGGGAACCAGACCTGCCTCGGCCAGTAGGGAGCGATGAGGATGCAGTCGGTCCCCGAGAGCTGGATCTTCTCGATGATGCGGAGAAGTAGCGGGAACGGCGGGAAGAGGTAAAAGAATCCCGTCGTCCAATCGAGCAGGAGTGCGTCCCCCAGGCATCCCCGGTGAGCATCCGGGGCAAGCCGGGCACCGAAAACTGGCAATTGGCTGTTTTCCGGCGATGCGAAGAGATCTGCGTCTGGGAATCCCCATTTCTGAAAGACACGGTGGAGTTCCTCCGGATGCAGCATCCATTCGTGGGACGACCAGCTGGTTCTGCTGAGCGAGTCCGCCTCCAAGTTCTCGACTCCTGGGAGATGGACGGCCCTGGGGGTCACCTGGTGACGAACACACCACTCCCACAGGCTCTGGGCTAGGGCGAGGAGTCTTCTCGAGCCCGTTCCGCGCTGTTTGTTGACGTAGTACATAGCCTCTATGTTGTCTGTTCTGACCAGTACTACGTGTCCCCTGACTAGGGAGAAGAAAGCCCGAAGAGTCTTGACTATGGCCAGGAGCTCGAGGTAATTGATGTGGTGGAGCCTCTCCACCGCCGACCATTGGCTGTTGATCGACAGGCGCTCCGTGTGGCCTCCCCATGCAAGTAGCGACGCATCCGTCGTTACCGTGATGGATGGGGTCACCATGTGGAATGGTACCCCTACGCAAACGTTGGCGCTGGAAGTCCACCACCGGAGGGAGTCCTTGACTTTCTCCGGGAGGGAGAGCCTCTTCGAGTGGTGCTCCTTGACTGGGTCGAAGTGGTCCAGAAACCAACGTTGTAGAGGCCTGAAGCGCAGTCTCGCTAGCGGAGTGATGGCCACCGTGGATGCCATATGGTCCAGTGCGACTTGAACCTGCTTCGCCGAAATGGAAGGCCGGGTGCAGCTGTTCACTTCGTGTCGAAGCGCCTGAAATCTGACCTCTGGCAGATAGGCGAGCTGATCGACGGAGTCGAACATTGTCCCGATGAACTTTATGCTCGTAGATGGGACAAGCTGTGACTTCTCCTCGTTGAGGCGTAGGCCTAACGACGAGAGTAGTTGAAGTGTCGCTGTGACCTGTTGTTGCAGCAGTTCCAGGGACTGAGCCGCCAGCAGCCAGTCGTCCAGGTAAGGGAAAATCTGGATTTTCTCCCTTCTCAAGTGCGCAGCCACGACCGACATGCACTTGGAGAATGTTCGAGGAGCCGTCCCGAGGCCGAAGGGAAGGACGTTGAAATGGTACGCCCTTCCGGCCACCTTGAAGCTCAGGAAGCGTCGATGGGCACGTCTGATTGAGACATGGAAGTACGCGTCCCGGAGGTCGATCGAGGCGGAGTGGTCGCCTGCCCATAGAAGTGGAAGGATGGACGACACTGACACCATCCTGAATTTCCTCGGCAAAACGTACGCGTTTAAGTCTCTGAGGTCCAGGGTGGGTCGCCGGGTACCGTCTGGCTTCGGCACGGTGAAGTATCATGAGAAGAATGCCTCTCCCTCCTTGCCCTGCGGAAGCGGTGATATTGCTCCCTTTTGAAGCAAGCTGTCGACCTCCCTCAAGATCACCTCGGACGGCTCCGTCTCGACGATGAACCCCGTTGGCGGGAGCTCATCGAATTCCAAGGCATAGCCGTCTTCGACAATCCGGAGCACCCATGCATCTGAGGTGATGCGTCGCCAAGCACCGATGAAGCGGGTCAGGCGGTCTCCGAACGGCGGGTGAGATGGTGGAGGTCGAGGGCTGGGAGGAGGCATGATGGTGGCAGCGGTACCTAGCAAGGAGACGGTGTCGTCCTTCGCCCCGTCAAACAAGGCATTTTGACTGTCCGTTTCCCGTGTTCTGACGTGGCCTCGACTTGTTGCCGTGGCGAGGGCGGTTGTTCTGTTGCTGCTGCTGCTGTCTCGGCTGCTGCTGTTGCTGCTGCTGTGGGCCGAGTAAGGTCGTGGGGACTGACGGTACTGTGACCTGGGCTGGAACTTCACCCGTTGGTAGTACCGGGCCCTGGGTTGCGCCGGTGGTCGATCCAACTTGGCCGTCAGGACCTTGAAGTCATGATTGGCCTTCAGCTTGTCGTCCGTGCCCGCAAAGAAGAGTCCCTGGGCATCGAACAGCAGATCCTCGATGACCTTTCGGGAATTGGAGAACAACCCCGATGACTTCAGCCACGCGTGTCTCCTGATGGCAACACCGTGGGCCAGCAGCTTTCCCGATGTGTCTCCAGTGTGGCGGGACATCAGGATCTGGTGGTGTGCTAGCGCCTGAGCCTCTTGAGAGATGGAGGTCAGTGCAGCCTGTTGTTCTTGGCAGAGATCCTGGGAAAAGGGTTGGGCCCTTTCCCAGAGGATCTGGTGGTAAGCTCCCATGCACGCCCCGTAGTTGGCCATCTTCGTCAGAAGAAGTCCAGCTCGGTATATCTTTCTGCCGACCGTGTCGAATCTTTTTCCCTCCTGGTCAGAGGGGGCCGTGGACTCTCTGCCTGAGGACTGGGAGGAGGTGACGATCATCGAGTTGGGTGTCGGGTGATCGTGCAGCCACTCCTTCTCCCTCTCGTCGATCTTGTACCACGCCTCGATACGCCCTGATGTGGGTGGAATGGACGACGGGGTCTTCCACGATGCCTTCACCACCTCTTCCAGGGGTTCCAGCATGGGAAGATGTGGCTGGGCAGAGTCCTCGACCTGAACCCTGCTGAAGACGGGGCAGGCGCTGGATCTTCTGGGCACATAAGTTTGTATGCCCAAAGCTCTTGCCATCCGACCCACTTGTTCACCGAAGGCTTTTGCGGAGTCTGTCGGTGACGAGGATGGTTCCAGCTCACAGCCTCTGTGGGAGGGTGTCCGGTCCATGGCGACCGACAAGATAGACCCCGACATCACCAATCACGGGGCTTCGCCTTCCTCGACCTCGTCCTCCGACAGTGGTCGAACCACTTCCTGTCCCGCCGGAAGTGATGCCGCCGGTGCTGTTCTCGACGTGGATGGGACCGCGGTCACCACCGTCGATGCAGGGGGAGGCTTCTTTGAAGCTGGGGCCTTGGCGAGTCGTGTTGTCTGCCTGCCCTTCTCGGGAGACGTCACAAACAGTTGACAAACCGAGGGTTGAGCCAGGGGAACTCTGACGACTGTCTGTACCGAGTCTCCCGGTGAGATGGTCTGCTGCTCTACCCCTGTCTCCACAGCGAGAACAGGGGCAGGCGGGGAATCAGGACACGACACCGATGAAGTTGACATCAGAGTCCTGCGTCTCTTCGGAGACTTGCTGCGGCCTCCAGAGACTTGCCCGGAGTTACAGGAACCAGGCCTCTGGTCTGGTCTCTACGGGCTTCCTCACTCGACCTCAGGAATGCTATCTCCATAGCTCTGTTGGAGGGAGTTCTCAAAATGGCCAACCTCTGGGAGAGGCCCGACGCCATTGAGCTCGCCGACGACCGGCATGGTGGAGGCAGCTGGACCGTCTCCGTCGTCACGGTGCAGGGCCTCTTTGGTGCCGAAGTCTTCGACGAGACAGACTTCGTGCCCTTCTCCTTCCGTGGATGCTTCTTCCCAGCCGGGTGAGCGGTCGACACGGTGGGGGCCGGGGCAGCCGCCCCGGTCCCCAAGGAGGTAGATGGGACAGCTGTCGCCATCTCTGGTGGGTAGAGAACACGCTCCGTCAGGTAGGCCTGAAGCCTCCGGGCTCTCGCTCTTCTGGTCTGCGACGAGAAGGCCTGGCAGTGTCGGCAGACAGGAACAACGTGCCCCTCTCCGAGACACCGAAGGCACTTCGAGTGACCGTCGCAGTCCGGGATCTTGCCACCGCAGGATAAACACTTTTTGAAGCTGGTTGTGGACATACTATGCTTACACAACCAGCCGAATTTCCGATGTTGCCCAAGTGGCGGAAAACAAAGGAATGGGGTGGGCGCGCATGGAGGCGCCTTTTATGCCCTCCGGGCCGGCTGGGCGGAGCTACCGCCAAAACTTTTCAAACTGGGAAAGTTTCCGTTGGAAGCCCGCACTGGCGCGCAAACTTCATAAGTGTGGATTCACAGAGCCCTCGAAGAAGAAACAAATTTAACACTTAAATTCAAATTCCTCCCAGAGAGTTGATTCTCTGAATCTTGCTCCCAAGCTCTTTTAATTTTATCTTTCTGTAAAATATCAAACTCTAGTGGAAGATTACAGATTATTTTTATAAACTGATGTTATTTTTATAAGTCTTTTGTACAAGCAAGATCCTTTAACATCAAAAGTTCTCTCTACCTGTTGTAAAAAAGTGCTTTGTCTGCAAGGGAGAAGACCAAAAGAAAAATAGATCATGCATTATACTCCCTCTGAGTCATAGCCTGATAAAATATTATTCTGACTGATAAAGTCACAGAATTTTGACAGGCTGTATTATTCACATTTATATCACATTGTTCTTTTAGTGAAGGGCCTTAACAATTTGAAAATTCCCAGTTCTGTAATCCAGGAAAAGCTTCCATGTACAAACATAAAATGAATGGTTAAAAATTTGGAATAAATTTACATTTATAATTGTCCCAGATCTTAGAGGCTGTAGACAAATGTGATTTTCCAAATTTCCCTCCAATTCCATTTTTTTAAATCACAGTTCTGTTGTTCCTGTTAACATTAGGATATAGATCAGAGTATGGAGCTTAGACAGTAATATTAGCACTAATGTTTTAATGTGCAAACATTAAAGAGAATTAATTCATTAATATTGACTATTCATAGTTATCCTTAAATATTAAATTCTTTGTTTTTATTTGGAAACCTTTGTGCTCTATGTTCACTCAGACATAATTTTTTTTGGTGGTTTAATTGTACATAAGCCTATGTAAATACTTCTACAATCCCAATCTTAGACATGAAAGGTAAAAATGCTACTGGAGTAAACGCTACCCAGTAATGGGATTGAGGTTTTAAAAAACCACCTGTCTCTTATGACTTTTTTTTTAAAGCAATCCAAATTCACATAATTCACACTTCCCAAAACTATCTGCAAACAAAAATGTGGCTGGATACTGAAATCAACACTTTGCAAAGCCATTTGCCATTCAAAACAACTGCACAAAAATTAATATACTATAGGAAAGTAAAGGGAAAGGACATCCAACATGAGCTTGTATTAGGAAACAATGTGCATGTTGGGCAAAAATCTTGTGTTGTAGGAGATATGCTCATGAAAGTGCTAAATCCAGACTGATACAAAAAATGGGCTGTAATTAACTTAAAGTTGGGAAACGTGAAACTCTTGAAACATTACTTGGAAGATTAGCCATTCCTATTTACAGGCGAAGTACAGAGATTTCAATCATTGCTTTTTCATTATTCTGTTTCAGTGGTGCCTTCCTTGATCTGGAGGTAGATGGGACAGCTGTCGCCATCTCTGGTGGGTAGAGAACACGCTCCGTCAGGTAGGCCTGAAGCCTCCCGGGCTCTCGCTCTTCTGGTCTGCGACGAGAAGGCCTGGCAGTGTCGGCAGACAGGAACAACGTGCCCCTCTCCGAGACACCGAAGGCACTTGGTGACCGTCGCAGTCCGGGATCTTGCCACCGCAGGATAAACACTTCTTGAAGCTGGTTGTAGACATACTATGCTTACACAACCAGCCGAATTTCCGATGTTGCCCAAGTGGAGGAAAACAAAGGAATGGGGTGGGCGCGCATGGAGGCGCCTTTATGCCCTCCGGGCCGGCTGGGCGAGCTACCACCAAAACTTTTCAAACTGGGAAAGTTTCCGTTGGAAGCCCGCACTGGCGCGCAAACTTCATAAGTGTGGATTCACAGAGCCCTCGAAGAAGAAACAAATTTAACACTTAAATTCAAATTCCTCCCAGAGAGTTGATTCTCTGAATCTTGCTCCCAAGCTCTTTTAATTTTATCTTTCTGTAAAATATCAAACTCTAGTGGAAGATTACAGATTATTTTTATAAACTGATGTTATTTTTATAAGTCTTTTGTACAAGCAAGGTCCTTTAACATCAAAAGTTCTCTCTACCTGTTGTAAAAAAGTGCTTTGTCTGCAAGGGAGAAGACCAAAAGAAAAATAGATCATGCATTATACTCCCTCTGAGTCATAGCCTGATAAAATATTATTCTGACTGATAAAGTCACAGAATTTTGACAGGCTGTATTATTCACATTTATATCACATTGTTCTTTTAGTGAAGGGCCTTAACAATTTGAAAATTCCCAGTTCTGTAATCCAGGAAAAGCTTCCATGTACAAACATAAAATGAATGGTTAAAAATTTGGAATAAATTTACATTTATAATTGTCCCAGATCTTAGAGGCTGTAGACAAATGTGATTTTCCAAATTTCCCTCCAATTCCATTTTTTAAATCACAGTTTTGTTGTTCCTGTTAACATTAGGATATAGATCAGAGTACGGAGCTTAGACAGTAATATTAGCACTAATGTTTTAATGTGCAAACATTAAAGAGAATTAATTCATTAATATTGACTATTCATAGTTATCCTTAAATATTAAATTCTTTGTTTTTATTTGGAAACCTTTGTGCTCTATGTTCACTCAGACATAATTTTTTTGGTGGTTTAATTGTACATAAGCCTATGTAAATACTTCTACAATCCCAATCTTAGACATGAAAGGTAAAAATGCTACTGGAGTAAACGCTACCCAGTAATGGGATTGAGGTTTTAAAACCACCTGTCTCTTATGACTTTTTTTAAAAGCAATCCAAATTCACATAATTCACACTTCCCAAAACTATCTGCAAACAAAAATGTGGCTGGATACTGAAATCAACACTTTGCAAAGCCATTTGCCATTCAAAACAACTGCACAAAAATTAATATACTATAGGAAAGTAAAGGGAAAGGACATCCAACATGAGCTTGTATTAGGAAACAATGTGCACGTTGGGCAAAAATCTTGTGTTGTAGGAGATATGCTCATGAAAGTGCTAAATCCAGACTGATACAAAAAATGGGCTGTAATTAACTTAAAGTTGGGAAACGTGAAACTCTTGAAACATTACTTGGAAGATTAGCCATTCCTATTTACAGGCGAAGTACAGAGATTTCAATCATTGCTTTTTTCATTATTCTGTTTCAGTGGTGCCTTCCTTGATCTGAGTGAGGATGGCAATGGGTTTTCAACTGACATGTTTGTGTACCTGGGAAGATGAGTTGTGCCCTTCCAAGGTTGGCAGAATATGGCCTAAATTTACTTGTTTATATCAATTAAAGTAGATCATTTGAATTCACCAGATTGAGGCCTATAAAAAGCCGTATCCCTTGGATAACAGTTCAGTGTATCCTACCAATATTTATCTCTGTTTCTGTGAGAAATGAAAATTGAGTTTTGTGGTTTGCCCTGCAAGAAGGGCCTGTTTTATATCACTGCTTTCATACACCCATCTCTTGTGAACCCTTGCAGTATTTTGTTTCTCTGCACATCCCATAATGCTGCTGTACTTAAGGGAGATTGTTCACAGCGGGGGAGTATGCCTGGCAATAAAGAGCTTTCACCCGTGATTAAAACCAGCAAAGCAAAGCTGAGAAACATGAAAGCTGTTTATTGTTAAGTACATCTCAGCATTACAACAGAAGACTCACTTGCAAAACCGAAAGATTGTCTTAAAATAAAATAGACAAAGATGACTAGTGCCTATCGAAACTGAAGTTGTTCCAAGCCCCATCCCCTCATGCCCTTACCAGCTCAGCCTATGGAATCCCATCCTATCAGTCATGATAGATAGGAACAGCCTCTGTGTTCAATAGAACTAACCAAAAACATTCTATTGCCTGAAACCTAGGACCAAATCATGAACCTCCCCCCAACACACCCAAACAAATCAGGATACATAGCAAGATCAAGACTGCTGAATTATCTTGACATGAGACAAGAACTCCCTAAAAACAACCTACCTGGCAGTAAAAAAAAATCAATAATATCAAAGTAAATTACTGCGTTGTCATGGTACCCAAACCTGCTGCTTGGGGCATCCATGACACTTTTCCTAATGGCAACACTGGCTGTATTTGAGGCTGCTACACTCTTGATTTTGGAGTTCCGGGAACAAAGGAAGACCAAATATAGTTGGCTTCTTTCAAGGCCTCCTAGCACTGTATGGGACGAGCCATTATTAAGGAGAGAATCATGGACCCCAGGATGATGATGATAACGACAATGATGATGACAATGATGTTAGTGGAGTGGGTATTTCATTTAACAGATATATATGAGGGTAAAGGTTCCAGTATAAAGGTTCCAGTATAAAGGTTCCAGTATAAAGGTTCCAAATAATAAAAGAGATTGAATAATTTATTCAAGAAAATGATTCCTTGCTCCTGTTATTTCAGCTCTTCTTTTTGTTATCTCATTCTTCCCTTATGAGACTTGTTCTTTTAGTTCCTCACATTTATTTGTTGTTGCACCATGTTTGTTATTGCTGCTGCTAAAGGTGGAGTGTGCTGGTTTCTTCAATCACCATGGGGTAAAAATCTTGAGGTGGTAGACATTTTTATGAAGGTCTCAGCACAGCATGATATAGTTTGCCATATCATGCCTAAAATACATCCAAGCTCCCTCAAATCTGAAATCTATTTTTGAGTTCCTCCAAACACCATTTTCATTTTTTCATAGTGGGTTATATTGTTGTTGTTATTATTATTATCACTATCACCATTATTACTATATTTATTTATACCCCACTTTATCTCCCCTAAAGAAGACTCAAAGCAGCTCAACATAAAAGCCTGCCACCAGAAGGACAGCAAGGAGGGGTCTATTTTGGCTTCCCTGGGAAGGAGGTAGTTCCAGAGGAAGGTTCACTCTTTCGTTCCCACCAAACAAGCTTCAGTTGGAGGTGGGGCTGAAAGAAGGGACTCTCCTGAAGATCTTAGGGCCCGGGCAGGCTTGTACAAGGGGATGCAGCCAGCCAAATAACCTGGGCCTGAACCATATAGGGCTTTAAATGTCATAACCAGCACTTTGAATTCTGCCCAGTAACAGACTGACAACCAATGGAACTTCTGCAACGCGTGGGTTGTTTGCCCCCTGTAGCCAGCCTCAGTGAGCAAACTTTGGGGTTTCTCCCATACTGGAATTAATGCAAATATTATAAACATAACAGCGGTTATTCATAATACAAGTTATGTGCTTGTTTTAAGCAACTTTCAGTCATAGGCAATTCTCACCCACTTGCTCAAGCTGTATTTTTTGCACCCCCCCCCAAAAGTCTGGACAATCAGGATTATGTCCCTTGTATGCATTATTTCCCTTACATTTCTCTATCATTTCCCCATCTTTCACTTTTCTCCAGTTTCTTTTATCCTCCAAATAAACAACAATCAAATTTATCTGGCTGTGAGATGCAGTTTTTTTATAGATGTGTTTGAATTCTGCAAAGAAAATTTGTTAATCACCATTGAAGCTTAGCAATGGCTAAAGCATCTTCAATCTTTCCCAGGCTTTCATGTCACACTACTAACATTTTAATTAGGTGTTTCTTCCCCTTTCTCTCCCACATTTTGACTGACACTTCTAGAGAAGAGAAAAAATATTTTTATTCTGTTCTGTTATCTGATGTTAAGTAAGTGTGACAGCACTGAGGTGTTTGTCTTTGTTGTTATTCCAGGCAATGGCTGCTTTGGGAGTATGGCACGAGAAGGTGTCTTTAAATGTAGATACCGTTCTAAGGATATTACTGCTGTCGACAGATTTGCTGACACATCATTTCTTCGAAAAATAATTGACAGAGTTTGTTCATTATTCATTTGTGACTCCATTTTCTTGAAGTTATGATCTGGGGGGAAAGACCCCTTACACCCTACATGTTGTGAGTAGGCACTATGAGATATGCCCCAAGATTTAGCTGAACAAACATCCCTCGCTATGCTCCCATGCCTCTGGGGTTTAGTCTGAGCTTTAAAGAGGACAATTCAAGATCCTGAATTTATTTTATGGACAGAGTTCAACCTTGGATAGATCCTTTAAAGTCAAGATTGAAAATCAAAGCATACTCATCTCCTGACTGACAAGGAGGTCAACATCCATCACTATGTGGATCCAGTTCTAGATATTGTTATCTAGGTATTGACCCCTTCATAGTAGCTTTGTTTAGATGTTAACTGAGTATACCTGTATCTCCATCTGTGTCATCATGTCATATTATTGGAAAATCTATAGTGGAAATGTGATTGAAATAACATTTCTCTTTTGAACTTTCCCACTAAACACAGGCAGATCACAAATAGCAGGGGGAAGGCACAACAACCCATTTTCACAGTCTTTTCAGCAAATGCAATTACTGAATGTCTAAAGAGGGTTACACCATCATTATTCCTCCTTCTCCTTGAGATAAATCAACAGGATGGAAAAAGTCCACATGAGATTGCATGCCCTCTTCCAAGAAACTTTTAAAATTTCATAAAACTCTGTTTGCCTCTTTTGAGATTCCTCAGAAATTCAAATGACGCTAAATGTGTTTGGAGCCTTGGTTCAACTTCCACTTCAGTTGAAAATATAAAAGGCAACTCTAAGGCTAACATGATATTTTCCCTTTGAGACTGGCAAGCTTCATGCCTCTGATTAAAGTAACACTGCTAGAGCTTCCTATATTTGTTATTTATTGATTGTGCTTGAGGGAAGCTCCCAAAGTTCCCTGTTGAAAACTTGTAGGTTGAAGAGTCAGCTATCAACGTGAATATGCATTCTGGAAAGGAAATACACTACTTATTGCAAGTGTAATACATAGTAGATACCTGAGAACATTTGATATAGCTCATGGAAACTTCTTCAATTGTGTTAGGCAAATTATTTCAGCCTCAGAGGAAAATAAAGGCAAACCCTCTCACAACAAATCTTGCCAGCAAAACCCCATGACAGGTCCACTTTAGGGTCATCTTGAGTCAAAACTGTCTTGAAGACACAGAAGAAGGTGGATGAGGAGGAAGAAGAAATGTGACAGTGGTAGTGATGATGATGGGGAGTTGTTGCTAGTCTGAGAGAAAAGGACTGATCCAAAGTTACCTTTTCCATTTCATGGCTGAGGGGAGACTTTATCTGGAGGCTCATATCTCCAATGACCACTTAATGAAGTTTAAAGGCAGCTTGAGAGTGCAATGTTTAAATGTTGCATATTGCAAATGCATGCACACACTAAGGGCTTTAAACAGATGAGCACTGTTTGGAGCAAAGTTGGGGGTGCTCCAAAATAGAGGTTGTAATGTGCATCAGTGAACTTCAGTGTAAACCACATGAGAAAACCAATTAAAGGATGGGTGCCCCAGTGATCTGTACATGTGCATTGGGGTGGACGGAATTGGGGGGAAACCTGGAATCCTCTGGATACTGCAGATCCTGGAACAGAAGCCAACCTCTGTGGTGTGTATAAACACCATCCAGATTTCCAACCAGTTCCAGGGTTTCCCATGTAAACTTCCACACACAGAAAACACTTCCTCCTCTGCCAGTTGCATACCAAGCTAAGTAGTAAGCCCAGGGTCTCCCATATCCCACCTTTACTCTTGGAAATTACTTCTGTTGTGTTGGGTTTGGGATACCAGTATATGCAGATATTGATTATAATGAGTAGGAGCAATGGCGGAGGCGTAATTACAGTTTTCTTTTATTCCCACAGGCAGTCCTTGTTGACCTAGCTTAGATTCATTTTACTAGTCTAAGAAAATTATGTTCTTCTTCTTCTCTTCTTTCACTTTATGCTTGAGAGTAATTTGGTAGGGAACTTGTGCTTATTGTTGTAAGTCTGTAAGGCAGAAACCTTTCTTTAGAAGTCTTTTTTTAATTATTAGACAAATGTTCCGGCAATCAGCTATGCTAATAAAGCTCCCCATTTATATAATTTCAGAAGAACCAGTGTAGAGACAAATGAATTCATAAATAAATTTGAATGTTAAGAGCTCTAATCAGCTACACCTACAGCCCTAATATTATCATCATTGGGACAAGCTCTTAAAGAGCATGACAGAATACATGGAAAGGCAAAGGAAGAAATAAAGAGCTTCAACAGTTTCACTAATCAGATCCGCTTTAGTGCTAATTACAGTGTGCAGAAACAGTACAGTCATCCTGGATTGTAAGTACTGCAGGTGGAGAGGGGTTGCTTGCTTTAATGCTTTTATGTGCAGAAAGCAAAAATTTCACAGAAGAGTCTTTTACCTTATCTTTTGATTTTTATGGGAACACACTTATATGTTCTATCACCTGCTGCTTAGAATGATGCAATTCAGGAAGCGCTGTTTATGTGCTTCCTTTTTCAACAGATTTAGATTAGTCTTAAGATATCTTCAGAAAACGCAAAAGCCTATTGTGGGCTGAAATGTATTAAGGGAAATTGTAATAGAGATGGCAAAGATCTAGATGAATGGTTCTGAATAGACCTATCACTGTTAATGCATAATCTTTGATGAAACACTTGCAACTTCAGTCTTAATGAGTCTGAACAGCCATTATGCAGTGGTGACTACATTTCACACAAGTCAGTTATTTATGGTGTTATAATACAGAAAAGTGTTGATAGGCCAAGAAAAATGTAATGGCAATCGAGCCGAAATGTATTGTGCTCAATGGGTGGTGCATTCTAAAGAAAGCCCACTAGAGTTCAAGCCATCCTTTTTTTAAATCATGAAAATTCTCTCCAGTTTTATCTAGAACATGTGTTACAGAATGAGCACAGATTCCCCAAGGAATCTGTTCAAAATGTTTCATAATATGTATTTATGCATAGCCGAAAACATATGGCATAGCCCTTCTCTACCTTGTTTAAGTATATAGAAGGAGCCTGAGACACATACTTCATTCCCTTCACCTTCAGTCCTGGCCTCCCCAAATTGACACAGCAGATTTGCCAAAGATGTATGGCTCTGTTCAAATGCATGCAGCTACAAAGCTAGAATTGGTTCAGTATGCTGCCACAGAAGGGCTGCATTTCAGCTGCATGGAGCTCTGCAATTCTGATCAGACAAATGCAGTTACCATTCTTTTGCAAATGCAGAAAGCATTTCTCTTGCAGCTTCCACAAACTTATAAAAAGGAATGCCAGAACATAATTTAGGTTAATCCAGTTAAGCAATAATCCAAAAGCAGAAGTTTTTTACATCCCTTCTGCTAACAGGACTGAAGACAGACAGGTCGGAGGTTTGAATCTGGGGAGAGCATGGATGAACTCCCTCTGTCAGCTCCCACTCCCCATGCAGGGACATGAGAGAAGCCTCCCACAAGGACATCAAATATCCAGGTGTCTCCTGGGCAACGTCCTTACAGACGGCCAATTCTCTCACACCAGAAGTGACTTGCAGTTTCTCAAATCACTCTTCTCTCTCTCTCCTCTCTCTCTCTCTCTCTCTCTCTCTCTCTCTCTCTCACACACACACACACACACACACACACACAGACAAAGAAAATGTGTCGACTAAATTTTGGTAGTGTATAATAGACAAATACTTTTAAAGCTTTAACCTGTATGTATTTCTCCCATGCATTTAAGTTGTACAAAATATTTCTCGATATACCCTTTTTGTAAACAATTTTCACATTTAGATGTGTTTGCTTTCCTCTTAATATATTGTTTATCTGTTTTCTGTCCTGATGGTGTCCTCTTGTCATGAATACAGATTATGCTTCAGGGCAATCAAATGGTGAAGCGGGTCCATTCCTTTAAGAGTGATTATATCTATTTTTAAAACGCTATTCCATATTGCCTCTTGCATACATGAACCCAGCATGGACATCTGGCAGCTCTTATTCCACATAAATAAAAATTGTGTATTGTAGAAGTTTCACTTTCCTTCCATGGGTAATTAATGAAATTATCCCGTGGTTCCTACAATTTTCTGTGTCTCCTTTCTTAGGGATTAGAATGTATATGAAGTCTTTCCAATTTGTGGGCCATTGTTTTCTTTTCCATATTTGTTGACATATTTTAGTTAGGACTAGAATATACTGTGTCTAGGTTGAAGCCACTCTATGGATGTGCCATCTGTTCTTGGTAATTTATTTCTCCCATGTTTTCTGAATACAGCTTCAACTTCAGTTTTTAAAACTGTAGGTTAATCTTCAATTGGTTCTTCCTTGAATTAATCTGTCATCCTTTAATCTCTTTTATCTAGTTGTTCACTGGATTTTTTCCATTGTCTTTTTATTTCTACTGGGTTGTGTAATATATTCTTCTGCTTAGTGTAGTGCATCCCATTCTTTTTTAAAGTTTCCCTTTGATTTCTCAGATCTTGTGGAAAATATCCCATCTTCTTCCTTTGTATTGCTTTTATACTGCTTGAAAACCTTAATATGTAGCCATTGAGGCTTTTTGTTTTTCTTGGCTGTATATAGTATCCTTGACAATGTGCCTGACTTCAGTCCTAAGTTGTTCTGGTTCCCAATCAAATAGTGAAAATCTGTTTCCTATATTATCTTAAAATTCTACGAAAAATTTCTCAAGTTGTATTTTGGCATAAGACTTGATTCAGTGTTCTTCTTCATCTTTTATTTTGATCTACTGTAATTGTTTGGGCCTGGCCTCATGTTAGCCTCCCCGAGTCCCCGTTGGGGAGATGGTGGTGAGATATAAATTATTATTATTATTATTATTATTTACTCTATTTTTTATTATTAGGAATTTGTGATCTGTGCCACAATCTATTAGTTTTGCTTTTGCAGAGAGAATGAAGCTTTTCTATTTTCTATGTCTAATTACAAACTCTATTTGATTTTTGTATTGGCCATCAGGTGATGTCCATGTGTATAGCCACCTCTCCAGTTGCTTTAAGAATTGTGTTGCAATAAACAAACAGTTGGACTTGCAAAGTTCAGTCGGTCATTCTCCTGCTTCATTTCTTATTTTTAGGCCATTTTTTCCTACATTTTTTTATTCTGATCTGTTTTTCACTTTTGTACTCCAGTAACATATTATTAACAAGAAATACTGTTTTGGTGTGCAATCAATTTCCTCTTGACTTCAGTACAGAATCTTTCAATTTCTTCTTTTTCTGCTAATGTATTTTGAACATAAACTTAGATTATGGTTATATTGATGGGTTTTCCCTGAAGTCTTGTTCATGTTATTCAGTTAGACTTATATCCTTTAATTCACTAACAATGCCACCCCATTCATTCATATATTGTTATTGCTTAAGTAAAACACTGCAATTCTCTGATTTCAAATGTCCCCTTCCCGTCCACTTTACGGTTCAACTCAAGTCCTGCAATGTTTTATATTCCATTTCTTATTTTACTATGCCCAACTTCTCTTATGCCATGCTTTTTCTCTTAAAGAAATGGATCTGCTACACCATTTGACACTTCCAGAATGGTATTTAGCCTGTCCGCATATAGACCTCTCATATAGACCTGCTCTCGCTCCTGCCTACTTCTCAAATGCGGCTGGCGGGGGCGAGGGAGAGGGCCTTCTCGGTGGTAGCTCCCTGCCTGTGGAAGGCGCTCCCTATCGATGTACGGTCCACCTCATCCCTCCTGGCATTCAGGAAAAAAGTAAAATCCTGACTGTGGGACCAGGTGTTTGCACACCAGCACAAGGCAGCATTTTAGATGGGATCTTAATGGAAAGTGGATGAATAGGGCCAATGCTTTTATGGACAGAACATTGTTTTAATCTGGAATGAATTCATATGATGCTAATGTAATTGTATTTTAATGTATTTTAATGTATTTTAATTGTTGAAGGGTTCAGGGGTTTTATATTGTTACTGTGTGGGCATCGAATTGTGCCTTACTGTAAGTCGCTCTGAGTCCCCCCTCGGGGGTTGAGAAGAGCGGGGTAAAATCCTGAAATAAATAAATAAATAAATAAACGTGAAAGTTCTGATTTATGCAATCAACACACTAATTCAAACCCGACCTGGTAGTGGTGCTGCTGCTGGCTCAATCTACTACTAATTGTTTGCGGGCCACCCCATGCATTAGCCAGCTATCAGTCCTAAATTTTGCTTATTAATAATATTTATATAAACTCATTTTTCACACTGAAAAGGGATTCAGTCTGAATGCTGAGCAAGCCAGGCTTTCAATTAAGACCTATACTGGAAAGTGAAAGGACATGTCCTATTCAGTTAACACTGTACTCATGTATCAGAATGGGGAAAACCAGAATTTTTGCATGTCATTTTTTGTTAATGGAGGGCTAGTTAAAATTCATGGTAGGCTCTGTCAGCACTGAGCAGTGAGGACCCTTGATTTCACCTGGATTATGAGGCCAAATTTTAATGAAAATGAGGCCATATGGTAACTGACACTAGGGTTTTCTGTATGCTACTAATTGTCTATACAGCTTGGTACCTGTCAGATAACAGTTAAAATAATATTGGCATTGGGGAAAAATGAATAGTGATTCCATTGTTTTCTATATAAACCTTCAAATTCCCATTTCATTAAAAATTCGCCCTATGCAGCTGGAAGCACAGATTAGGATGTTTTGCCATCTGTGCAGATTAATGTTGACTAAAAGAGAGTGAATGCAACAGATGAGAGAGAGCAGGGTTGCTGTGTGTATGGGAGGGACTCCCCCCTCCCTAAAAAAAATCCTCAAATGTCTTTGACTGCCTTCTGCATCTTAACACCTGTTTCATTTCATTATCCTGCTGGTTCCGTTGTTGTCATTGTTGTTGACATAGTTTAAGGCACATACAACCTGCTCTCTCTTTTTTGAAGGGGTTTTGCATTGTTCTTCCAGTCTACCCAGCTTTTGCAGCTTTTAATTGTTCAGAATTAACACTGGATTTTGTTCAGAAGCAGCTGAACTGGTCTTGGTCTCTGATCAGTTATGTCCCTTTCTGGGCAAAGTTTCTTCTCTCCATCATGTTGCCAATCTATGGTAAGGGGGGAGAAGAATGGCAGATGTGCCACATGCAGGAAATACGGGTCTTCCAGTTCTCTTATCCTTGATTAGCCTTTCATAATCATTCCAGGAGAGGCAACATCCTTGTTTATTGAAATTAAATTTTAATAAAACCTATGTCACTGCCGTGTCCTATAGTGTTCTAATTATCCAATTACATTAGACTCTTGTAGGGAAGAGAACAAAGGGAATACTCTGTGCACAGAAGCCAAATAAAGCAGCTATGGGCAACAATTGCTAAGGCTGGGATGCAGCACTAAAATTTATGGATTTTCCAAGCTTGCTAGAAAATTTGATGATAATGTTGATTATTTCTGGAGAGCAATTGAAAAGGAACCAGGTTGAGCCCAAGCCTTAAAATTATTATATCTGTAGACTCACGAGTGGAAATACATGATCAATAACCTGGTGCAATATTTCTATTGCATCACTGTGCCAGTTTTCATTACACAGAGAGAAAGGGAAAGCAATCCTGCATACTTATTATGCTCTGGGGAAGGTGGGGAAGAGATTCTGCTGATGCTGCTTCCTTGGAATGGCTGTGCCGCTCTGTGCTTGCTCAGCCCAGTCAGGGAAGCTGAAAACGTGCAGCTGGGGGGTCAATTGATATTGTCCAAGCCTTAGCACCACCGTGTCTAAAACATTCCTACATCTTTAAGAGCCATCTCATGCCCAGATACAGTTTTTACAGGTGTGATGCTGGTTCCATAAAATAATGAAGAGATTGAACTGGAAGGCAGTCAATCCGTTCTTTGAATCTTTTCTCCATCATGGATGGGGGAACAAAAAGGGCCTCAGCCACGAAAAGAGTCTCTTTTGTTTGCAATGTGGAAGTCATAACACTCTGGAAGTAATCAACACAAAGCAGTGTTTCTGAAGCACTACAAAACTGAACATTACTACATAAATGTTTCTTGTTTTCTAGATATATCTATTTGTGATTGCAAATCAGTGGTCTATCCATCTATGGAATAAGCTAATCTCTTTTGAATTTCCATTTATTAGAATGAAACAGTAGCACGCGCCTTTATATTTGGGTCTTCCATTTTATATAAAAGTATGACGTCAAATTTTCATTTTTCATTTATATTTCCTCTCGGAAAGAGTGTTGTGTAGGGGTGTAGGGAAAATATGTCTAGAATAAGCAAATAATATGTAAAATGAAATATTTGGCTACTTGCAAATGAACCTATATTTGTCTTTATTATTTTTGTGTTACTAGTAATTGTAGAACACTCTGTACCTTGTGATACAAAGATAATTCACTGGCTGCCATGATTTACCATGACACAGCAACTCTGTTTCCTAGATCTGATAAAGACAAGCTTTTTGACTCTGATGCCGAATATAATGCCAGATAGTAGAGTCACATAGAATCAGTATATGTGTACTTTCCCATTGACCAAGGATGGGAATTGTAAGCCTGTGGAATTCAAGTGGTCTTGGGATCCCCAGACTTTCCATCACACCCCAGAAATCCCCAATAACATCTCCAAATTGAGAGCTATAATTTTCTTCGATAATGCTTAAAACATTGCAGATATGAGTGTAGGGAATGTCTCTTATCCCAAAACAAAGACATCTCCCTTCTACTGACCCACCCGCAAAAAACTGACTGAGAAAATCGTAGCATAGCTCTGGTCTTCTAGAACCCCAGGAGCCAAAACATAGCAGATTCCTTTTTGGTCTCCAGAGTTTGCCTCCTCTTGTTGTACCCAAGCAGTCCCACCATCTGCTTCTCACTTTTCTTAGACATCCTTTCGTCACTTGCTAAAATCAGGCGATGGGACTTCTGGGAAAGAATCTGATTTTAAAGACTTCCTTCAGCAATGAGGAAACCTGCATCTCTGCATTGAGGATTATTAGGAAAGAGGGTAATTTTGCCAGAGTTCTGCTGAAGATTGCAACCCTGGCATCAATGTCGTATTATCAGCATCCTGTTGAGCCGCTGCCAGCATATTCTTACTGCCATCGAGGTTCTGCTGGAATTTGATTTTAACTGGGGGTTTTAAATTGGTCTTATTGCATTTTATGTGTTTTATCTGTTATTAATTCTGTAAACCGCTTTGGGCTCCAGAGAGAGCGGTATTAGTTACACCAGAAAAGTGAACTTTTCTCCATCATCCATCTGAGTCTTAGACCATAGCTAACATAAGAACATAAGAACATAAGAAGAGCCATGCTGAATCGGACCTCAGCCCATCTAGTCCAGCATTCTGTATCACACAGTGGCCCACCTGTTGTACACGGGGATCTCGAGCAGAAGGGAGGGCAAAACCTGACCTGCTCCCTGACCCCCACAACCAGTACCCAGGGAAATCCTGCCTACCTCAACCAACTCCGAGGTGGCACTTGAATGTCCTTTTCAGTAACTACCGATACACTTGGTATCCATGAATCTGTCTAATCCTGCCTTGAAGCTGTCCAGGCTGACAGCTGTCACAACCTCTTCTGGAAGTGAGTTCCATAACCCAATGACCCTCTGGGTGAAGAAATATTTCCCCTTATTAGTCCTAATTTTCCTACCTTGGAGCTTCAGGGAGTGCCCTCTAGTTCTAGTGTTTTGTGACAAAGAAAATAGTTTTTCTTTATTCACCTTTTCTATCCCATGCATGATTTTATACACTTCGATCAAGTCACCTCTTAAACGCCGTCTTTGCTTGGGAGGCAATGAGAATTAAGCAGGTCTGGGAGGGAAAGAGAGGGTTGGAAGGTTTTGAGCTTTGTAATGTTGTATTTTTCCTCAAAACTTAATAAATGAATGATACTTAAATAAGAAATATTGTGATTATCTGTGCACATTTGCTCACATCCTCATTTGACATAACTTTGGGCATGTAACTACAGAAATATTATTTATACCCAACTGGGGGGGAAACTCTGATCTATAGTTATCTTGTTCTTCTTCCTTTCTGTCTCCAGTCCTGTGATGGTGGAGCATTTTGGGGAAATGAAGGGTTGCTTTTGTTCCCTCTAAGCTACCAAACCCACTTATATCTATTAGCATGGGGTAGATAATGGAACTCTTCCAGAGGTTTCCGCAGTAACAGAAAAGAACTTTTGAAGTATAGTGTGTCTGCATTTGATATATTCTTTGCATACAGTTAATTATTTTTATGAGGGTCGGGTTTTTTTTTAAGCCACAAAACTTTCTGTTAAGTAGATTGTTTATGAAGCTCATTAAAACGCTTTCAGAAGAATTGGACTTAAAACTTTCCTTGAACAGCAGGGGAAATAATTTCTTTTCTCATGAATTCTAGACTTGTTCATTGTTCCAATCTAGTCTGCCTGAAATGATTAGTAGCATGCTGAATATGTGTGCAGAACATTTAGAAATGATTGCTTTATTTATTTATATTGTGCCTTTATGTTCATTCTTATTCAGATTTTTTTTCTGAAGTAGTTTTTTCCACTTTAATGGGGGCGGATGGGTGGATGGGTGGGAATTACCACTTTTTAATTGACCCACATTTGTGTATATGTTCAATTTCATTTTTAATTATTCCTTTTGCTATGTTTTTAAAGGCCTTTGAAAAGAAACCAGGAGAAATATCTAATTAAGCCTGCATCCCACACCCTTCCTTCAAGAATATTCATGAGGGCTGAGGACAGTCATTGATGTAGCTGGGGTTATATATACTTGTCATTCTAATTCCAGCTTCAACAGGAAAATTATGTTACCTGGGCAAAATCTACATGCTCTGACATGGGCTAGGTCTACACTGCCATATCATAATAAGTGTAGACACATGTGATGCAGACTATGAGTATAAAACAGCTCTGTGTTTGCAGTGCAAATTAAGAGGGTGATCTGACTCCACTGAATTTCTGGCCCAGCTGGCTCCCCGTTCCCAACTTATGATCTGCTAAACTTTCAAAATTTTGTTATAAATGGCAGTTCTTAATTGGTTCTGTCTTAAAAATAGCCAATAATGAAATAATAATGAAATTTTGATATAGTTCTCAAATGTTCACCACCAGAACTTTTGTTTTGTAAGTACTTTTGAATCATTTAGAACCATGGATCAAACAGGCCTACTATTTATATTTAATTCTGTTTTAATGTTTGCATATTCGTATATTTTAAATTGTATGCTAATGTTTTTCTGTTAGGCCGATTTGAGCCTCCTTCGGGACAGATAAAGCAAGGCATCAATAATAATAACAACAACAATGTATTTGGCCTTCACTGCCAAAGAGTGCTGGTGCCTTACCAAATTACAACTCCCATGATTCCATGGCAGTTAAAATGGTGTCAAACCACATTAATTCCACAGTGTTTTTGTGTATTTGTGTGTCACTGTTATTTCACTGTATTAAAGGCACTGAATGTTTGCCTATCTGTGTATGTTGTAATCCACTCTGAGTCCCCTTGGGGAGATAGAACAAAATATAAATAAAGTATGTTGTTGTTGTTGTTGTAGATGTACTTTCAAGCTGAGATAAACCATGTAGGATATGAAATAGATAAGCATGTGAACAGTTAACAATTTAGACAATTATTCTCAACCTGTGGGTCCCCAGGTGTTTTGACCTACAACTCCCAGAAAACCCAGCCAGTTTACCAGCTGTTAGGATTTATAAAAGCTGCCCACGAGAGAGACCTCTTTCTCTCACAAAATGTGGTCTCTTGTCATGAATCCAATTTTATCAAATTTACCAAATGTATTATTCAATCAAGTTTTAACTGTTAGGATAGTGTTTATTGTGACTTTATGTATTTGTCTATCTATCTATCTCTATCTGTAACGTTATCTGGTTGTTCCTTTCAGCCCTATTATGCTGTGCTGCATACCCTGATCAAAGTATTTTTGCTCCACTACATGCAAGAGTCTGTTGACACAAATTAAGTACCTTTGCTGGCTTTTTAATATAAGATGGCTCGGGCTTTCAACAGCCCTTCAGCCTTATTTTCATGTGAGAATAAAATCAATAATTGTACTGTCAGTAGAGGGTAAATATAAATGAATTACTTCTGAATAAATTATGTTATATTTCGCTCTAATGTTCTATAAACTGAGGAAGTGAATTGCACAGGAATAATCACCTGAGGAATGTTGATTCTTGGCCTGAAAGTAAACATGACACGGCATGCATGAGCCTAGTTAAAATAGGATCTCTACGTTAACATCTTCCATTTCTGGTCCTGCCTAATAATGCAGGATATGAGCATAATGTCATCAACTCTCACATTTATGCCTTCCCACAACCAGGAGCCAAGGATATTTAGTTAGGGAGGGGGAGGCTTACAGACTAATGATGGAACACTTGGAAACTAATAAGTACTTGAATATATTCTTTTCCTCTAATTTCAAAAGTGTGTGCAGGCACCCCAGTCTTTAAAAAGACTGTCACACACCACATATTTTTCATCCTTGTGTGGGAATTAAAAGACCAGAAGGGTTCTTTTTTCCTTTTTTTCCACACATTATGGAAGATACAGTGTTTTCTGCATACATTTTTCTGTGAGTAAAATAAATCAATGTTCAAAAAGTTGCATATTACGGGGGGTGTTTTTTGTTTTGTTTTGTTTTGTTCTTGTTCATATGAAAAGGAAAGAGACCAAATTTGGTGAAGGAGAAATATAGGGCTATATTTTCCTCCCTAGATGACACTACCGGAAGTGAGTGCAGGGAGTCAAAAGAGGAAAAAGAGAATGAAATGCAGGGTTGCACAATTTATTATCAAAGCTAGTCCTCACCTTCCGCAGAGATAGTTGTTCATGCGTAAGGCTTCAGACCTATGTACACATAGTCAGAGGTGAACGCCATTTGACTCATGGGACTTAACTTCTGAACAGATGCGCAAACTGCACAATAAAATTCACCAAGGTTTTATCTGAGCATTTGAAAAATGATTTGGAGCAAGTTACATAATGACAAATGAAGAATTGTAAAAATGCTGTAGCAGAGACCGTGCCTTGTATTATTTATCTTCAGAAAATAGTGGAGAAACTCATATCCTAACATCATAGCTTGAATAACTATTGTAACACAACTACTTCTATCTTTTTTAAAAAAAAGAAGACAGCATCCTTTTGAAAAGAAACTACAATTTCACATTATATGAAGGAACTAAAATATGCCATACATGGAATTTTTATTCCATATCCAAAATGTAATAAAACATGAAATCCCAAGAAAGTATTTTACAAAAGGAAAGCCCAGTGTTGTCCAGTGTTTTGGGTGTTGGACTAAGGCTCTGAGAGGTTAGAGTCCAAAACCAGTACAACCATGGAAACCCACTGGGCAAATCATACCTGGCCTTAGAAAGAGGTGATGGCAAACTTCCTCTGAATTACTCTTGCTATGAAAGCACCAAGGTAAACTGGAGTCAACATCAAAGCTCATAACAACAATAAATAAGTTTGATAAATAAGCATCAGCTTGATTTTGCTTACTTGAATTTTGTGCAATAATATTTTTAAATATTTGTTTATTTGTTATTTAAATTATTGCTGTATTGCCTCCCAGTTCACAAGGGCTCCCAAATTATAAATGAGTAAAACACTACCAAGATAAAAAGCACATTAAAATATACTTTACAAACTCTTAGAAGCCACCAAAATCCTCCTAGAATCCATTTTGAAGCCATTCAATGTCAGCACCAACTGAACCTCAAAGAAGAGGGCATTCTATAAATGGGCCACAGCAGAAAGACTTTACAGACCAAGTTATTCAGCTTCCAACTTTGTGACTTGGGAACATAATGTTACAGAACATAAAATAAGATAGTGTAACCTACAGTGTATGAGATACATAATGTAAGGCCTAATATAGGCACTTATGTCTGTGAGAATCTGTGTGTATCTTTGGAAAACCAGATGATATAAATGGTATAAGGAAGAAAATTCTGTACATAAGTAGGCCTTTACACATTATTTATATAAACCTTCAACAGATACTATAGAATATATAAAGGAACCCGATGGTTACAATGGATAGATGGCTAAATTCTAGTATTTCAGATGACAGTGTTTACCACCACAAAGCCTGTTAAAGAAATGCAGAAATACTCTTATGAAAGTCCTTATAAAAGTATAGTCTTAATATACGTATCCTTGAATGTAATAAATGTATGACAACTTACATGGAATGGAATATACTGAAAGCTAAGTGCACAGACATTGCAAAAGATTCCCTCCTATTTCCTCTAACCATATATTGGTGCCAATATTAGTTTCCATTTTGACACTTATTCTGAATATTATGGATTCGAGGGCCAAACTATCATATGTTGAGTGAGTTAGCTAATGAATAGAAAGCATATGACTTTTAAAAAAAAGACTGCGTGTATTAGGTATTTATCACCTAAGCACATGATTTCTTGGATCAGGATCAATGGGTTCTTACCATCTTCCATAGAAAAGTGTTACCATTTCTACATTTCAGCTATGGTGGACACATTAAATGCTTCCATCATGAAAACAATAATCAGATATTCAATTAGGACCAGCATGGATGGCAGAAGGATACTCTCGAAACACTAAAGTGCCATTCATATGCATAGATTGTGCTACAGTGATGCAGTTTTCTCCATATTTTTTCTGTTTAGTTGTTTAATTTTTTTACCTCCAATAGCAATATAATTGCAACCGTTTCACAATTACCCTCTCTAGTCTACTAGTTTTCGTTTGCATTGATCTTTCCACATAGCAGCAGAGGAACAATGAACAATTTGATATAAATGTAATTTAAATGCAATTATAATAAACTCAAATGGCTAGGGGAACACAGGAATAGAGGCTGGTACTGGAAATGATTTTAATTGTCTTTTTAATGAAACTCTGAGATTTAAATTGATGATGTGACTTTACGGGAGACCAGTTCTCAAACCCCTTTCACATATTCTTAGTGGAGTAGCTGTCAAACTTTCTCTCTTCAGGGAACTATTTGCCCATTTTTCTTCTGTGCATCTACTATGGAACTGTGGCACACATCGGGGCTTTCTGCAGCATGTTTTGGGCTACAGCCCTGCAAGGCAATGGCTTGTCCTTTTCAACCTCACGATCACCATGTATGATTACAATGAGAACTTTGCAGAACTGTTGGCAGTTTGAGCTGCAGAGGCTTGTTTATTCATTTTTTTTCTCTGCAGGCTTGTGGGCGAATCAGGTGGCAAACTGCCTCTTCCTGTTTTGTATTTCCTGATCTAGAGATGTTTCAAATTAATAGGAACTTGCCAGAGTTCTTTATAACCCCAGTTGATGGAAAACTGCCATTTCACCCAGAATGATCTGTTCCCAGAGTTACTTATCACAAATTTACTATTTGTTAAAAGTATGTATGAATTGTTTTCTGTCCATCATAAATCCAGGGGGGGGGGAGAGATTCAAAACTATTTGTAAAACAATACTGAAAGCTGGAAAAGACAGGGAATTGTTTTATTTATTGAAATGTTTCAAGACAGTCTAGAGAATAGAGCCAATTTTGGGTAGTCGCAAAGGGGGAGGAATTGTAATTACGATGTTTTGGAGCTCCTTTCCATTTCCCCATGCCAGCACCCTCATTTTTTCAGGCTTTCTCAGGAGGATGTGTGTGGATATAAAAAAGTAGTGAATACTTCCTTCAGTCTAAGGGCCATGCTTTCCCCATTTCTGATGTAAATGGTTTGACAAAATTGATTTAGAAGGCTTCTCAGCCAAAACCTCTGCACACAACAACTTATTAAAAGTTGTTGTGTGCCAGTCTGAGTCCCCCGATAGAGGTGAGAAGGTCGGGGTTAGAGTTTTAAATAAATAAATAAATAAATAGAAGTTGATAATAGTAGTGTGTGTAAGATTGACAAGGAGGCTTATCTGCTGTAACAGTTTGAGTATCCCTTACCTAAAATGCTTGGGACCAGAAGGGTTCCATTTTTAAGAGGTTTTCCCCAGATTTTGGAATAGTTATATGTACAGGATGAGATATTCATTTCTCTTTCACATATACATTGCCTAAAGGAAACTTTGCATACAATGATTTTAATAATTTTGTGCATGAAACAAAGTTTATGTATTTAATTATTATTTATTTATTATATTTACTGTATACCCTGCCCTTCTCACCCTGAAGGGGACTCAGAGCGGCTTACAAGTAGGCAAGAATTCAATGTCGCATAAAACAGCTAAAACAGATAAAAATAAACATATGCATTAAAAAACATAAAATCAAAAAATTCTAAACATTAAAAGCCATTATTAAAACCACACAATCTAAAATCATAGTCCATGAGTCATTATGACATTGCACTTATTCCATATCACTTATCGCACTGAATTTATTGTTCGAAGGCTTGGTCTCACAGCCACACTTTATTTTTTTCCCTAAAGGTCAGGAGGGAGGGAGCTGACCTGATTTTGCTAAGGAGGTAGTTCCACAGCTGAGGGGCCATCACTAAGAAGGCCCTGTCTTTCGTTCCCACCAACTGCACCTTCTAAGGAGGTGGGACCGAGAGCAAGATCTCCCCAGAAGATCTTAATGCTCAGAAAGCAAAGGGTTGACTATCTCGGGTACACACAGAGACAACTTTGAATTATTCAGATTTTGGAATTGCAGATAAGGAATACTACATCTGTATTTGTGTTCTTCTTGGAGAACTCAGCAGTAAGCTTTTAAGCAACCCCTGGAAGGCAATTAGAGGCCCACTATTGTTATTGTAGACCTTTGAAGATTGTTGATAGATATACCCTAATTGATAACATTATAAAAGCAATTCGTCATCTGTTTCCATCAGCCACACAAGATCAAGGTCCATGCTTCCAAATGACTATAATGCCAAGGAGGTATATCTACTCCTATCACCTCAGAAATTACTTCAGAAAGCTACAGCGTCCTTAATTTCCCAGGCACTTCTCCCATACAATCAATATGAAAACATAAACATTTGCACAAATGTACCTTAGACTAAGGCTTTCTGAAGTAACTAACCGTTCTTACAATGGATCATGGGACTATCTATCTACATGACATTCTTCCTTCTAGTGTCCTATCTTCAGAGCATAAGGATAGTACAATGCAGTGTCACAAAGTATAGACTTCTGCTAATTAAGGTCAGCAGTGCAGTTGAAATGCTTCACAGAGCCAGATTGCTTTCCTGAGCTTTGTCCACATCTTAGAGAGCTGTTTCCACTACCATGACCATATTTTTTAAATCTGGCCAGAAACGGCACCAGTGATCGACTGCCCTGGGGGAAAGCTTTATAAAAATGCTATTTATTATCATTCCTTCATCTTACAACCAGGATTTCTCATTTAATATTCACTCTATGCTAGTCCTTAAAGAACAATTAAGCACTGGGAAGGCTCCAAAAAACTGTCTCCCTTTTCAAGGTATTCCCCAAGCAAAACAAGGGATTCTAGTAGGTTTCATTGGATCATATATACTTGTGTGGTTTTAAGAGATTTTTTCAATTTTATCTATTTATAAAATTACTTGGAGCTGAGGATTAAAGAGGAAGGTTTAATGCAGGAAAGCTGATTTAAGACTGAGAATCTTTCTTAGCAGCATCCATTTAAAAGTTAATCTTTGATCATCTGTGAAGCTGATTACCTAACATGTAAAACCTATGAATGGGCTTCTCTTTTATCATACAACCTAGAATAATTTTGTTTATCTACATGTGATCAATCACATCAGGATATATGTTGGATTTGGCCATAAAGCAAAGTGTTGTATTCTGAAAGAATCTACCCTAAAACAATGTTTTTATTTATTACTTAAATATTTCTGTATCAACCAAGGTGATAAAAAACAAAAAGAAGAGAAGGGATGCAATTACTTCATAATTTCTCCGAGTAGGGAAACAGGATCACAGTACCTTGAAGCCAAATATGGAACTGTTGAACTCCACCCTTCTCAAGAATAGTATATATCCCGCCCAAGAGAGGGTGTATCAAATGATACTTTTGATCTTGGCCCAGAGGCTTGCTATTTAAAGATTTCTGACACAGCATGTGCGGGTGCTTTTTCACTTCTCTGCTTTAAAAACTTCAAATTGCTTCACAGTCAATTGTGTGCCTTTTGCTATCTCTTCTTCTTAGGTATCATCATTAATCTGGGATAGCTCAGCCTCCCAGCACACAGAACATGCACCTTATTTTGCAGAACACTCTCAGAGCCACTTCCTATCCCCTGTGGGGAGAAATCACACTGTATGCTATTTTTCTTTTCTTCCTTTTGAAAAACTCTTGCAAGATAACTTACAGAGCCTGGCTGTCCAACCTGCCTGCTGGGCAGAACACTTGAAATGTTCTGGCTTACCACAGTGTGAAACAGTACCCCATGTTCTCTAAGTATACGGACTGATGCTCTGCCATCCCACTTTGTCAGCTGTCCCAGTCTTTTCTCCTCCTCTCATTTCCCCCTTTGTCCTCAGCAAATTGAATTCAAAGTGCAAAAGTAATTGGCATTCAATTAACTCAGTGGGGGAAAGGAGGGGCAAAATATTTTCCATTCCCAGTAGACCTGTATTGTGGCAGCCTCTCTTAGCTTGCCTGTACTTCCTCATTAATTACTTCTGCCATATTGGCCGTACTCTGATGTTGCTTGGTTGGAAATGTCCCAGATTTCACCTGTGAAATGTTACCGTGTACAGGACTATAAGCTCTTCTTGCAAAGTATATTGGAAGCAGCATGCTGGTCTCTAAGCTGGCCTGACACAAAATCACTTAAGGAAGGGGTGATCCTTCAGAAGTTGTGGGGTTGCATTTCGCATCCATTGTGTCCATCAAAGCTGGTGGAAAATGGTGAGAGTTGTAGTTCATCATCTGCAGAGCCACCTCTTGGCCAGTCCTGTGCATAGAGCATCCGCTAATGATGAATGAAAAGCCCATTCCCATGTCCTCCTGTAGTGGATCTTAACTCCAGTGCCTGCAATAAGAACTAATAACAAAAATTCTATATCTTTAGAGAAGCATTGCTATGAGAAAGACAAAACTCCCACCTCAATAAAATCAATCATGAAGGAGTTTCTCAGCTGAACATTATCTATAAAACAACAAGTAATAATGTTAGGTGAGGGCAGGTGGTCAGGAAAGTTACTGAGGCTGAGACATGGGCATGTGCTCTCCAACATAATAGTCTCAGAGTGCAATATTCTTTTCAGTGCAGTTGATAGGTTCCTGGAAAAAGTTCAACTGATCGCCAAAGGCTCAGAGTGCTGCTGGCCAGTGGCCACCTATGAAGGATGTTCATCCTTTGCTTCTTCTATATAATGAACCAATAAATATGGCCATAGGATAGACCACTTAAGTTAGACCAGCTAGCCATCCCCAACTCAGTCTCATCAGGATGTATTGTACTAAAACTTTCATCTTTCCTAGATAGCATGACGAACAATCCCTGACTGCAAATGCTAGCGATTTTAGTTTAATACTTCTGGGAAGCACCAGGTTAATGTAAGCCGAGATCATATCTGTGAATTTTTGGTTCAAGTTGCAAAATCCTTAGGGTAAAAGGCTACAAGTGAAAAGTGAAAGGGCATATCTCTATTTCATGTTATCCCTTTGTCTGTACAAACGACTTTCGGAAATGCTATCTGGCTCAGGATACCATCTCAGCCCTCTTGATGTCAACAGGAAAATTCCTGTTTGTTTTAATTGAGCTGGATTTCATCCTAAGCCTCCAGCTTTATCTACTGTTGTTTATTTAGCTATTGTAAGTTCTTCTTTCTGCATTTAAAATAACACAGAAGGATTGGAAAGATGGGAGAGAAGCCACATTCTTTGAATAAATCTTTGTCGTTGAGTCTTAAGATTGTCTTTTCACGTGTCCTCTTAATATCCTGGCAGGGATTCATGTCAAGAATTCATTTTGACTGAGATTTGTAATCAAAGACAAGCTTGGCTTATGCAAAATTGATGCCTTGTGCCTTGTTGTTTTCAACTCCCAAACAGGGAAGTCCGTGACGAGGGGTGCGGAGCTTAGTTACGACTCAGTACTTGCTTGCACAGTTCTGCTTCTCTAGGGACTGGAAGCAGATGCAATCTGGTAAAGCATAAAAGATGTAGAAGAAAATTTCCAAATTAAGTAGAACTTCAAACAGCTATTAAAAATTCATTTAAAATGCCAGCCTGACAACAATGTACTCTCTAGAATTCATTAATAAATTTCAAGATTCTTAAATCTTTCCAAATCAAAGGAGCCTTTCCTTACTTCCCTCATTATGATAGGGGTCACATTATATTATCACTATCTCACAGTCAATTACAGTAAGGCTAAATGCTTACTTGTGAGTTGTAAAGCAACTTTAGCTTCCTCTTTGTTCTTTCTGTTTTGTCTGTTCCTGTTCTTCAATAGTTCATAAGAACATAAGAACATAAGAAGAGCCATGCTGAATCGGGCCTCGGCCCATCTAGTCCAGCATTCTGTGTCACACAGTGGCCCACTAGTTGTACACAGGGATCTCTAGCAGAAAGGAGGGCAAAACCCTCACCTGCTCCCGACCCCCCACAACCAGTACCCGGGGAAAATCCTGCCTGCCTCCATCAACACAGAGGTGGCACTTGGATGTCCATTTCAGTAGCTACCGATACACTTGGTATCCATGAATCTGTCTAATCCTGCCTTGAAGCTGTCCAGGCTGACAGCTGTCACAACCTCCTCTGGAAGTGAGTTCCATAACCCAATGACCCTCTGGGTGAAGAAATATTTCCCTTTATTAGTACTAACTTTCCTACCTTGGAGCTTTAGGAGTGCCCCTAGTCCTAGTATTGTGTGACAGAGAAAATATTTTTCTTTGTTCACCTTTTCCATCCCATGCATGATTTTATACACTTCGATCAAGTCACCTCTTAAACGCCGTCTTTCAAGGCTGAAAAGACCAAGGCGTTGCAACCTGATTTCATAAGGGAGCTGCTCCATCCCTTGGATCATATTTGTTGCCCTTCTTTGTACCTTTTCCAGTTCCGTTATATCCTTCTTGAGGTGTGGAGACCAGAATTGTACACAGTACTCCAGATGTGGCCTCACCATAGATTTGTAGAGAGGCAATACAACATTTGCCGACCTATTTTCGATTCCCTTCCTGATCATGCCAAGCATAGAATTTGCTTTTTTCACTGCTGCAGCGCATTGGGTTGACATCTTCATTGAGCTGTCCACCAAAACCCCAAGATCCCTTTCCTGGTCTGTCTCGGAAAGCTTTGACCCCATCAATTGGTAGGTGTATTTGGGGTTCTTTTCCCCGAGAAGTGTCCATTTATTACCACCCTTTGTTTCCTACAGTTTAGCCAGGTTCCAATCCAGGACAAGACCTGTCCCCTGATTTCATGGCTGAAGAGCTTATTTAGGAGCCTTTGGTGAGGGACTTTGTCAGTTCCTTATATCTAGAGCTCTATTACTTCCTAATATTCATTTAACTTTAGCAACAACAAAAAAATCAGCAGACTTTCTTTCAAGCCTTCCTCCTTTCATCTTTCCTGGACTTTTCGTTCCTTATGTTTGTTCTTATAATAGCATTTAAGACCACAATATACTATTTTTATCTTCTCTTTTGCAGAGCACCAATTGCTTTTGGTGCCATATAAATAGAAAACAAAAATTATAGCCACTGATGAATTAATAAGAAAACAGACTTCTGGACCAAGTTTTGGAATATCTCTACCCACTCAACAGAGAACCAAACCCAGTGGTTTTTTTATGTAGTACAGACCCCTCCAGTATGTAAGTGAAGCAGAGTTTGGAATCTGTATTGATTTTCTACTTGATATCTGCAACATACATTCAATATTTCCAGAAGCTTCATACAATTCTAATCCTAGGCACCTAAGCCCTAAACCCATTAATGGTAGTGAGGTGAGTTTTAAAAACTCATGAGTTGCAAGACCCGCAGGCCAAATCTCACCCACCATGTCATTTTATGTAGACTGTGAGGCTTTCAGTAGCATGACAACGTAGTTATGTTTATGCAATCTCACAATTACAATGGGCCCTTCTGAAGGCAATCATAAGGCTGATGTGGCACTTGAGGAAAATGAGTTTGACACCCCTGAACAAAGGTCTCATGTCTGAACTATGAGTAGTGCAAACACTTGCAATATTGCCTGTGCAAAAGACATTTGCGCGAAGGTATAAAGTAGTACAGTTATCCGTGTAAAGCTGTAGGAGAAGTAGCCAGGAGGTAGGACTCTGAAAGAAAGCAATGGATACGGAAATGTTGAAGCAATCTTTCTCACCAATTGTGGGTGCATCTATGCTGTTGAATTAATGCAATTGGTCGTCACTTTTACTGCCAGGGCTCAGTGCTATGGAATCATGGGTGTTGACATTTTGCAAGGTCTTTAGCCTTCCATGCCAAAAGTACTGTGCCTAATCAAACTGTATTAATTCTACAGTGTAGATGAGCTATGTGGCTTTCTTAAAAAGCATATTTCATGTGAAAAGCAATACATAGGATCAGGAATCCTGTTATTGTCACTCCATATTTGGTTGAACACTTAGAGATTTACATAAAACAGGAGTGGGCTCCACATGTGGTTGGGACAATTAGGAGTGTAGCATAACAGATGTTTGGATAATGTTCAACATCCTGCATTTTGGGAGCCTCAAACAAACATATGGCTGAAATTAAATCTTTTGCTTTCTAACCCTTTCCCAATATCCATTTTTCTTGTTGTTTTTGAAAGGGCAAAGCATAGTTCATAATTCTAGGTCAGTATGAAAAGCTGTTGATACATTCAGTTTCAATATATTTTCAGATCCCTTTATCTCTAAGTTTTATTTACATACAAAATAAGGCATAATACATAAACCCAAGCTTACATTTCCTTTAGCTGGAAAAGTCTTATTTCTGAGAAATAAAGACTTTGAATTATCTAGCCATGAAACCTTTTCTGCAGATTATCATATTTGTGTTAAAAGGGGTTAGTTATGGCCTTGGTTACAAGACATTTCTGTTCATAGTATCGAGCTTTTTGATTTATACTGTAGCTTTCCGTTTGCTGTATTCAGGAGAGAGAGGGATGTTTAGTATGTTTTGAACATTTATAAATAACTAGCTTGGGCACCCAGCGGTGCCCAGGTGTTTTGAGAAATGTAGTAGTTGGTATTTAGCAGTTATTTAAGTGGCTCACAGTGGGATCATGAAATCACTGAAGGTACTGCAGGTCCCATCATCCATTATGCACCCACCTCCAAACAGCACCAGGACTCGGAGTGGGTCATGGAGGGTCTGTCTGCCAAGTTTGGCCTTGGTCCATCATTATTGGGAGTTGCAGTGGGATCATGAAATTACTGAAGGTACTGCAAGTCCCATCATCCGTGGTCCACCCACCTCCAAACAGCACTATGAGTCAGGGTGGGTCATGGAGGGTTTGTCTGCCAAGTTTTACCTTGATCCATCATTATTGGGAGTTGCAGTGGGATCATGAAATTACTGAAGGTACTGCAAGTCCCATCATCCGTGGTCCACCCACCTCCAAACAGCACCAGGACTCGGGGAGGGTCATGGAGGGTCTGCCTGCCAAGTTTGGCCTTGATCCATCATTAATGGGAGTTGCAGTGTGATCATGAAATTACTGAAGGTACTGCAAGTCCCATCATCCGTGGTCCACCCACCTCCAAACAGCACCAGTACTCGGGGAGGGTCATGGAGGGTCTGCCTGCCAAGTTTGGCCTTGATCCATCATTAATGGGAGTTGCAGTGTGATCATGAAATTACTGAAGGTACTGCAAGTCCCATCATCTGTGGGCCACCCTCCTCTAAACAGCACCAGTATGTAGAGTGGGTCATGGAGGGTCTGTGTGCCAGGTTTGGCCTTGATCCATCATTATTGGGAGTTGCAGTGGTACAATGAAATTACTGAAGATACTGCAAGTCCCATCATCTGTGGCCCACCCTCCTCCAAACAGCACCAGGATGTAGAGTGGGTCATGGAGGCTCTGTCTGCCAAGTGTGGTCTTGCTCCTTCATCATAAGGCGTTGACATGGTATTATGGAAGTAGTGAAAGCACTGCAAGTCCCATCATGCATGGTGTACCCTCCTCCAAAGTGCAGCAGGTCATGGGGGCTCTGCGTGGGCAGTTGGGTGTGTATTGGTTATTGAATGAGGGTCACAGTGGTCTTAGGAAGTTATTGAAGGTACAGGAAGTCCCATCATCCATGCCCCCCCTCAAACTGCACCAGGATGTAGAGTGGGTGTTGGGAGGGGGGTGTGCGACAAGTGTGGGGTTTTTTGTGTGTTTTAAGAGGCGTAGTCAGGAGAAATAAGAAAAGTAAGTGTTACTATGAAATCAGGCTGAGGCCTAGCCAGGAGAATCAAGTGGAAGAAGTGCTGCTGTGTGTGGAGGGCGAGGCCTAGTTGGCAGGCATGTAGCCAGGGGAGGGCTATGGGGGCTTCAGCCCCGCCCCGCCCCCGAAATTCTCAAGGTGGTCTGCGAAAAGGCCTTACTGGTACATTATTTAAACTGTTATGTTTATTTATATCATGATCTGATCACCATGCTCATTATATCCCACATTAATGGGGTTATTGGGATAACAATACAAAAGGTTTGCTAGGGTAGACCCTCTTCCACCCAGTCTCAGCCCCCGAACCAAACTCAGCCCCCCGAATCAAAATCCTGGCTACAGCCCTGCTAGTTGGTAAAAGTAGCTAAAGGAAGCCTGTTTGTAAAGTAGTGTCTGTGAGAGCTTTGAGAATAGGGAAGCAAGAATGGTGGCCAATCAGAGCTGGTGTAGCAAATGTTCACTCAGTTTGGTTCAGGTCCGGCTGAGGCCTAGTCAGGAGAATCAAGTTGAGGAAGCCTTACTGTCAATTCAGGCTGAGGGCTAGTTTTTAAAATCAGCTGAAGGAAGCCTTTTTGTAAAGAACTCTGTGTGGCACCTTTGAGATTTGGGATGTTGGAATGCTGGCCAATCCATGGTCCATCCTCCCTCAAACTGCACCAAGGCGTAAAGTGGGTCTTGGGGGTTCTGTGTGCCAAGTTTGGTTTTGTTGTCTCATTGTTGGGGGCTGCAAAGTGTTTTGGACTTAAACTCCCACCATGCCTGACTGGCTCAGGCCTTTTCCTTACCCCCCTGGCACTTTTGAGTCTCGGAATGTTCGTGTTGGCTGGCCAGTGGGAGTTGTTTATGCAAATAACCCCACAGTGGGAGCCAATCCGAAAGCTGCCACATTTCCTTCCGCCCTTCCGCCCTCCGGACACATACAAACATACATACATACAAACATTCCGCTTTATAAAGGTATAGAGATAGAGATTACTCTGAAGAAATCCACGTGATGATGTGGTCTCTCCCCACTTTGTGCTAGACCAACATTTCTCAACCTGAGCGTTGGGACCTCTGGGAAGGTTGCGAGGGGGGTTTCAGAGAGGTCACCGAAGACCATATAAAAACACGTATTTCTAATGGTCTTAGGAACCCCTTTGGCAGAGAAGGCTGAAGATCTCTCCATCTATCCTTCACTTCCTTTTGGGAAACAGACTGTAAGTCCTCCTGCTTTGATTGGCTGGCTTCTCAGCTGGCTTTTCAACCAAGGGGAGGGCTATTTCTGAAACTTCAAGTGGGTTCTCCCCTAAATCACTGTCCATTCCTCCCAAATCCCTCCAGTATTTTCTGTCGATCATGGGGGCTCTGTGTGGGAAGTTTGGCCCAATTCCATTGTTGGTGGGGTTCAGAATTAAGGGGTCATGGCATTAGGAAAGTTGAGAACCACTGTGATCGACACATTAACCCTCCCAGGCAAACCACATTAAGGCTTATCTCTTACTCCAGGGCCAAACACACGGTTTTGGAGTCTGAGCTCCCCTTTTGTTTGTATTGCATTGCTATCTTGTTTTCCCAAATACAGTTTTGTTCCATCTGAAGTTTCTTGTTGTTTGCCTTCAAGCCATTTTGTATTCATGATGACCCAAAGCAAACCTATCTTGGTGTTTTCTTTGCAAGATTTGTTCACAGGGGGTAAGAGTTGTGTCTACAGTAAGAGTTGTGTCTACACTGGGGTGGCCTTAATTATGTCAATGGGAAATAAGGTTCCCTTTGATAAATAGGTTTGCTGTCTACAACCCTTCCTATACCTCATTTGGTAATTGTTTGTCTTCGTTTTTTGTTGTTTTGCATTCACTTTCATAAAGTTATTCATCAAGGTGATTCATAAGGAGCTATTTATAACTTTTATGAATAACTTGCCAGTTCACTGCTAAGCATGATATTATAACTAAGGCCTAAAGCCAGCATCACATGGAGGCTATAGTATCACTGCAGCAGGCATACCCTCCCTGATACATACTACCCTCAGGGCTGCCCAAAACCCTGCTTCTCATAGGTTGACAAGGCTTTTAAGGTGCCTGGGGGAAATTGCTTCCATTCCCTATTCAGCCAACAGAAATCATCACCTGATGTTGCCTTAATACTCTCTTACTACCAACCAAAACTTTATTACGGTCACAGACCAGCACAAAGCGGGCACAAGCTACTCTCTTACTATAACTATGGGGTAGGACAACATTATTTGTGCATTCTTTTCACCTAAATTTTGCCTATATTTCTAAGTCAGGGGCCCCACTGGATCAATTACAGCACAAAACTTGAGGTCCTTGCATTTCTGTTTTTATTATACAATGCACATGCATATAGATATGGGCTTTGTGACCAAAGGCATTTCATAACACTGACAAAGTGAAGCAACAAAAAGAGAGTGAAAGGAAGGCAGAACAATGAAGATGAATAGCCAAACATTTTCTCAAGGTTATGTTGCCATTAGAAAAACCTTTGTATCATCAGTCAGATTTAAAGACAATTCATGTACTGACAATGTTTTTTTTTTGTATTTTTCTGAGATATACTAAGGTAGCAAAGAAGACCTTGGTTTCCTTTTATGCCATTGTTTGTGTAAGTGAAGGTAAAGCATGGAATAAATCAAGCTTTTCTTCCTCATCCCTTGACATGTGGTATTCTCATTAGTTTGTGAATTTAATGTTAGTCATACCTGCATTATCTTCATGTGTCACAGCGATCAGTCACGAATCTTTCCATATATTGCTTTGTACCAATCTAGAGTTTTTCAGAGTTGACACTAAGGGCAGTGTATCTGTCAGTTTCCTTTTCTCCCTCACTTAGATTTCACTTTCTTTAAAACCCTGAGGATAAATTAATTGAGATTTTGATCACCAGTCAAAATTATATTACATCAAACATTTCAGTACAGTAGCTATGCAGAAATGGAATTCATACAACACCACTTACTGCTGTTACATTTGCCACTGAATACATTTGTATTTACCCTCACTTTATTCCTGTACACACACACACACACACATTTTAAGTGATCAGTCATCTAGTAATACAGGGATTGATAACTTCTAAAAGTCTGAGGGTCAATTTAGGATGTTGTTAACTCTCATGCAAGTCATCCCCCGCCCCGCCCCTATTTCTACACACTTCTAAAACAGTTCATAGATGAAGTACTACAGGGCCCATCATATGACACAGACAGACTCCTGGCTGTCATCCATGGTGTTTCATCAGTGAACTGTGTCAGAAGTGTGGAGAAATGGGGGGAACTGAAGCCAGGGGGAAATGGTCTTCTGAGCTCCCAATGGGAGAAAGTGCTTAAAAACACATAGGAATGGGATCTGTCAGATTCGCCCATGATGAATCGTTACAGTGACATGGAAGAATGGGTGTTCCTATGGGCAGTCTCCTATACTCCACTTCTTTGACAAAATTATTCTGCATGAGCCTGGAACAGTTTTTTAAAATGAATGTAATCCTAAGGAGTTGTAAGATATTACCACTTTGTTTTCGCTGCATTTTCTCCTTCCTAGTAATCCACGCTTTTGAAATTGCAGTATTGCTAATTTTGTAACTTTTTAATAACTTTTTTTTGCCAGCGATAGGAAATTAGAACAGTGCCTCGGGTCTCTTCGAGAGTTTGAGATTGAGAGGGAAAATAAAAGAGCCCAGAGAAGTCTTAAAAATAGGGCTTTGTGTTTCCTCTAAGTGAATAGTTGAATCGGGAGGAGGCGATCCTGTGTGATAGGGGTAAGTAAATTCCCCATCTTTTTAAAAGACAAAATACCATGCAATGAAGACGATTTCCCCCGCTTTTCCTCATTTCCTTCAGCTCCATCTCATGAAGTCCTTATTCTCACTGTAATATGTCACATACTGTGTTGACGCTAAACATATGAAAACTACCAGTTGAAACTAGAAATGAATACAGACAGTCCCCAAGTTATGAACAAAATAGTTTTTGTAGGTATGTTCTTAAGCCGAGTTTTTGTGTAAGTAAGAACCTGTAGCCAAGTGTGTGTGTGCGCGCGCGCCTTTGAGTAGCATAGGGAAGAGTTAACACCCTGTGATGTTTGTTTTGCCATTCATGCCCCTGCTCAGAAGATTTTACCTCACTTCCTGTCCCTGTGATCACTGGATTTTGAGAAAAAATGACTTGTTGTGGAAACAAGAATTAGTGATAAAGCTTCAGTGGAGACATCTTTTACCCATGGCAACTCTTTTAGGAGTGAATTTCCCCTCCGAAGGGTCAATTTCTCTCACTTTTTGGTTGCCTCACCCCCATTATTAATTATGAGTCATATGTAAGGACCTTGTCACACAGGTGGCTGGCAGCAGAAGCATTGTTCTTAATGGTGAGACATGGAGGTGATCATTTCACTTAACTTCATTTCACCTTGCTTCATTGGCTGGACTGCGATCCCATGGAGGGAAGCAGGGTGCACGCACAGTGCGCACGACTTCCCTCTGCTACCCAGGCATGGAACTGGCAACACGGGAAGCCTCCCATCTTGCTTTGGCAGCAGAGGGAAGCCACGCACACTGCACGTGCACCTCACTTCCCTCCTTGGGATCACCGACCGGTGAAGCAATGCAAAATGAGGGAAGGCAAAATGACTGACTCCATGTTTCACCATTAAGAACAGCACTACCACCAACTGCCACTCATGTGATGAGGTCCTAAGTTAAATGTTTGTAACTCGGGAACTGCCTCTAGTTGTCCAGATACATTTCAAACATTGGGAAGGAAGTATTTGATTCTATTCTTGTTGCTTTGCTAAATCATTGCCGGTGTAGATTTTTAAAACTGGAAAATGAAAAATGGGTAAAAATATGGACTGAGGGAAGTTACATGTGGCCCAGAAGAAGACTGGGGTTTTAAAAACAGCCTTTATCTGCATTTGGATGATGAACTGCATTTTGCCAATTACTATATGGATTAGATGAAATTAATATACTGTATGCAGTATCAAATTGCAATATAAGTGTCCTAACATACACGCTAGAAACTACTCCTTAGAAAAGCCAACTACAATATTATCTATTTCTTTCTCATGTAACAGCTTCTTAATTAAACAAATGTACACTTTGCTCCTCGTCTTCCCCAGAAAAATGTGCACTTATGGTCAAAATGTGGTGTTCACTAGTAAAACAATACATTAGTTAAACAGATTAAAACTTCCTTCCACAGTAAAAAGACATTGATATTAGTTATCCCACAGAAAGCCCCCTTCTCACCCACAACATTATTTTCAGCCAACAATTAGAAAGCTGTATGAGACCTTCCTGCTTAAGAAAAGGCTTTATTGCCAAGAGTGGATTAAGTGCCATGTAGCAATCTCTGTAATTTTCACAAGGGGTGTTTAAATTGGTCTGTAATTCAAATGGAAATTCTACATAGGCCAGAACAGTGTCTTCCAAACTGTGATTCCAAGAACTTAAGAAAGGGTCCTGTGAGGTCCTCAATTAGAAAATCTGTAATGGCAGAAGGCAAGCTTTCCTAAATCAGGGTTTGTCTTCCATTCTCATTTGTCAATGAAATATGCAATCACATTTAAGTCCTGTCTATTCTCCACACCCAAACTTACTGCCCATGTACACTAAGAATATTAATCAGGATGTGATTCAAAACCTTCTGTAATTTTTAAGAGTTCTTCAAGCAATAAAACAGTCTGGAAAAGAGGGCCTCGCCTTAACATTGGCTATATCTAGCCTCCTCCCAAACATCCTTTTGTAAACTGGTAAGATCCTGCCTTTGTAGAGAGGAATCCCAGCTGTTAATGGTTATTTAATCTTTGAATTTTAACACCTCTGCTTTTTAAAGAATTTTAAGGGGGGCAGGAATTTACTCTTTGCTGCTGTTCCAGTGTTACATTGTGTGTGTGTGTGTGTGTGTGTGTGTGTGGTATACTGCTTTAAATTATATAACAGAAAGATGAGGTCATTAATATTTTTATTAAAAGTAAACATTTTGGCTAAATACTGGGGTCACATGTGGCTTGCACTTACTTGTATAGCCCATGTGACCCCCCTTTTGTTAATCAGTTCAACTGCAGTTGGAGAGTGGGGAATTAAACCTGCAAAATCCCCATTTGAATGTTGTTGCCCCACACTTTATTTAGGCTCTACATAAACCTTTTCTTAGACCTCCTAATTACTTCTGCTTTCATAAAAATATGTAGGTGCAACCTATAGACATCTGACAAGATGGAGTGGGAAATTGATCAGGGTTGCCCCGGTCCCTGCATAGACGGGCTTCCCTGAACTAGAATTTTCATTTGGTTTAGAGCTGTGTTTCTCAACCTGGGGGTCAGGACCCCTGGGCGGGATTACGAGGGGGTGTCAGAGGGGTCGCCAAAGACCATAAGAAAACACAGTATTTTCTGTTGGTCATGGGGTTCATGAGTGAGAAGTTTGGCCCAATTCTATCATTGGTGGGGTTCAGAATGGTCTTTGATTGTAGGTGAACTATAAATGCCAGCAACTACAACTTCCGAGTGTCGAGGTCTATTTCCCCGAAGCTCCACCGGTGTTCACATTTGGGCATATTGAGTATTCGTGATTGGTCCAGATCCATCATTGTTTGCGTCCAGAGTGCTGTCTGGATGAAGGTGAACTACAACTCCAAAACTCAAGATCAATGCTCAACCAACCCTTCCAGTATTGGGTTGTTGTAGGTTTTTCGGTCTAACATAAGAACATAAGAACATAAGAATAACAGAAAGATCAGCCCATCTAGTCAGCATTCTGTGCCAATAGTTTTTACACGGGATTCTAGCAAAGGGAGGGGCAAAACCCTGACCTTGGCCCCCAAAGTACCCGGGTCAATCATGCCTGCCTCCATCAACACAGAGGTGGCACTTGGATGTCCATTTCAGTAGCTACTGATTCCCCCCATGAATCTGTTAATCCTGCCTTGAAGCTGTCCAGGCTGACAGCTGTCAGGACCTCCTCTGGAAGTAAATTCCAGAGGGGTCGCCAAAGACCATAAGAAAATTTCCCTTTAGTATTTTCTGTTGGTTCAGGGGTGCCCCTAGTCCTAGTGTTGTGTGACAGAGAAAATATTTTTCTTTATTCACCTTTTCTATCCCATGCATGATTTTTGACACTGTCAAGTCACCTCTTAATGCTGTCTTTCAAGGCTGAAAAGACCAAGTGTCGCAACCTGATTTCATAAGCTGCTCCATCCCTTGGATCATTTGGGCATATTCTTATGTACCTGGTCCAGTTCCATCATTGTTGAGGTGCGGTGACCAGAGTGTACTGTACTGGATGAAGCCTCACCATAGAACTCCAAAACTCAAGATCAATTTGCCCAACCAATTTTCAGTATTCCCTTCCTGATCATGCCAAGCATAGAATTTGCTTTTTTCACATGCACCTCACTTCCCTCCACCGGATCGCCGGCCGGTGAAGTAATGCAAAATGAGGTGAGGCAAAATGGCTGACTCAATGTCTCGCCATTAAGAACAGCACTGCCACCAGCTGCCACCCATGTGATAAGGTCCTAAGTCAAATGTTTGTAACTTGGGAACCTGCTGATATTCCCTCTTCTATACAATACTTAAAGGTACAAGAGAGTATTCCCATTTTCAATTTGGCAACCCTACATGCATGTAAGAGAGGATTGAAGAATTGCCGGGAATCGCAAGTGATGCCCTTTCCACCATTCAGATTGGATTATTTGGATGAAATGCCATCTTTAAAAATTGGAGCTCCACAAAGCTGTTGAGTGATGATTCCCCAGGCTGAAATATTTTTCTTTCACTTAACATAGTGTACAAAGTGAAACTGTGTGTAATGTTTGTACCTTATGAAACTGAAGCATATTAAAAATAAATCACTCGTGGATCATATGCTACTTGACCTGCCGCCCATCCCGGAGGAAGGAAATGAGTGGATTCGACATCCAACCCAGACAAATGGGCTCTACCTCACCGAATTCAAGCCCCTAACATCGGAAGAGGTGAAAAAGCTGGTGACCGGGGCAAGGGCTACGACCTGCCCCATGGACCCTTGTCCATCGCACTTAATCAAGTCCTGCATAGACACCATACTGGACGCCCTGGTGGATCTGGTGAACCTCTCATTGGACACAGGCTCCTTCCCGAGTCCCTGAAGGAGGCTAGAGTTAGCCCTCTTCTGAAAAAGGCGAGCCTCGACCCCAATGAACCGGCGAACTACCGCCCTGTCGCTAATCTGCCCTTTCTGGGGAAGCTATTGGAGCGAGCAGTGGAAAACCAGCTGCGGGACTTCTTGGAACGATCCGGGGGCCTAGACCCATTTCAGTCAGGCTTCCGAGCGGGCCACGGTGTCGAATCCGTTCTAGTAGCAATCACAGATGACATCCGCCGCCAGTTGGACGGAGGGGCTCGGCAGTCCTAGTCCTCCTTGACCTAACTGCGGCCTTCGACACCGTTGATCATGATTTGCTACTTCGCCGCTTGGCGGCCTCTGGGATACAAGACAAGGCCCTGACCTGGTTAGGATTGTTTCTGCGGGGTCGCTCGCAGCGGGTCGAGTGGCAGGGCCAGGTCTCCAGGAAATGTGGGCTGGAGTGCGGGGTTCCGCAGGGTGCCATCCTGTCCCCACCCTTTTTAACATCTACGTCCAGCCCCTGGCCGGTATCGCTAGAAGCCACGGTTTCAACTGTTATCAATACGCCGATGACACGCAGCTGCTGCTGAAGCTCGACCCAGGGGTGCTGTCGGTACCTGAAAGCTTTAGCCGGGGCTGAAGGCGGTCACAAGCTGGCTCAGAGCACACAGGCTAAAGATCAACCCGGCGACGGAGATCCTCTGGCCCGGCCGACCCGACCCCCACTCTCCACTACCACCCTTTGAGGGCGAGCCCTTGTCCGCAGCCCCGGCGGTAAAGAGCTTAGGAGTACTCTTGGATGAGAAACTGACGATGGAGGCTCAGATCCAGGCCGCTGCCAAGGGTGCCTTCTTTCACCTCCGTAGGGCCCGACGGTTGGCCCCCTATCTACCACCAGAGGCGCTGAGGACGGTGATTCATGCCACCGTGGTCTCCCGTCTTGACTACTGCAACGCCTTGTATGTGGGCCTACCGTTGGCCACGACTCGGAGGTTGAGACTCATCCAGAATGCAGCGGCCAGACTCATCTCCGGGGCATCGGCCAGGAGCCATATTTCACCAATTTTAAAAGATCTTCACTGGTTACCCATTGAGCTTAGAGCGATCTACAAACTCATGGTGATAACCTTCAAAGCTCGGCAAAAATGGGACCAGCCTACCTGGGCGATCAGCTGACAGACCAACGCTGCGAAAAAGACCGCACGCGTAATAAATGGCGACCGGTTAGCTATCCCTGGGGTGAGAGAGGCCCGGCTGACAGAGACCCGTAGAAGAGCCTTCTCGGTGGCGGCCCCTATGATCTGGAACTCGCTCCCGCCTGCGCTTAGGGCCACACTGGCCCCGGCCAGATTTCTGGCTGGCCTGAAAACCTGGCTCTTCCGCCAGGCTTTCGGGGACTGAACTGGATGGATGGCAGAGCCTTCTACGGCTCATATCTGCTGTTTTAACTGATGTATCTATGTTTTTAAAGGATGTAAGTCGCCCGGAGCACCATTGGTGGAGGGCGACTCACAAGTAATAAAGTATTATTATTATTATTATTACTTTTTAAAGGCAGAAATATGCATTTAAAAGATTTGTGCTCAATCTTAAGCCTGCCTTCCAGCATCAAAGATCAATGTGTCATCTGATTAAATTGTGCTCTATAGATTTCCCCAGTCAAGTTCATCAAAGAACACATTTCTCTTCTTCTAATGATGCTGAACCTAAAGTTCTTCTCTGAAGTACTTTAATTTTCACTTGGTCATTACAAGAAGACAGTGACTTAATGAACTGCAAATAGAAGAAGAAAGTAACATAAATCATTTTTGTATCCCTTTTTCTGTTGTATTAGCATAGCTGCTCTTTCATCGTTAGAGTGTCTACAGTGATTTCTCCATGCATGATGGTGAGAATTAAATTATGCTATATATTCTGCAACCCAGTGTGCCAATAAACACTTAAAATCATTACAAAGAAAGTAATCGTGATAAATTAATGTCATGGAAGTGTAATATTTTATAAACTGCTGAAACAGGTAACAATGGCATTCCTGTTATGATAAATCAGGAGATAAAGAATCGGTTGGAAATATGTAGGAGCAGCAAGTTGTTACAAACTGCTGGAGGCCTTCCCAAGCCAATTGACAAAGTTACTCCCTAAATGAATAAATCTCTTATAGGAGGTTAATACACTGAACAAATTTCAGAGTGTTTCACTCTATCCTCAGAGTGTTAACTATCCTCCTGCAAGAAATCTGGACTTCAAATATAGGTATAAAATTTTCGTCCACACATACTACATTTTGCCCCCTTGGTTGCTTAATTTTTTAAAAGCCCTGCACTTATATATAGGGCACTGCAAATATATCTCTATGCAGTGGCTAAATATGAACTGTGATGAAATAATTTAAGATTAAGTGAGAGTTGATCTTGGGATAACAACTCACTCCAATCAAGCAAGCCAGACATTAGACTACTGAGATATGGATAGCAGTAACTTTCCTATCATTTCCCAATGGTTCTAACACTCCTACAGGAAGTAAAGTGCAAGTACCAAGTGATAAGAACTACTGATCTATACTACTGATTTTGTGGAACAGTGGGACTTAGCCTTCATTCATCACTATGATAAGGGTCATGTCAAGGAGTCATGATTTAATGGGAGAAGCTGAGTCCAGCCTTACTTTTCTTAATTACAGTTTATCCCTGTATTCTTGAACTTGACACAGAAACAGGAAAGTGTGGATTATGTTGCCATGCTTATGTTGGAAACCACTTTGAGTGCCCCCAGGGCTGAGAAAAGCAGTTTGTAAATACAGAAAATAGAATAAAATAAATATGTCAAACCCTACTGAAATGAATGACTTTCACTGGAAATGCCCATAGAGATGCCCTGGAGTATCTAGCAAATTCCTAGGGAAACATCTTTTGTAGAAATTTGCTAAGTACTTTAGGATGGTTATATGATAACTTTCAACAGAAACATAGGGCAAAATTGCCTGGAGAACTTAGACTATTTCTAGAGATGACATATTTTGTCTGGTGAAGGTATGTGAAACTACAGGCACCAGTCCAATGGGTGTGGGGGTTGTACTCTACTAAATAGACTTTGCTTCCATTCATTTCATTAAAAAGTTATAAAACCAGCTTCATTGGATTAGGTATCTACTAGAGTACTACTGAGGTGTTCTATGGATATGATCTATGTGAACATCCCCATTGAACAATTGCAAATCAGGACTCGTGCAGTATTGGGACTTAGCACACACATAAAACCATAGGGTTCTTCGAACAGGAAGAAAGGCATGAATGTGCTGGGGAGAGATGCAATGCTACCCATATTTAAAAGCATAGAATTATTTGCATGGAATGAATACCAACAGGATCTTGACTGTTATTTATTTTTGCAAGCTTAGCTTTCTGTTCACAATATTACAAACATAAAATGCAACACAATGTTCTGAATATAAAGTCATGCTTTAGGCAAAGCTGCTCTGTACGTCCTGTGAATTTTCAAATAGCATTTTATATATAAAAAAGTCACCAGACTCACTCCCATAAAATAGACACAACATGAAGGAAATATTAACATATCCAGCTCAGCCCTCATTTTTAAGTTGTCTGGAAGTTTCAATATAGCTAGATTCACAACACAGTATTGCTAGAGCATTTAGAAGTAATCCAGTTTAGCCCTATGGATGTCATCCAGTCTAACTGGCAGCGATACAGATATTTCACTTGGACTTGGTCTTATATTTAGTTTTGTTTATATTTCAGTCTATGGGAGGCATGATATGCCATGAGTCACTCTGAGAGCCACCATGCATGAGTTAACTTCCCAGTGTATGCTTTAAACTAGCCTACCACACATGCTTAAAGATCTCCCTGCTTATAACCAGCCAGAATTAACTTCACACTAGCAAAAAAAAAGTAACCATATGAATGCCCTGTGCCTGAAGGCAGCAAGTGATAGAGAAGTCAATCTATAATGGAAGATCCATTACATGTAAATCAAATCACTCCAGGCCATTTGCTAGTAATCAAGAAAGCTCATCAAAGTTAGAAGGCAGGATAGCAAGATTTCAACTATTCCAGAATCCATCATGAGAAGCCAGCAGCCAAGTCAAAAAGGAAATAGAAAGAGACGTGAAATGTAAGTTAATGTAGAGAGGTAAAGAATCCAAAATATCAGCAAATCCATGAGTACAAAGTGTATTGAAAGCTTAGTAGAACAAATGGTTACAAACTACAAGAACTCCTAAAAGCTTTAGAGATATTTCTTCCTGACCTTGAGCCACCAGGTGGTTCACTGTTCAGCCATTCTAATTTAGACTTTGGTCAGATAGCAGCAAGATTTCGGCCACTCCAGAATCCATCATGAGAAGCCAGCAGTCATAATAACAGAAGCAAAAAGGGAAACAGAAATAGATACTCTCTTGATACTCCTTCTGTTCCTACTGTCATGTTGTAAAGAATGGATGTCCCCAAATATGGGAGGTGGGGACTATCTATCTGAAGTCCCTAGTCAACTACATGTGTCACAAGCTGCTCAGATTTGGTGGTGGTGGTGGTGGTTGGGGGGGGTGTCATCATTTGAAGGCAGAAACATTTCAAGGAATCTGAACCAGATTCCTGAGATTAAACATGAAGAGTTTTGATGTAAAAGTATTTTACAGTCCATTTGTGAAGACTCTGTTACTGCTATCCATCACCAATATTACATTGGAAGTATAATAGGGAAGTTCTGGTCTATCCTGTAGAGGGTATTGCTGACTAGAGGTTCCCCACCCACCACATAAAAATCAGGACTATGGGTTTGGGGAAAAACAGGACTTTGTGTTGGGTCTATCTCCTCATAGACCCAGGCCTACAAGTTGGGATGCAATAGTTTCTACCACCGCGTGTCACCCACCTTAGCTGTAATAGATAGAATCTGAGGGAAGTGGTAAATAAAATCAGGAATCATTCCAGAACATTATAAATTGAAAGGAAGCCCCTCAGAAACATCTGTGTAGAGGGAGCTATGAAGAGCAAGTGCTACGTCCTGCTGCTTGGGCTGGCTGAACCTGTGGTAGTTCTTTACAACATTCTACCTTATTGAAAATCCAGGTAAATAAGCTGGGTCTCAGGAGTTACTGCCAGCAAATACCACTACCCACATGCAGCAGAGAAAAACATGTGTCTTTTGGGCATAGGCCCAATGCCAGAGACATGGCCTCTGAAAGGGGTGACATCAGTGTAAGGAGAGGTCACCACTTTGGAAAATCCAAGGGCAAGGACCTCTTTTGCTGCTCAAATGAAGGGAGGGTAATGCCAAATTTCAATATTTTATTACAAATGTGCCAGCATTTATCCTCTTCAAAGTTATTGTCACAAAGATGCATTTCAAGAGAGGATAAAAGATGCTGGATCTCAGGGAGCAGTGATCATGGACCTCATCATATTGACAACCCCCATTAATCATTATTATTATTTCCTGCATTTCTAACCCGCCTTTCTCAACCCTCGAGGGGTGCCTCCGTTTCCATTTCACTGGCAATCACTGGCAAACCGGAAGGTGCACATAGTGCTTTGTGGTGGCCCAATCACCCTCAATATGATGAGGTAGTCAAACCCAGTCTTTTCTCAAACGAAGTACCAACTGCTCTGCAAAAGGGAGGCAGGGAGGCTGTTAAGGTTGTTTTGCATTCAGTGGACTCCTGCTTATGGCTGGCATCCCTTTCAAGGGGGAAAGGAGGAGATGGCAGTGCCCTGAGGGGAGCCCAGAAGAAGGGAAGAAGAAAACAACCCTCTTGGAGTCTAAGGACACCAAAGGTTCAACATGAATGAACAATGTGATGCATCAAAGTTAAAAAAAAAAGCAAACATACAACACTTTCAAATACAGCTGAATTGGTTTACTTACAAGTGAAGCTGTTGGAGTGGAAGGCTACTCTGGATCTTCACTTTAATACCAGAGCAAGTATCTAGAAACGACTCTCCTCCCCCCCCCCAATCACATTGGGGCATGGGGGCAAGGCACACTGGCACCCTGTCCCTGCCCCCATCAGACAGAGGAAAGGGCAGGCAACATGCATTCCCATTTATCCCATCAGATGGTGGGGGAAGCCCAAAACCGTGGATAATTCCATGAGAGCTATCCAAAGCTCAGTTTACCTTTCTTGGTTAGCAAGGAAAGATCTTGAGATGCTTACGCATCACTTCAGCTATCAATGGGGCAGGGCCATGGCCTGTGTTATGTGACGGCACTCACCAGGATTCATGGCGAGTTGATCAAACTGGCTAGGGCTTCTGGGATTGGGGGCCTAAACAGCTGGAGGCCACAGTTTGAAGATGCATGAACTAGAAGTTTCTACAGGATAATTGAGGCCCTAAAATATATTATTCATTTGAGAAATTTAGCAGACTTCAAGGCCAGCATCTACACCAGGCATGGGCAAACATTGGCCCTCCAGGTGTTTTGAACTTCAACTCTCACAATTCCCAACAGCCAGTATGTTTGCTCAGTATGAGCCTCTTCAGTAAAGCTGGACAGTAAGTGTGCCTACTTACTTTACCATTATTGACTTCCTTGGGTTTGTGTCTACACTTTTACAACAGTAATGAGCAAAGCACCCAGGTCAATGATTTTGGCCCAAATGAAAGTAAACAATACATGGATTAGCATAGCAACCTTGCTGTGTGTGATAAGTAGAAATGAACTCAAATGATTTCATGAAAATTATGAAAGAAGATGTTATTGCAAATGACCTAGTTCCTCTCCCCACTCCCACACAACACAACATTTTCTAAAAATAATTTTGAGAATTATTGACTGTGCTAGGATTGAGGATGCAGCCAAAATCTGGAATTAATTAGATTCCAGTACTCCTGTGTATTCTTCCCACAAATTCTCAGAATTGTTCCCAAGGGTGTTATTTAGTGCCACAACTAACTCATTTGATCAAGACATGTCCTCCTTTATTCTATCACTCCAAAATAAGGTTCAGTTATTTATCTTTTGTTGTTGTGTGCTTTCAAGTCATTTCTGACTTACAATAATCACAAGGTTTTCAGAGGCAGAGAGGGTGTGTCTTGCCCAAGGTCACTCGATGGTTTTCATGTTTGAGTGGATTTTTGAACTCTGGTTTCCAGAGTCATAACCCTCTCACCTCATTGGGGTTAAGAAGATGGTGATCATAATCACTGACAGTCCAATGCAGGCACCATTTCCAGAAATCATTTCAGATGATTAAACTGTGGCCAGGGTCCAACTTTGCCGAGTGAAGCCTGGATCTGCTGTTCTCTCCACAGCTGACAAACATTTAATCTAGGACTGGGCTTCTCTTGTTGGGTTTTTAATAGTTTGTAATTAGAAATTTCTCTATAGGGGGTGGTCACTGCTTCACTGAAAGAAAGGTATTAAAATCACATTTAATAATGATAATCCAAAATATTTAAAATCTCAGCGATTTACTCTCATGCCATTTTTTAATCGTAGGAACTGGGCAGATAGCCATCATTGCTCTGTCAGGAGAGATTTAGGATGTAATGCATGTTTGCATTTCATGGATCTTCATGTACAGTATATAAGGGCATATTAAAAATTTGTTCTAAAGGTACTAAAAATAGAACCAGCTAATCCCCACTTTATAAGCCCTTGTGATGCTTTATCTCCCCCCATTTTCCTCCTTCAAACACAAATGTTGTCATTTTATGCAGTTATAACAACAGCTTCCCAGTGAATGCTGATTGAGATTGGCAGAATCAAGAGATGGGAAGAGAGGGCCATTTTTCACTTAACCTTTTCTCTCAATAGCAATGCCATTTAGAGAGGGCAGAAGGATGGGGGGAGATGTTTCAGTTGATGTATGATGACTCCTCTACACTGTCTATCACTTGGATCCATACATCTTCTTAGGAAATCTACTGCCACTTATCACAAGGGCTGGAAGGCCAATTTTCTTCCTCTTTCCTCCAGCTGCACTCCCTTATAGTATCACAGATAAAACATGAAGAGTACCCTCTAATCTTGAAGAGTAGCTTTTCAGGAAGTGCAAGGAAGAACAGAGTAATAGAGCAGGCAGAAAAGGAATTATCTGTATGGTCTCTATGATCCAAGCCCTTCTCCCCCCGACTGTAGCGAGCCTATAGTTCCCAATCCTTGGTCCTCCAGATGTTTGGGACTTTAGTTCTCAGAAGTCCCAGCCAGTTTGGCCAACTATCAAGAGTTCTGGCAGCTGAGGTAAAAAATGTTTGGAAGACCAAAGACTGGGAAGTATCAATCTAAGCTTTATAATTCTGCACAATGCCTAATGGTCCCTGTGTTCCAACTAATGGGAGAATGAAGGACTATTCATCAATTTTTTTATTTTAAAAAATCAGTACAATTGGCTTATCTGAAAAATTGCCCATTTCCCAGTATTTGTCCCTGGCATATCCCTGGTTTTATACAGACTTTCTTTGGGGGTGCCTTTGCAGACCATGTAAAAATATGGAGGGTATGCCCAACTTTCCACTCAATTTGCTAACATTTTTCAGGCTACAGGTTATTTTATCCTTGACATGTAAAGATGCACCATCAAACAAATTGTAGAACCGCATAAGATTTCTCATTCTTCATTGAGAGCAGAAAGATCAGTGTTTTCCACCATATTTGTGCTTGTTTCCTTAAAAGTTTGGGTTTAATGCAGAAATCAGTGTTTTTGTGCTAAAGCATTTCATTTTATATTTTTGCAACATGAAAATTTAATTTCAAATGTGAAAAAAATTTAATTGAAATTAATTAAAAATTCTTACAACTGTGCCCAGCAGACAGAAAAATAATGAGGTTTTTCACATGCAAGACTGAAATAAGCAAAGACTTAAAGGCTTAAAAATCATATTTTGTATTACTCTGTTAAGTTTATATTCTTATCCGAGTTCTGGAGAATATATTAAAGAATCACACCTATCTCCTTTTAGGGTCTATATTCAACAGTGAATTTTGGCTTGTTTATATTCAGAATTATCTCACATTTTTTCCAGGAATTCACCCTTCATTTTATCACAACAAGTGAATTGTGAAGTAAGCTATGTATTTCCAACTACAAAATGTAAAATGAGAGTTCATTTTAAGATGATCACCTTCTTAGAAGAAAAACTATACATTGCAATATTAACCAGCAAATTATGTTTCAAACCAAATGTGTTGTGTGGTTATTAGGCTGGCACATTTTGGCTGAACCTTGAGCCATTTCTACTTTCCGGATTTCAGGGGACCCATGGATCCATTTTCGCACGGCTCCTGAAAATGGGTAGGCATTCAAATGGACATTTTTGGTCCACAGCCAGAAAATGCAGCTAGACCTGGCCCATTGGCAGCAATTGGTGGGAGGGTTCACAGGCTCTCCTTCCCATCATTTATAGGGCTATTGGGATGAAAATGATCACACTTGGAGGACACTGCTGGCTAGGGTTGCCACTTTTTGATATAAGAAATAAGGGACATTTACGGGATTTTTCACAAAAATAAAGGACACTTCATAAAAACTTGAAGCTCAAACGTTAGGTATAAATAGTTTTATTAACAGAATAAGATAATGATTGAAACTCACAAAAGAAACTGACTTGCACCCTCTTAACAGTACATGGCATGTTTCTGCATGTTTTGTCATGAAGAAAAAACATTATTAGAACTTACCTTATTTTCTCCATCTGTATTTAGTACTTGGCTTTGCTGACTTTAAAAGTGCACTGTCTAAACATTAAAATAAAATAAAATTTATAAGATAGTACATCTTCATTATTATTATGTCAGTAGTTAATGGTATAGTATTGTATGGGATACACAGCATTGTATAGTATTGGGGTACACAGCTAGGCCTATTTTAAGAGTAACTCTCAAGCAACCAGAAACTATCTTTATCCAACATGATCTAACATACCCCTTGGGTAACAGTTAATTGAGTCTACTGTACTTTGAAAAAGTCCTGTATCACCCCTTCCTTCCAACAGGGATGCAGGTGGGCACACACTCGCAAGCACGCAACTGTCAGCCTGCCCTGCGAGTTGGAATCCCCGAGCAGGCATTGCCGTGGAAACCGCAGCGCGCACCTTCCTCTGGTCAACCCTGCCCAGTCCTGTCCTGTTAGTCAATAATAAGGGACAGGGCCTGAAAAAAGGGACACAAATTTTAGGGCCAAAATAAGGGACGTCCCTTAGAATAAGGGACATATGGCAACCCTACTGCTGGCCCACCAAGTATCATAACGTTTGGGTCATGCCCTGATTTTTAGGAATTTCTTTTCTTTCTAGAAATTAGGGTTGCCACTTTTTGATATAAGAATAAGGGACAGGTACCTAAAAATAGGGATTTTTTTCACAAAAATAAGGGACACTTTATAAAAACTTGAAAATCATCAATTGATTTTCAAGTTTTTATGAAGTGTCCCTTATTTTTCTGGAAAATTCCCTATTTTAGGTACCTGTCCCTTATTCAAGTGGCACCCCTACTAGAAATAAAATCTCCTTTAAAAATTCCCAAAAAGGTATCCCCGCTGGCTCCGCCCTATAACTTATCCAGGAGCAGCAGCAGAGCATCATTCCTTGCTACCAAATGTCAAAGGTGCACTTCCACATCACACTGCCCCCATTCCACTTTCTTTACTAATGAAAACAACAACTTCTTCCAAAGCTTTTGCATTTCTTGTTCTCACAACATAGTGGAAGAGGCCAGCAGTCCACCATCCACGAGCAAACAAGTCCCCTTATTAGAAAAACACTACTGTATGATTCACTGGAAAAGAAAAACATTTTCAAAATGTATTTTGGGAAATCAAGCCATGTTTGGAAAAAAAACCAATGTTTTGGAGCATGTTATATTATTTTAAGATTTAGCGGTTCAGAGCAGGTCATCAGCTTCACTGATTCAGAAAGGCAAGGCAGCAGCTACCCCCAAAAAGGGCAATGGAGGGGCTCAGGGAGAAGGGGAAAAGGGTGACTTCATATCAGGCAGGCAGCTGGCAATTGGAGAAGATGGGGACTAGGACTGCTGGATGCAGCCAAATTATTATTATTATTAGATGAAATTTTGAAGGAAAGGAGATTTCAAAGGATAGGATTGGTAGAGGAGGACTAGTAGAACTTGGGTTGCTGGTGTTTTGCTGGTACAGTTCGTATAAATCAGGGCTGTCCAACTGGCGGCCCGAGAGGTAAAAACCCCTTCCCCACGGCCCCTAGCAAAATATCTGCTTTTAAAGATTTTTTAAAAAAATTAAATATTTTTCCGAATATTTTTATTTATTTTTCGCAAAGGGAGAGGGGCGGGCGGAGGCAGGCTCCCTTCCTCCTCCTCCTACTTCCCTCCCCCCCCCCTCTCTCTCTTTCCCCCTTTCACTCCTTCCCTTTTCCACCACTTGAAAGAAGAGGGAAGGAGAGAGAGTGCAAAGCGAGAAGGGGCATGGCCAGAGTGAAAAGGGGCGGGGCCAAGTTCGGAGTGAGTGGGGGTGCTCATCCATTCCCTTTCGGCTTCCTCCTCTTCTGAGCCAAGTTTGGTCCTGATCCATCATTATTTGAGTCCACAGTGCTCTCTGGATGGAGAACTACAACTCCCAAACTCAAGGTTCCGTACTTTCTGTTGCTCTCATGAGAGTTTAGGTTTGATTCAACATGGCTGAGGAATGCTTTGATTGTATTTTCCCCTTATGGCAGAAGGAGGTAGGACTGGATGGCCCTTGGAGGTCTCCTGTTCTAGGAACCGATTGTAATTATTATTATTATCATCATCATCATCATCATCAGAGGCTGAATGGCCATCTGTGAGGAATGCTTTGATTGTATTTTCCCCCTTATAGCAGAAGGAGATTGGTCTGGATGGCCCTTGGAGGTCTCCTATTCTAGGAATCCATTGTAATTATTATTATTATTATTATCATTATTATCATCATCATCAGAGGCTGAATGGCCATCTGTGAGGAATGCTTTGATTGTGTTTTCCCCTTATAGCAGAAGGAGATTGGACTGGATGGCCCTTGGAGGTCTCCTATTCTAGGAACCCATTGTAATTATTACTATTATTATCATCATCATCATCATCAGAGGCTGAATGGTCATCTGTGAGGAATGCTTTGATTGTATTTTCCCCTTATGGCAGAAGGAGATTGGACTGGATGGCCCTGGATGGCCCTTGGAGGTCTCCTACTCCAGGAACCTGTTGTTGTTATTATTATTATTATTATTAGGAGAGGCAGAATGAATATTATGCCTTATCATTCAGGGTTATAGGCCTGTGTGGAAGGGCCTTGGCTTCTTATTTGACTTCCTTTCCACACATCTGAATAAAATCCCATGTTATTTGCTTTAAACCAGATTATATGAGTGTGGACTCTGATAATCCAGTTCAAAGCAGGTATTCTGGGTTATATGGCTGTGTGAAGGGCCCTGAGTCCACACTGCAATATAATCCAGTTCAAAGCAGGGACTGGGACTTGAGACTGGAATTTTGGTGTTCATCTCTATCTCCAAGTCAAAGCCCCGGTGTCCTCCACAGACACCTCCAAGGCGGGGAGGGGGCGGAGCTGGGGAGGGGTGGAGCTGGGGGTGGGGCAGGGGTGGAGCCGGGGAGGGGGCGGAGCCGGGGGCGGAGGCAGACCCTTAGGCCCCCAAGGTCATCAGTAACCGGAATTCCGGCCACAGGTCCGGTAGAAGTTGGACAGCCCTGGTATAAATCATACAAATCATAATAACAATCTTTTATGTCCTGATGGAGGTTGGAGTTAGAGAGAAACTATGCGTTTTGTTGGCTTGTCAAAGGTTCCAAAGAAGCTCAACAGTTTTATTATTATTAGGTGGCAATAGCCAAATTATTATTATTATAAAATTGGTAAGCAAGTATGAACATAGATGTAGTGTTCCCAAAGGTTTGTGAAGGCTCATCTGTAAATTATTATTACTGGAGGTAAACCTACCTAGTAGAGATCACGTTTGCTGAACACTCCTTTTATTTATTTTTTTCTCTCCATAGAAATGTATGGCAACTATTCATGTATGTAGATGGAAATGAGAGTAGTCCAGTTCAATCAGAATCAAAAGTGGGAGCCATGACCCAAAAATCCCTTGCTTTATATAACTATCTGCCAGCCCTCAACCAGCTGTCAGATATGGATCAGAGACTCCAGTGAAGGAGGCAGGACACTCATAGACCTCATTTTTGTGAAGCCCAGGCTTCTTTTTGGCTCTTGATGAATCCAACACTGAAAATCCAACACCTATCTACAACGCATCGTCCCGGGTAATTTATTGCTTAAGCTGTTAGACAGTGATGAGATGTTGCAAAGCGGTTATATGTAAATGTGTGCATGTACATTTCTGATACACCATTTAAAAACAACGAAGTAGGTTGTACACCTCAAAGGATTGTAGAAATGGTGTCTGAAAAGGAAACACGGAGGTGGGAGGAACTTGAATGAAAACCATTCATTCTGACACAAATGGCTAATGATAGCTATCAGAGAAAAAGAATGGGTGATCTGGCCCCACACAAAGGGTGCTTCCTTTGGATGAGATGCCCCACTATCATTACTGTTGCTTTCCTTGACTAGAAAAGAGCTCTGCTGTCAGTCATTGTTATAAGCATTGCCCTAGATTGACAGATAGAATATCCTGTAAAAGAAATTCTGTCTGCTTGCTAATTTGAGTTTAGCATATCAATTTGCACACGATTCTTTGAGACTTTTATCTGCATTTCACTAAAGGCAAAACATGTTAATATTCCAATGATATTTTAAACATCAGAATTAGAATGCATTTGACATGTGATTCCCGAAGCATACTTTCCTGAGTTCTCAACTTACCATAAAAACTCATTTCTAAAGCTGCAACAAATTTTGAATACATTTTAAGAAGGATCAATACCTCTCCTACTCTCTTTCTCCTGTTCTCATATATTTAATGGGGGGGGGAGAGACAAACAGCATGGGACAGTTTACTATAATTCTGGAGAGACTAAAACCTACTGGATAATCTTGGGTGAGTCACACATTCTCAACCTTAGAGGAAGGCAAAGAAAGCCCCCCTCTGAACAAATCTTGCCAAGAAAACCCTGTGATGGGTTCGCCATAGATTGGAATGACTTGAAATTACAGAACAAACATATTGTGGAGATGCACCTTTAAAGCGGGGGGCATCCAGAGTGAAGTCTGTGGGCCACATATTATTATAATAACCATTTCAATTTAAAAGAAGTAGTTAAAACATCAAATTTAAAAACATCTAATGAAAATTACACAAGTTCAAGTCATAATCCAGGTCTGTCCACTGTCAGTTAAATAAATCATTCTCATTATTATCGCTGTATCTGCTGCTCAAATGTTTGGTCCCACAACCATGATTTAAGGTTTTTTCCCTAAAGGATGTGGGGAGGGGGGCAATCTTATTTTATTAAGGGGGTATTCCACAAACAGCGGATCACCACTGAGAAGGCCCTGTCTCTCATCCCACCAGCCACGCTTGCAAGGGGGATGGGGTCAAGAGTAAGGTCTCCCCAATGATCTGAACCTCTGAGGTGGGTTGTAGAGGGAGATACGTTCAGACAAATAAGCTGGGCCTGGACCATTTAGGGCTTCATAGGCCAAAGCCAGTACTTTGAATTGTGCTTGGTAGCATATTGACAGCCAGTGGAGCTGACATAATGAGGGGGTGGGATGCTCCCTGGATGCTGCTCTCATAAGCAAGCAAGCTGCTGCCTGTTGGACGAATTGAAGATTCTGAACAGTCTTCAAAGGCAACCCCACATAGAGTGCCAGGATGGGCAGGGGTCTAAGATGCATGTGGTTGCTCTCACCTCTCCAAGGTGAGGTGACCTACACCAATTGAAATGAATCCATCAAAAATGGACAACCAAATATTCCATACAAATGGTCCTTAGCCCTGATTCCCCATGCCCCCATTCTTTTTTTTTAAAAGAGAATAATTTCATTTCCCAGGCAAAGCCAAGAACTGCAATTTTGCATGAAATCAAGCCAGAAGCCCACACCCTTAGTCTTTACCCTATCCCAGTCAAAATGCAGCCATTTCCACACACACCTTTGCCTGAATATTCAGGGCTTGCCATGTATCATAACGAATACACACAAATTTAGGGATTTCTTAATCAGCTTGTCATTCTGGATGTGAATCATAACTGAATCCAAAGATCTGACTCCAGTGGTTTTGAACATTCACAGTGTATGAATACAAATGTTTCTCTGGGGAATATACACTTTTCCAAAAGGAAAGCTTCATCAAACTTTTGAAGTAAAAGCAACACAGTAAAAAGACTAAGGCTAGGGTGCAGTTGCTCTTCAGTGGACTAAGAAGAAAGTGAATGCCCTTCATGTTTTCATTACCTGTTCCATAGGACCAGAAACCCAACATCTGCAGTAGAGTTACAATATTATTCAGTAGTAGTGGTGGTAAGTAATTCCACTTAATTCCTCTCTACAAACACGCAAGTCTCTGTTACACGCCCCATCTTTCTTGTTCCATTATCTGGTTAAGACATCTCTTTTGGAATTTTTTTTCCAGATAAAACCGTTTTACCTACTAACCCTCTTGCCATTGTGAATGAAAACAAGCAATTTTTGCTGATTGCTTTTTAAGACTTATTCTACTATATTTTATTATTAGAGTTATTCCTCCACTGAATATGCTTGATTTATTGTTATTAACGTTTTCCCCATTCTTGCTCTAGCATGGCCTCAGGGAAGAGATTTGAATCTATTTCATAATATCTTCAGTATGCTGTATATACTGAAACCTGTGACTAATCTGTATCATGGGTAATGAACTTCTACAAAGTCCACCTCTGCCATCTTATCATAGTGTAAAGATAACCCTCTACTATCAAAGGGTCTAGCATCATAGCACGAGCTCTGATAGGCTTTACCAAGCTTGTAAGAGCTTAAATATTGTTCTGATGCATATCTGTAGTGTAAAAAGAAGCCTTGGTAAGTAAGAAGGGGGGTCTGTCAAGGTGGGTCATCAGGAGATGGGCTGAGTACTAAACACAGCAACAGAGTAGAATATGCCCAAACCATGGTTTTTCAGTATGCAGTTAGTAAAAACAAGCCACTTCAGAAGGAGGGGAAACCATCTGTGAACCTATTATTTACTATTTACTTACTTACGTGATTCCTCATTGTCCAGGTATGATGGTCTTCCAAGTGTCAACTTGGAAGACCCCTGTGTGTGAGTGTTTGTAATGTGTGGAGGTTAGTGCACAGTCAATCAACACAGTCTTCACAGAATTAGAGTTCCAACCATTATCATGGTTAAAATGACAATGGTGGCTTCTCAATCCATTGCAGCCTTCTTCCACCTTCACAGTTGTTGCAACATGTACCATGTTATCTTCTGCCTGATCTGCCATTGAGGTCTTCAGATTGTGCTTGGTCGGGAACCTCCCCTGTGGCCCTCCTGGGGGTACATGACAATCAATCTATTGTCAAACCAGGACACTTTAAGATCCTTTGTATTTGATGACAAATCCAACCAACATTTCATAAATATGTACCCATAAGTAAATATCCATACGTTATCATCACCTACTGGTCCAGGAGCATGGCTAAGAGTGAAAGGGAAAGCACTGCAGAGATGTGTCAAGATAAGACTGAAGTCCAAGATGAACTTCTGAAGGACATGACTTAATGTTTACAGTGAAAATACATCTCTCTTTCTCTTTGTCTTACTGTTCCTCCTTCCATCCCTCCCCCTTCATGGGGGGGGGGGGAGCATTGTTCAACAACCTCTTGCCAAATACAAATACTAGAAGTCTCATGGCAGCCTGCAGTCTAGCAGATTTATTGTGGCATGAGCCCTTGCAGACAAGACACTATTTTATTTGGTGCGTGAAGTAGATGATCTTGATGTGATTCCATTTAATAAAAAAAACAACACAGGCAAAGTATGAGATTTGTGAGCTGTCCTGTCCTTGAAGTAAATCCAGAGTGCTGCCATTTAAATCAGCACTGTTCGGAATTCACACAAGTGCGAAGTCATCTGCTGCACACCTTGCATGCAAAAGTATTCTGGAATCTGAAGCAAAATACTGTACATGAAAAGGGGGCCTTGTTCAATACCAAAAGGATTTCTTTGCCATAAATTATGAGACATGCATTTCTATTTTAGTCTTAGAGGCGTGTCAGGAGACTATGTAGCTGTCTGTGCTGTATTGACAGGTTCATGTAAAATTCAGCACTGCCTGTTACCCCTTGGCAGCTATTCTCTGCAAGGAAAGCTGTGACAACCCTCATCAGTGAAAGCACCAGCCAATGAAACACGTGCTTTGGTGCTCCTGCAATTTCCTCTTATGCTGGCTTGCTGTGTGGGCACTTCAACCTCCCACTCAGACAGATAGGCAGCTGTTGCAAGGGGGGGAGCCTTCCCACTGGTACTAAAAGTGGCAGATGTTTTCTGTACTCTGTGCAGAGCAGTGACAGTTTACTGAAAACAAAGCTGTGAGAGAAGAGGAGGAATGGGCTCCCAAACACGTCCTGCATGGGTGATCTTGTGCTGCTGTGAGTTGCCTGCCATCAGCAGCATAGTTTGGGACAAGATCAGTGGCCCTCTGTTAGAACAGAGAAGGGGCAATATAAAAGAGACATGCTATTTTTTTTACCAAAGCCATCCCTGCCCATTTATCATTCTGAGAGATGACAGTGTGCATGTGTGTCTCTTGCAGGTTGCTTTTAGGTGGTGTTCCAGTGGCTGTGAACTTCATTGTTGGAACTCAGTAACAGATATTCTTAATTATATTTGAGGCTAAAAGAAGGGGGGGCTGACTTACTGAGTTACCCGCTATACCCTTTACCCTAACAGGCTGAGAGTTGTAATCAACACTAAGACAAGTCTTACCATTCAATATTATCCCAATAGAGTAGCCAGAAATATGTCTAGCTAACAGAAGACTGAACCTGGGGGCATTGATCTACATGTCCTTTGCCACTGAGTTATATGGGGATGTTTTGAATCTGTCGGGGGCTTTGAATGCAATTTCCCTGCTTCTTGGCAGGGGGTTGGACTGGATGGCCCACGAGGTCTCTTTCAACTCTTTGAGTCTATGGTTCCATCCTTCTTAGGTTAGAAAGTGCTTCCTGTGCTAGTTATAATACCTTCAAGAATCAATCCTTTGGCAGTGAAGTTGGGCATGATATGGCTATGTCTAACTAGCCAAAGTCATCTTCACAGGGTGAAAGTGTATTGGCCAAAATTAGAAGAGACTTTTCCCCTAAGTAAATAGTACTAATTTGTTGATACATGCGCATGAATGTCACAATACAGGTATGTGGCATTGGGCATGAACTTTTGTGTCTTGAGCATTTCCACTTTCTGCTTTATTTTTATTAATTTAAAGTAGATTCCCATTTCTGTATCTATATATTCATTCATTTATTTACATTTTATTTATATATTTGTTAAAATAGGCATACAATATATATGCTTGTTGCATACAATGTTATACTTTCATGTTAGTTGATAATCCACTAACATTTCTCATACAGTATCTTTATTTAAGGAGCCTCTGACTTCTGTTTGGGTAGGGCATTTATTTAAATAATTTCTGAGGATGGCTTTTGGTTTGGCCCAAACGCTTCCGAATATTAAGCAGTGCTTGGTAATGCATTATATTCCATTCCTTCAACCTCTGCTTCCCTGTTCCATGACTAGCAAAAGCAGAATCAACTATGCAGACTGATATAATTGGAGAATGAAGTCTGCAAAACTGAGCTATACCAATTATTTGTGGACTTTATGTAGGTTACAATTTTCAATGTTCTTAGTATAAATTTCCCATGTCCTACTGAAGAACATGCACATGTACACACATTTATTTAATCTGACTTTTAAAATTTTTGAAGTGAAACATTCTAAATGGCTACTTCGAAACAAGCCTTTTTCATCTTTATTCCTGGTCAATGTGCAATATCTACTGCATATGAATCCCATTGAGTTCAGTGATAATTGCTTCAGGTAAATGGGGGTAGAATTTCAGCCTGAATTTTTTTATTTAATCTTTAGACAAAATTCTCTCTGGTGTTCCAGCCACAATTCTGATTTGATCCATGCCTGCCTTAGTTTCAGTACCTTTTCTCAAACTATTTTGAGTCTGCTTTTATGTTCACCATGTTTCAGCAGAAATACTTCCTGGATTCTATGCTGACCGTGCCCTGTCCCCCTCCCCACTATTAAGGTCTGTTTTGATAAACTATAAACAAGTGAGACTTGAATGGCAGACTGATAATAAAAATATTATTTCTGTGGCATATAATCACCTGAATGAGATGGCAGGCTGGCAAATGCTATTCCTGTAGTGCTTTTCCAGCACTCTTCCCTTATGAGATACTTGGATAAATGAGCATCCTGTTTATATCAAATTGCAATGACATAGGTCAGCACACAATGCAGAGGCTAGAGTCTACCAATGAGACCCCTGTGCAACCAGGGCATTCCCAGTGGTGGCAACAATGACAGATAGAAGAACCGGTGATGGATCGGAGAGCTCGGTCATCCATAGCGGAAAATGAGCACTTATCATGTGCACATAGCATAGATCAATGAAATGTTGACAGTCGGGTGCTATGCATGTTTGTTTAGAGATGCCACTAAGCTAAATGGGGTTTGCTCCCAAGTTTGCAGTGGATAGTGACCTTAGACTTTTCTTCTTCCTGTCCCCACAAGTGAAAATATAGGGATTCTGCTCTATAATCATGTGCTTAAGAGCATTCTACAAATTAAGAACTGGAAAAGCTCTGAGAATCTCCCAGACAGAACCAAACATGTAGGTTTTCCTGTCTTAGAAAATAACCATTCTATGCAGTCTTAGAATTATAAAGTATTGTTTTTAAGGGAAACTTTCTGTAGAGTTCAAAATTACACCAGTGAATGGAGGCAGAAGTTCTGTGACATCTCGCAGGGCACATGTCATGGCCAATCATCAGGAACTCTTGGAGAAGGAAAGTTTCAAAGACAGTAACTTTTGATGATATGTCAATAATAATAATGATGATGATGATGATGATAATAACTTTTAAAAAATATTTTTAACACACAAAAATACATACCAAAAAAGGATATAATAATAATAACATTACTTTATTTATATCCTGCCACCATCTCCCCGAAGGGACTCAGTGCAGCTTACAAAGCATTCCAGGGTGCACATATAACATAAAAACATTACAAAGGTAGAAAACAAGTCACATAAAATTATAAAAACAATCCTCTGTGGACACGTTAAAATCAAAACAATACAATTTTAAAACAACAGAAGTGTCACGATGCACGGACTTGACCGGCCCCTTAATCACACACACAGAGACGGACTGAAGGCTAACTACTTTATTGAATATAAAAACAGTTCAAAAGGAATATTGTCCATTAAATTGCAAAAGCAAATCCAAAGGCAAAAAGCAATCAATTGTCCAAAACAGCTTGGTAATTAATCCAAAAGACTTGGCAAAGCTCCGCACAGCAATGCGGATTCAGGAACAAGGCAAGGTACACGATGCAAGGCAAGACTTGGTAGGCCACTAGCCAACTTAGCTCCGTGGACCAGCTTCGCTTCACGTCTGCTCAGAAGAGACGTGGCCGAAGTACTGAGGATTCGTTCCCACGGATCCTATACTTAATCTTTCGGCCGAGGTCCCCGACGCTCTAGGCTTCGTCGTCTCCAATCTCTGCTGACAGACCTCGGCCTGTCTAGGCTATGGTACCATCCCCTCCTGCTAGTCTCGATGCTTCGTCTCCTATCAAAGGTTCGGCCTTGCCTCCCAGCACCTGGGTCTCTATCTCCATGAGAGCTCTCCTCCCTAGATTCTTCCCAGCCGCTCTCTTCCATGTTTTCACTCACAGGATCCTGTGAACCTCTCCCCCCCGGCCGTTCATAAGTTTCGCTATCACTGCTTTCCATTTGCACCTGGTTATCTGTCTCGTCGTAAGGGTCAAGCCAACCTTCCTCCCAAGCCAAGCTTTCCGTGGGAGAAGGAGGCCCAGTGATGGGAAACTCTACTTCTGCTAACCCTTCTAAATCCTCTTCAGAATCTAGCTCTGCTGCTGAAGGCCCCAATGCCAATGGGACCCCCGGTCCTGCCCCCTGCCCCCCAGGCACAAACGAGAACTGCTGTGCTACAAGAAGATAAAACTAACTGCCATCAATTCACAGGTGCCAAGTGTCAGCATCATATGGGCCCATTCAGCCAACTCAAGGTCAAAGGCCTGTCTGAACATCCATGTTTTCAGGTTGGAATGAAAGGGTTGAAGGGTGGGGGCTAATCTAATCTCTTTTGGGAGGGTATGCCAGATGTCCAGTCCTTGTGAACTAGTGGCTTCTGTTTCATATCCCTAGAAGACCCCAATCCCTACATAATAAGGTCATTTAATAGGTAAAGCACTGGAAAGGCTGAAAGAGAGCTTCCAGGCAGTCTCACTAAAAGTGCTCATTGTTCTTCCTTGATCAATATTTGGATGACTTCTTGATATACAACAGGATAGGTTATGTAGGCTTGTTATGAAGTTGAATTTGTTTGTAAGTAACTCCAGCCACACATACACACACACACACACACACACACACACACACACACATATATATATATTGGCTAGAATAGAGAAGGGTTAACACCCCTGAGGAGTTTGTTTTGCTGTCTGTACCCCGTTCAGAAGATTTCTACTCACTTTCTATCCCTTGATAACTGGATTTTGGCTTGTTGTGGAAACAGTGATTGGGGATAAAGCTTCAGTGATGACACTTTTTCCACATGATAACTCTTGCAGGAACTCTTTAAGGATTTCCCTTACTAGAGGTAAATTTATCTCATTTTCTGTTGTCTCATGCCTATTCTTACTGATGGGTTGTTTGTAACATGAGGACTGCCTGTATTTGCTGCAGGGTTGCTCACCATGACTCCTGAACTATACCCACCATCTCTGGCTGCTGCTGGCAGTACTGGACATAGTCCTGAATCTGTTTAGTTCTGGTTCAGTTTCTGCAGACTGGCTCATGTTTGCCACCTCACTTAAGCTGTTATTTACAGCAGATGATGGAGCAGAGGAAAGTAATATTTTGACTGACAGTGTTTCCAGAGACAACTGATGGCTCTAAACAAGCTATCCCATTTCAATGGGGATGCTCCCAACTGAATAGATTTTTTTTGAAAAAAACAACACTTCCATCTCTATTTACTTTGTGACATCAAAAAAAGTTTCAAAGGCAACCTTTTAGGATTCTATGTCCTTGTAAAAGTATATTGTAGTTAAATTTTCTTATGTGAATATGAATCCCTGTGATAAGGGATTTTAAGTAGGCTTGAAGGCACATAACAAAAACAAATATGAAGCTGTTTAGAAAAGCCCACATGTATCTCAATGTCTGGTATATTCTAACTCAGAGTTAAGTTTTCAAAGGAAATATGTGTCACGATCACGGACGTAGCGGGCCCCTTAATCACACACACAGAGACGTACTGAAGGCTAACTACTTTATTGAGTATAAAAAACAGTTCCAAAGAGTATATAGTCCAATAATAAGCAATAGTCCAATATAGTAAGCAAGATTGTCCAAAAGATAGTAAGCAGTATAATCCAAAGGCACGTAGCAAAGAGGCTTGAAGCTTGGCAAGGCTCCACAAGGCTATGTGGATCAGGAACAAAGACAAGGCTCCACAAAACTATGTGGATCAGGAACAAAGGCAAGGCAAGGCTTGATGACCACGGCTTAGCTTGTGGTCCCACTCCGCTTCACGCCTATCCAGGAAAGACATGGCCGGAGAACTGGGGATGCATTCCCACGGACCCTATACTTAATCCTTCGGCCGAGGTCCGTGACGCTCTAGGCTTCTCCGTCTCCAATCTCTGCTCACGGACCTCGGCCGGTCTAGGACCCTAGACCAAGCCCTCCTGGTAGATTCAATGTCCCGTCTCCTATCGAAGGAGCGACCTTGCCTCTCAGCAGCTGTGTCGCTATCTTCCTGAGAACTTTCCTCCCTAGCACTTTCCCATTCGGCTTCGTCCATGTTTACACTTTCAAACTCCTGGGAATTCCTCCCCCCGGGGTGTTCATAACTCCCTTCGCTGCTTCCCATCTCCACCTGGTGATCGGAATCTATGCTGGGCCCAAACATCATTTCATCCCATGCCAAGCTCTCTGCAGGCGAGCGAGGCCCATCCGAAGGGCCCTGTGCTTCCCCCCAGTCATCTAGCTCATCCTCTGAATCCACTTCTGCTGCTGCAGGCCCTAAAGCTAATGGAACCCCAGGACCTATTCCCTGCCCTCCAGGCACGAACGAGAACTGCTGTGCTACAATATGTATGTTTTACATAATTTGTGCATTACATATCTATTGAATATTTGCCTACAGGCAGAGAAATTGGACTTAGCACTATTGTAAACCATCATAATTTAATAATGTAATGTGTTGACTCAATATCTTTAAATTTTCATGCATTTTATTTTTTTATACTTCAATTAAAGTCAGCATGGAGTGCTGGACTAATCTAGAGACTGGGGTTCAAATCCTTGGTTAGCCATGGAAAGCCATGAGTAAAGCCATTAGTATTTGGCTTTAAGAATTCTGAGTATTTATTTTTTTATTGTATTTGCCATATTTATATCCTGGCCTTCTCATAAAGGTACAATTTGATGCCCTACAATATTATGCATATTCAGCAAATAAAACATATATGTCTGCATTAAAAATAACCGCTAAAACAATTCAACATTAACATTATTAAAATCACATAATCCAATATCCAAATCTATTCCTGTTATCACTATAAGTATAAGTACATTACATCATTGCATCATTTCACATTTTCACTTATTGCATTAGCAGATTACCCAAAAGCTTGATACCACATCCATGCTTTCAGTTTTTTACTGAAGGAGGAAGGGGGCTTATCTAATATCGCTAGGGAGGGAGTTCCACAATCAATCAAGGGGCCATCACTGTCAAGGCTGTGTCCCTCGCACCCACCAGCCACACCTGCAATGGAGGAGGGACTGAGAGCACAGCCTCCCCGAAGATCTTAATCTCTTAGATGGTTCGTAGAGGGAGAAACACTCCTGAGCCGGAGTATGTCCCTTAACAAAAAGAACCAGACAGTGATAACGCATGGTGTGTGAGAAATTCATTCAATTTGGATTTCAATATATAAGTTTCTAGGTTTGTAGTTCAGTTTGGAATGATATCCCTCACATTAAAATTTGTATATGTGGCAAAATATTCACTTTTTACTCTATAGTTGCTTTCACTGAATAGTCATCAATCTCATACATCTCTCCAGCAAATGTGTCATTGTAATTAAAGTCCCATAGGACAACTGTTAAGATCAACTGACTTTCTTTCTCTCTTTACTTTGTTGTAATTAGATCTGACTTCAATGCAGTGTATTTTAAAATAAAAGACACATCATTGCTGGACTTCTCTTTAAACAAAAAAGTTGTCCTATTTTTCTGCTGGGTATACACGTAATGCTACATTGCAAATCCACTTCGACTGATGTCTGACTGATTATGCTGACTACACTATAATTTGTTCATTGCACTTGCATCTTAATGAGTTTGCAAGAGCTTTACTATCCATTTAGCTAAAGTGCTGAATTGAGATGTCTATGTGTGCACATTTAACAACATATATTTCAACCTTGTTAATAAAATCTATCTGTTAATCAGTTAATCTTACATTAGTCTGATACAGCAAGTGCCTGATAGAGAATGGGGGAAGGTCCATGGAGGGATCATCAGAAAAGGAGCTTAGTATTTCTGAGCACAGTTGGGAAAGTCTGAAACTCTACCCTTATAATGACCTTATAAGTGTCTGCCTCATGCACTTGTCTTCTATAAAATGTGCCTTGCTGTGTCCTTGATTCCAAGAAGCTTGTAGGTAGCAAGACATTTTATACATTGCGTATTCTGTATGAGGGAAAAGAAGCACAATGTGTTGGATCTAGATTTAGGGACATGCAACTGAAATGGCAGAAGGAGAAGACAACTCCACTTGATTTTGTAAGAAGCATCCTTTTCCTCCACCCAAGAGAATATCCCATGTATCCATTGTCCTCTATTTCTCTGTTTAGCATTGAAGAAGGGGCTAAAGGGACAAGCAGATGGAAGAAAAACCATGGCAGTCTATTGCGACCAACCCAGTCACATATTTCTAATTTTGGAGCCAACTTCTTGTCAAGGTTTGAGGGTTTGGCAGATGTTTTTATCTCCATGATGAGATCTTCACTGTGAGATCAGTTCAAAGTTTTATGCTTATCTGACCACCAAAGTTAATATTTGAGTACAGAAAATGTGTTATTGTTAATGTCAAAATGGATGCGTGAATGCAATAATAACATATACCACACATAGCCTGATCCACCGATCTCTAGCTTAAGTTACATTTCTGTATGATTCATTCATAAAACATGTGCAGGCTATGGATATTTGTCGGGCTATGTTCTGATATATATATATATATATATATATATATATATATATATATATATATACACACACACACACACACACACAATACCTGTTTTAAGCACAGTACACTCTTGCTTACTTTGCATTACTCTTTGCATGAACACATGCAGATGGACCAGAATAACCACCCTCAACCTGCTGCCTTATGTTGTGAGATTGTAACTTTCATCATTCTCAACAGAATGGAATCAGGGCTTAAAGAAGCTATTGTCCAAACTATCTGGAGTTGAAAATATTAGCTTAAGAAAAACTGGAAGGAAGTGCAATACCTCACCCCACAACCCTGCATATTGTACTAAACATCTATTTGAAAATGAAGGTTGATTCTCCTTTGTAAGAATTAGCAATCAAATAGAAAACCAAAAAAAACCCCCTCTTTACCATTACAGTCATTTCTTGGAGAAATAAGAATGATTTGCTGATTGCAGTGGCTCTATATATTACATGAATTCCTGAACATGTTGCTGTCTCGGTTCCACCACCACTTCTCACTAAATATATCTACCCAAATTGTGGAAACACATGCATATTTATAGACAGCAATAATTTTTGTTTCCTTTCTTTTATTCCTATGCACACAGATATAATTAACAGCTATCAGTCAATTTGCTGTGAATCTGATCATAATTAGCAATTTGCTTTATAATAACGATGTTGCATATTGCTAATAACTGCAGCCAAAATTGTCAAACTATTGCTCCCATTAATTCCGTGTTTGTTTTTAAGGAAAATTATATTATACAAATGTAGTTAGTTCTACAGACATATGTTAGGTTTTTTCTTCTTCTGGCACCTGAATGTTTCTGCGCTGTTTAGTGGGATTTGTTGCCTGCTACAGTAATTTGTTGCCTAGGGAGAGTGTAACCAGTATACAATTCCCACTTTAATTATCATTTGTTTACCATCATTTTATGAACAGCTCCACAATTTGGAACAATTTGTAGTGAGTTTTGCAAATGGCAGTAGCAATATTTACATAGTTGCTTGCATTAAACTTTCCTCCTCCTGAAGCATTATATTGAAAAGCCAGAGACCTAGTTTTAAATAAGGTATTGTTGAGTATTGTATTTGTTTTCATTTGTAAGCCCCATTTCGCCATAGTTCTGGTGAAGAGATGAGATATAAATAAAATTCATCACCAGCACCAGTGTCATCATAATCCTTATGGTTTTGCTCAATCTCAAAAATTACAACCACTACCTTTGCTTTTCCCGATACCGAAGTAGCACCATGAGTGACCTACATACCAGGATCCTGCAGAGAAGCACAACAAAATATAATTTTGGGGCCAAGTACAGAGGAATCTCACATAACTTGACAACATACAGGGAAGCTTCCACAATGATCTGTCTTCCAAATGTTTCAACCAAGTCTTTTGCGATTCTTGGTTTGAATGATGGGAACTTTATGGCAGCACATCTGGAGAACACCTATCCTTTACACTATTCCCTATATTACACTGTTTTCAAATGAATGAAAATTGTGTGATATAAAGGGTATTGTGAAAGAAAGACTTGATGGAAAAATGAAACCCATGAATCCCACTCTTGTAGAAGGTGATAGATTGTATTGTCATTATTTGAAGCCCAATTTATTATAAATCAAAGCCCTTCAAAATCCTTCTGATTTTTTTTTGGGGGGGGTGCATATGCATGCCTTCACGTAGCTTATTGTGACCTCCTGAATTTTATAGGGTTTCTTCAGCAAGGAACACTCAAAAGTGCCAGTTCTTTCCCCTGAAAATACCTGAATGTGATATTCGTAGACCGTGTCCCATCCATGTATTAACTAGGCTGACCCTGACTAGCTTCTAAGACTAGGTAAAATGTGATGCATCATCTCTTTCCTCAAATTTAGTATTGGATTAGTTGGCCATTTATTCAGGGGCTGAATATGATTTTTTTTACTGTCCAAAAAAACAACAACCCTGATTGATATGTACTTTTACCCACTTCTGCTAAGCTTTGGGGGCAGAAGTTTTAAATGGCCTCATTATAAATGGGTCACTTGATAGGAATGTTTAAGAAATTAGCAAGTAAAGAAGTTTTGTTGAGCATCCCAAGATAACATTGTGGTGATTGGCAATCCATGAGGCTTGCTGCTGAGGGCTGAGGACCTACAGGAAGATGAAGGATTGTTATGTGGAGTAGCATGCATCACTTACCCAAAGTTGTACAATATGATGAGTGAGTGGTCCCATGAAAAATAAAAAGAGTGTTTTTGTGCCTTAGGAAGGATGTGTGAGAGGTCTAATTCCTCCTTGTGCCCAGAAAAGGCTGGAGTTTACCAAAATTACACATGTCCGCTATCTCCAGAACCTCTAGGATTACTCCCACAATGTCATGATAGTCTGTTTTCTTGGTAAACATGAAAACGTGACCTTTGTTTATCCAAGCAGCTGTATCTGCCTCTTTCTTCATTCTCTGCTCACAATCTTCCACCTCCTACTGAGAAGTCATAATCAGGCTGCCTTTGTCCTTACTACAATCTAGGTCACCTACGCAATAAAGAAAGGAATAATCCTGTGTAGTAAGAGGCTGCCAGGCTTACAAATGTTCTCCCATATTTTCCCACACATTTTCTCACAAATTTCAGACACATAACCCAGTAAACACTTAAAATAAACTGTGTTTGGTCAAATGTGACCACATCATGTAATGTAAGGCTGATCCATTCAATTCCATCCACAAAAGGAAAAAGGAAAAAGTTGCCAGATAATTTGACAAACTGTGTCAAATGGAAAGGAATCCCTCTTTTTTTCACTAGCAAACTCAGTCATTTTAAGAAGAAACGAAATTAAAGTGGAAAAGATCACTATCATTATTTCCTAAAAATTATGGGGGATAAAGATTATTGAAAAACAATAAATGTAGTTCTGTGGAAGAAACAGCATCATCCTTTACTCTATTTTTGTGGAATATTCACCCTTGTCCCTGTGAGCTTTGGAGGGTGCCTTTCCTCTACAGCAGAGTAATCACTGCCAACTGTTAGTCCCTCTCATACAATGATCTGAAATCTAAATAAATAGGTGGATAACAGCCACCTGCTACATAGCATGTGATTGAAACGATTTTGAGGGATATGATAACTGAAAGCAGCTGTGTAATGAAGGTCATGCACAACACATTTCTAGAGATGTTGAGCTGTTAAATAGTAGTTAAGGATGTATGAGGAATTTTATTCTGAGGTTTGACAGGCTTGTCTGTGAATATGCACTCTGGCCTGTCCAATATTTACACTCTGGAATCCTTGGTGCTGCCAAGCGGTTATAGCTACAACTGAAAAAGTAAGCAGATAGGGGAAACTCCCATTTTAAAAAAGAAAAGGTCATGGAACAAATGCATGGGCCAATCATGGAGGCAGGAAAAGAGACATCCACCAATGCAGACTTTACAGATGTTTACATCCAGAGGCCGGTTTAACAAGATCTAGAGTACACCTAGAGAGACAATGTTTGCACTGGTGATTTCATGAATTAATACTGAGACTTGAATACTTGGAAGAGATTTTTACCAAAGCAGAGCTGTCTAGGGCCCCTTCTACACTGCACTATAACCCAGGATCTGACCCAAGATTATCTAATATCTACTTATCCCAGATTATATGGAAATAAAAACTCATATACTCCAGTTCAAAGCAGATAATCTAGAATTAGATCTTGGAATATAGGGCAGTGTAGATCCAGTCTGGGTTTTATGTAGCAGCCCATCAGTGGCACCCAAACTGGCCCAGTATGAGGCTTAATTATTTATTATTTATTTACCATATTTATACTGCCTTTCTCAGCACAGAGGTGACTCAAGGTGGTTTACAATCAGCATAGTTCAATGCCCCCAACATCATAAAATATAATTTAAAACATTAACCTATAATATAAACCATATTAAAAACAATAGGAACAATAAAATACAAGTCCTCAGCATCTCATTACTAAGCATCGTCCAATCGTTCTGTGGATCTAAATGCCTGCTCAAAAAGCCAGGTTTTAACTCTTTTTCGAAATGTTAGGAGGGAGGGGGCCAATCTGATCTCCCTAGGGAGGGTGTTCCATAGCTGAGGGGCCACCGCTGAGAAGGCCTCTGTCTCTCGTTTCCACCAATTGCATCTGTGAAGGAGGCAGGACTGAGAGCAGGGCCTCTCCAGATGATCTTAGAGACCTAGAAGATTCATAGGAAGAGATACATTCTGACAGGTAAGCTGGCTTAACCTTTAGACCAGTGAGGATATGCAATTGACCATTATTTCAATGGCTTGCTAGGATTTAGAGATAGTAAAATCAATATAAAGAATGTCCTCCTAACTTTAGGCATGGCAGTCCCACTTGAAAAGAGTAGGAACTGGCTATCTGAAAGGAGAGGGTTGCCACACTATTGATCTGACCTAAAATGAAAGACACACATAAAACAATGAGGTGATTGCCTTAAAAGAAGACAGTTCTGAAGTTATAGGATTCTGATAGTCATGAATGGCATGTGTTCTGTGAGTGGCTGTCTAAATTCTAAAATATCTCAGGGCTGTAGAGGCAAGCAGCAAAATAGATACCTTTGCGCTTATTACAGGCATGTCTTTGATATGTGCTTCGCTGCAAGTGGCTTTCCAATTTCCACAAGAATAGAAGGGAGAACAAGGGGTGGGAGAGAGGGAAAGATGACAAGAAACCAAGTGAGAAACCAAGAAGAGATGGTTCCCCCAAAAAGAAAAGCTTTACAAAGGACAAAAATGAGATGATTGGGGGGGAGACCACAGGAGAGCCATATTATAATACAACTGGGATATGGTTTTGAGGTGTACTAAGAAAGATAACTGAGCACAGATGATTTTGAAGAACTCAGTGCTCTGTAGGATAGACTATAAATTTAGTCTTCGGAAAGATCCCTGTCTATTTAAAAACCAGATTATAATTCGAAAACAACACTTTGTAAATTTTGTCTAGCTTCATTTCCGAACTGTTCTTGCAAAAATGGCATTGGACACAGTCACCTCATTTAAAACAATGAACGGGATCTTAAGAAAGGGCTAACATTGATCCATTAATCTGGAACAAATGACTGTCTGTTGGTCCACAACCTATGCGAGGTCAATTGCACACCACCACTGATGTGGCACTCAATTTCTTTTCAATGTTGACCTTCATTGTCCTTTGTACTTCACAGTTTGCAAGCCAATGTATGTTTTAGAATACTTATTTGCACAATTCCACCCATATTACGCCAATAAAGTTGATGTAATGGGCCAAAGTGCCTGAGTTCTGGAACTACAAAATACTTCAGTTACTCTAGCTGCAGAAAATTAATTGAAAAAGAGAAATAGTCACAAAAGGTGTACAGTGATTGAATGCTCTGGACAAAGAAAGGTCAGAACAAAAGCCATGGAAACTGAAAAACTGAGTTGTGCTGCAGATTCTCTCAATTTTTTGTAGTGGACTGAACAAAAATGTAAAAACTAAAAGAGTATGTGACCTATTTTATTTTCTACCGTCTCATTCCACTAAAATTGCAAAATGTGAATAAATGGATAGGCAATTTGATCCTTCTCTTGAATGGACACCATGGTCTTAATCCAGTTTCTGGTCCCAAATAGAGCTGATCCTTTAAATCAATGGGAATGCAGTTAAGTCAGAACTTTGGTCAATCCATGTGTCTACTGTGGTTGGGACTACCAGTTGGATTTAAGCCTAGGTGATTCCAATTCAAATAAGACGAGCTAGGCATTGCATTCACTCCTGACAACAAGGTGAGACTACTGCCATGGGACCCACATTTCATCCCAGCAGTGGACTACACCTCCTTTTTTCATATCAGGTGCAACTTGAGAAACTGCAAGTCACTTCTGGTGTGAGAGAATTGTCCATCTGCAAGGACATTACCCAGCGGACACCTGGATGTTTTACCATCCTGTGGGATGCTTTTATCATGTCCTTGCATAAGAAGCTGGATCTGACAGACGGGAACTCACCCCACTCCCCTGATTTGAACTGCCAGCCTTTTGGTCAGCAGTCCTGCTGACACAAGGGTTTAGCTCCAATGTGCCACTAGCAGTGGGCTACACATCCTGATTTCACAGTAAAAATAATGTCAAAAATCACCCCTAGAAGTAACAGGAAGTCTACTTGTAGGTTGGCCTCCTGAGGGTTTCAGTTGACTTTCAGCCAGAAAGGAAGGTTATGAGGTTACCCAGGCAACTAAACCACAATATTCCTGTAGTTGGATTCCACAGAGAGGTGCCATTTTAATACACTTGTCAGCTTGTGAGTCTGCTGAAAACTCTACATACTTGTTCCACCGAATGTATGTGGCTCACCGAATGTTCAACCCAGGCCTTTGTAAGACGATGTCTTTAGACAACGGCCAGTTCCAAGGATGCTGTGCTTTGCTTCTCCCATTACGTTTTTGGAGCCTGTTTCAGCATCAGTGATTGAAATGGCCAAACGCCAATTAATCTTGCTCAGTTTCAGAGCCAAGCTAGGTTTGCCAAAGGATGAACTACACATTAATTACCTTCTTGCCAATATGCAAACACCGTACAGAACTGCAAAGCTCACTCTTTGGGGAATAATCCTTTAATCACACTCTGTGTCTGCACATTTTACTTCTGATTTGTGATGGCATCAGTGACTTCCGTTCCAGACATACCATGGAGCACTGTAGCACATAATTGCATATATGTGTGCATATACGTATGCATGTTCCCTCCAGCTGATAAAAATGCTCTCATGATTCCTTTTATTTTAGTTGTCATCTGTCCACTAAAACTTCAGTGAAATTTGTCTCTTTGTTAAAAATTTACAGAGGAAAAGACAGAAAAAAATTATCCAAATGTTGACAACAATCTGCAAATTCAAATGGGTCTGATTCTGCATTTCAATGCCCTTGCAATAGTCTAACGTGCTTTTAATAAAAGACCAAATCCCTAGGAAATGCAAGATGGGTGTAGTTGAGCTTAGCCAGTAGAGATGGAAAATTCTTTCAAAACCATTTACATGGATCTACCATTTCTTCCCATCTCCAAGTCCATTCCATGGCAGTTCTCTATTGTTGTTCATATGGAGAAGGTATCCTGTTCACTCTTTAAGGGGAACACATATCATCACTATGAGCTAGGCATTGCATTCACTCCTTACAACAAGGTGATGTCATGTGTGTGTGTATCAGCATCTGTGTACTTGGCATTTGATATGTGTCACTTCGAATGGTTAATTTAACAGTTCCTTGCCCTCAAGCATACAATTGAAAAATACACCACACACAAGGAAAAGGAATTGCCATTGGGGGAAGGGATTGAGTTCAGCATATGTTTGCTTGCTTAATTCATTGCCAATATGAGATTTGAAGCAGGGATGTTTAATCACAACCCATTTTTTATTCGTTTAATTCATTTTATATTTCAATCCGGCAACAGGCTGGCCTTTGTGGATGAGAGCACTGGGAGAGGACTCTCAGCATCAAGCTGAAGGGACTCATTGATTTGGCATTTGCTGAATGTGCCATCAACAATGTGCTAGGTTTTTTCCCCATTTCTTTTCAAAATCACGTTTGAGAATTGACCACAAAATTGAATTCTAGCAGTTAGTTATAAAGGGTGATTCTTTTTTCAGTAACTATTTTGGTGCCATTATATAAACATAAACAGGCAAAATAATTTACTTGGAGGAGACACTGTGAAGCATATTAAGTATGACAAAAACAGGTTGGGACCAAAAGTGGTTTGGATTTTGTAATACATGTGCTTGCATATGGACATAATGAGATATCTTGGAGATGGAAACCTACCTAAATATGAAATTCATATATAGCCAAAACAAAATTAATTGACTCGGAGAAAGGAGGAGGAGCACTGCTGATGCAACTTTTGGCCGATGTACTGAGTGCCACGAATAAGCTCCTAAGCCAATCTTCTCCAGGAAGGGGGTTTCACAAAGAACGATGCTGCTGTGGAAGAGGCATCTGGACATCAGAGTGCACATGCTTCCAGATAATCTTCCTGAAGGTTTTTGGATATTCAAAGGAATGGGAAATAGGAAATGAAGCACCTCATTAGCTCTCTAGGAGCCAGACCAAGATATTTAAAAGATAATGCTATTGTTTTGAATCAGGGTTCAAAACCTTCAAGTAAGCTACTGCAGCTGGTAGAACGTTAGCCATGTACTTTACCCTTGAAAGGCCTCTGGTTGTCAACCAAGCATTTTCTCGCTTTCCTGTCTTTTCTACTTTTACCTTGTACCTGTCTCATGGAGGCTGCTTTGCTGCAATTAACAAGTGCTAGGAGTGCTCTGCCTTCTGCCATTCCCAGCAGGTGAATAAGATTCCCATTTCTCTTGCTTCCAGCTTGTGTACAAATAAAAAGCACACATCTTTTCCGTGTTTGCTCCATTTGGCAGAAGTTACTTGACAAATAACTGTGTAATGAACCCTTTTCCAGATGTGTAATTTTTAGCCTTATGTTTATGAGGCAATTACTGGAAGCTGGTTTAGGGCATGAAACATGAACTGCAGCCATCTATCTGGAGATACAAGAAGAGGAGGCACGGTACACATTGACAGGGAAACATTGACAGTTTGGTTGGGGTTTTTTTCCTAGAGGTAAACTTAAACAGCTTGTGTGTAAAAACTCTCAACAGCTCACTTCTGAACCTCACCACTTCTATTTCAACATTGATAAGCTCCATACATTGACCTGGAGCATGCACATGAAGGAATTTTTTGCACTGACATATTGAGTGGCTGGTCAGAACAAAGATTCAAGAAGAATAAAAGCTAAAGTTACATAAATGATGTGGCCCTGCATGCAGAGGTAGAAAGATCATGCCCATTCACCTTGCTGCTGAGCTCTGCAGATGCAGAGCGGAAAGCATGCTTGAAATGTTATAGAGCTGCATGCGTAGCATCTGACTATTAGTATCCATCTAGCTCTATGTTGTCCACTTTATATCTGTCCTATCTGGAGATGCCAAGCCTGGGGCATTTGTGTACAAAGCTTGTGCTCTACAATGGAGAAGGGGTTGACCAGGATATTTTACTGACTGATGCAAAGACGTTGGCTTTTTTCTGATTACATGTAGATAAGCTGGCTGGAATGGGAGCCAAAAGTTACAGCAACACTCTTCATTAATTATCTGCTTCATCACACCTGAAGTAATACAGATTCTTGTAGGAGCCAAGGATAGATTCCTATAATGGCCCCACAGATTCTTGTGGGGCCATCACATACAACTCTGTTCACCAACAGAGGGAAATGACTGAAGAGTCCACAGCGTGTGCTGCTTAAAATGATTGCCTCACTCTGTCTCTAGTATTGGCCTAAAGCCAGGACAGGATCTGGGTTTTAGTTGTGCCCAATACTGCATAATCTGTTCTTAATAGCTTCTTTCCCACAATTGCACTTTCTTTTGCTGGAACTTGTCAACAGCATGACAATCTTTTAGAAGCTGAGAAATTTCTTTGGATTTGGTTGCTTTTTTCCACATTTGAGGTGCCAGTCTAGGATATCATAGTTGTTTATTTATTTAGTTATATATTTATTTTAGTTTATCACTTGGATTAAAATTATTGATAGCTGTTCTGATTTACAAAGCATGCTGAACATTTCAGTAATGGACAAATGAAAGACATTCCGTTTACATGTATGCAGCAGCATGGGAAGAATTAAATTAGACACAAAAACACAATTGCCCAAAGCATGAGTGCAGTGGCCTAGCAGGCTGAGGAGAGGCACAGATATGTATAGATGCTGTTCCCACTGATTAAAGCAGTTTTAGATTTATTGGGGTTGTTAGCAGTTGCATTGTCTTTCAGAGCAATTTAATCTTGAAGACCAAGTTGCACTTTCCCTGAACACAGAAACAGGTTCCTCTTTACCTGGACTTCAGTCTCAAATTGGTGATATAATCACATCCATCTATCATGGTGATGCTTTTTCTGGAGGCCCAGGAGTGCAGGGACTCTCCAGGGCTTTCTAGTGGTGATGAAATGCAACTCACAAATGCTTGGAAGGTCTCATACTTTAAGAGGGAGAAGGAGTTGGGTGGGAAGGGGAAAATCTGCACAACTGCCTAAGTGCTTCCGTGGTGAAGAAGGTGAGAAGCACCATGTATGGTCTATAGTTTGCTTCCCTTTGCTTGGTCTGAGAAAGGATGCATGTGTTAGTTTATTTCCAACCTGTGTCAGTTTCAACATATTAATTCATATGCCAATTCCACCTTATTTCTTGTATGATCTGGTTGGCTCTCTGTTCTCTTTCCGCTAGCAGGTTATTTATTTATCATAATGTGTTTTAATGTTTTAATGTGTTTTATTGCTTTTAAACTGCGTGATTTTAGTGCTGTGAGTTGCCCTGAGCCGCTTGGGAGTGGCGACCCAGAAATGCAAAATAATAATAAATATATAAATAAATAAATATTGATCAGGAGTGAATCAAGGGTACAGTTGTATTGTAATTTTTAAACACATACACACACACAAAGTTTGAACACTTGGCATTCTATTAAATTTAATTTGACCAGTAGCTGGCCACTTGGAGTGCCACCGGTGTTGTTATAAGAAGGTCCTCCATTGTGCATGTGGTGTAGCTCAGACTGCATTGTAATAGGTGGGCTGTGGATTGCTCTTCTCCACACTCGCATGTCATGGAGTGGACTCCACTTTGTAGCCCCATTTTTTAACGTTGTCTCTGTATCTCGTGGTGCCAGAGTGTAGTCTTTTCAGTGCCTTCCAAGTTCCCCAGTTTTATGTATGTCAGCTGGAGGGAGTCTCTAATTTGGTATCAGTCATGGATTGAGGTTCTGGGTTTTAGCCTACCACTTATGGATTCCCACTTGCTGAGGTGTCTCTGTAGATCTTAGAAAACTATTTCTTGATTTAAGGTATTGGCATGCTGGCTGATATCCGAACAGGGAATGGACTGGAGATATCACTGCTTTGGTCTTTTCACTATTGGTTGCTACTTCCCAGTGGATGTCAGGTGGTGCAATACCAGCTAAGTAGTGTAATTTCTCCAGTGATGTAGAGCGCAGACACCCTGTGATAATGTGGCATGTCTCATTAAGAACCACATCCACTGTTTAAGCATTGTGAGATATGTTCCACACAGGGCATGTGTCCTCAGCAGCAGAATAGCAAATTGCAAGGGCAGATGTCTTCACTCTATCTGGTTGTAATCCCCAGGTTATGCCAGTCAGCTTTCGTATGATATTGTTTCTAGTGCCCACTTTTTGCTTGATATTCAGGCAGTGCTTCTTGTAGGTCAGAGAACTGTCCAGGGTATTTGTGTGTGCTGCAATGCTCCAGTAGGATTCCTTCCCAGATAATCCTCAGAGCTCGAGATGCTTGTCTGTTCTTAAGATGAAAAGAACATGTCTGTGTTTTAGATGGATTAGGAATCAGCTTGTTTTCTCTGTAATAGGCAGTAAGAGCACCTAGAGCTTCAGAGAGCTTCTATTCAACCATATCAAAGCTCCCTGCTTGAGCAATGATGGCACGATCGTCAGCATAGATTAAACTCTCTGTCCCTTCTGGCAGTGGCTGGTCATTTGTCTAAATGTTGAACATTGGTGGAGCAACCACGCTCCTATGATGCAGGCCATTCTTCTGTTTTCGCCATCAGCTTCTTTGGCCCTGGAACTCAACAAAGAAGCTCCTGTTTTGTAGCAGATTTCCTATGAGGTAGGTGAGGTGGTAGTCCTTTCTAATATTATAAGTTTTTCTCAGGAGAAGGTGATGATTTACAGGGTCATCAGCTGCTGACAGGTCTATCAAGACAGCTCCTGTAATCTTCTGCCTTTCAAAGCCATCTTCTATGTGCTGTGTCAGGGTCAATACTTGTGATCTGCAGCTTTTGCCTTTCCTGAAGCCAGCTTGCATGTTTTTTTCCCCATAATTCTATGCAAAATACGTATCTCCAGAACTTTGTAAAGATGGCACAACAAGGAGATTGGTCTATAGCTTTTTTGATCATTACGGTCTTTGCCTGGTTTCAAGATGGCTATGACTCTTGCTTTCCTCCAGGTTTTGGGAATCTGACAGGATGTGGTTCAGCAGCTTCAGCAGCCAGCACCTTGCTTTTGGACTAAAGTTCTTAATAGAAGGTGATGACCTTTTTATTTAGACAGGCCATTGTATTTTAATTATAAAGCTGGGTTGTGTGTGTAAGCGGTATGCTGTAGTGTGTCTGTGTGTGTGTTATTGAAACTGTTGTAAATATGTTTGAAGTATTTTAGCTGTCTTTCATCATGTTTTAATACCAATATTCAATTCTTTTATACTTTTTAAAGTCAATGTTTTAGCTGCATCTTTTTTTAATTGTAAGCTGCACTGAATCCAATTTTGGGAGAAATACCTGTATATCTAGATGGATTAGCATGTCTACCTATATTAAAGATGCAGACTAATGCATCCTGAGGTAGTAGTGGGGGGCAGGGAATCTCAAACTGGATACACCTTTCTCTGTGGGCAGTGAGGAAACCCTTGCAGAGATCTTCCAGCTGCTTTAGGTGAATGATGCTCTGCCATTGTTTCTATACCATCCATGCTGTTCTACAGGATAAGTTAACAAAATGGGTCTTTCTGTGGATGTGTCAGAAAAAACCTGGTATCCTTTCCCAGACCCAAAGACACCTTGTTTTCAGGTAATGCCCTCAGAATTCCCCTGAAATTACTTCAGTCTTTTTCTCTCCTATTGATATCAATTGGGGGGGAGGATTTGCCCATGCTGGGAGGAACAAAAACTGGGGCAAGCTGATTGGTCATTATTACTTGTGTGCCTCTGAATTATTTCCAACTCATAGCCAAACCTATCACAGGATTTCCCTGGGAAGATTTGTTCAGACAGGATTTGCCTTAGCTTTCCTCTGAGACTGGGAGGGTGTGACTTGCCCAAGGTCACAGAATGGGTCTCCATGGCTTCAGCAGGAATTTGAACCTTTATCTTCCAGAGTCATACTCTGCCAGCTCTCCACACCATGATGGTAATAGAAAGTTAATATATCTTTATGAAGAAATCTCCCTCTGCCCTTTCACCTTAAGATCACTCTGCCTATATATTTTCTCTAAAATATTTCGTTCCAATTTTAGTATATGTGCTGCTGAAATATATAGTAGAAATGTCTTTTGATTTTTTCCTGACCAGAAACGTTAATTTTGCTCTCAGCAAACTAAAACTTCTGATAACTATTAAAATTTTTGGTCCTAGTCAGCCAGCTTCTCCAAACATCATACTTCATTATGAGACATTATGTTAGCATATTCTAACTGTGCCATATTTAAAACACATAGTGGAATATATTCACTATGCAGCCCATGTGCGAGATACATAAAATAATGTGATATAAGGAAGATTTTATATAATGAATGTAAGGTGGTCCTACTTTATTTTGCAATACTATTACTTTTTGTTTTGCTTTTCAAACATTAATGGCATCTATATTTTCAGCATATTCAATAGCATCTTTAGCAGAAAAAGCCCATTTCATGAGAGTAGGGGTGCATTAATATTTTGATTGACTATTAAAGAAGAGTTGGATTCCACTTCTTTAAGATCAACTTGATAAGCCATCTGGTGTTAGAAAGCTTTGCTTCCTTGTCCTACTCCTTAATCTAGTCACTCCCCAATGCGTATTTCGAAATCATCAAAAAAATTCCGCTGGAGCAGTGTTCTGCCCAGATCTCTTCTCGATATACTTATGTTCCCAGTTGGAAAGACCCCAGTTGCCTGCAATAACAAACTGTGGTTATCTCCAAGTGGCAATCAGAGATAACTATGGGATTTCCCTAGGAAAAGGCACCCCCTAGATTAAGAATCTCCACAGGTCTGATTAGACCTGAGGGTGGAGATATCTTTTGATTGCATTTCAGGATCCAACATTTTATACACACACACACACACACACACTAATCATTATATATCTGTATACCTTTATAAAGCGGAATGTTTGTATGTATGTATGTGTGCGGAGGGCGGGAGGACGGGAGGGCGAGAGGGTGGATATGTGGCAGCCACTTTCACAGGCCACAGCGACCAGCGCGGGGGATGGACCTGCACCAAACTTGGTACACATAACCCCTAACCCCTTTACGTCCTGATGCGGTTCGGGGGACATGACCCACGGATTATGGGATTTGTAGTACTTTCAATCACTTTGGTTCCCACAGACCACTGAGGCCACCAAAAAGGACCAATGCAGACCACACTTAGCACACACAGCCCCCATGACCCACTCTACGTCCTGGTGCAGTTTGGAGGAGGATGGACCATGGATGATGGGACTTGAAGTACCTCTACTCACTTCCCAAGTCCGCTGCAACCCTCACCCAATCACTGATCGAGACCAAACTTGGCATACATAACCCCTATGACTGCCTTCACATCCTGGTGAGGTTTGGGGGAGGACTGACAATGGATGATGGGATTTGTAATATGTTCGCACCCCTCTGTTCCCACAGACCACTGTGGCCCCCAACAAACACTGATAAAGACCACACTTGGCACACAGAGCCCCAGTGACCCACTCTACATCCTACTGAAGTTTGGAGGGGGCCAGAACATGGATGATGGGACTTGCAGTACCTTCCCTCACTTTCCAAGACTGCTACAAACCTAATCCTATGATTGATCAACACAAAACCTGCCACACAGAGCCCTCATGACCCTCTCTACATCCTGGTGCAGATCGGAGGAGGGTGGACCATGGATGTACCTCTACTCACTTCCCAAGTCCGCTGCGACCCTCATCCAATTACTGATCGATACCACTTGGCACACATAACCCCCATGTCTGCCTTCACGTCCTGGTGAGGTTCAGGGGAGGACTGACAATGGATGATGGAATTTGTAGTACTTTCACACCCCTCTGTTCCCACAGACAACTGCGGCCCCCAACAAACACCGATAAAGACCACACTTGGCACACAGAGCCCCAGTGACACACTCTACATCCTACTGAAGCTTGGAGGGGACCAGAACATGGATGATGGGACTTGAAGTACCTTCCTTCACTTTCCAAGCCTGCTACAAACCTAATCCAATGACTGATCAACACCAAACCTGGCACACAGAGCCCTCATGACCCACTCTACATCCTGGTGCAGTTTTGTGTGAGATGGACCACGGATGATGGGACTTGAAGTACCTTCACTCACTTCCTAAAAACAATGCAACCCTCATCCATTCATCAATACAGACCAAACTTAGCACACAGAGCCCCCATGACCCAATATACATCCTACTACACTTTGGAGGAGGGTGGACCACAGATGATGGGACTTCCACTTTTCATGATACCACTGCAACTCCCCATAATGATGGATCAAGACCAAACTTGCCACACAGAGCCCCCATGACCCACTCTACATCCTTCTCAAATGACCCAGGCACCGCCGGGTCCCCAAGCTAGTACTAAATATAAATAAATAATATTTGTTTCTCTCTTTGTGGCACTTTTGACTTTTTATTTCTGCAAATGCATTGTATACCTGGAAAGCCAACTACATTTTGCTTGCTTTGAAAGCAGGAAATATATATTTTCTCTCTTTCGGCTTTTGTTGATTGTTTTTAAAAATTCTGTATAACTGGGGTTTTTTTCTATTTATTACCTTTATATAAGATACCCCCAGCACCATCAAAGTCTTCTCACAGTTGTAGGCCTATGAAAGAGATAAAATACATTTACCTTTCCGTACAAATAGCCTTAAGGGTTCTGTTTGTAAATATCCTTTTATAGCTAAGCAGCATGGATTCCATTTTTCTGCAGGTTAAACTATGAATGTCAAATACTCTTTCCACAAAGTAGGATTATGCTAACACTGGGCCAAAACCAGCCACCTTTTTCTTTCCTCACAATAGGAAGCGAGAACATTTGGTACTTGGGGGGAGGGGTAGAAATTTAAAAATGCATATGGGGTGAACTTACAGTAAAGACATGGTGGCTAAGGATACCTGGGGATACTTGTGGCAGGTGGGGATCCACATTGTAGAGCAAATTCACCAGTTCCACATCTTCCAAAAAACCATGTGGATTGGAAAGAAATATGCATGTTTGTCTAGCTTCACAAAGCTGTTCAGGAGCTATCTGTTTATCAAGTTATCATTTGTCCTCATTTAAATTTATATCTAGATAAATATCTCAACATTTCAGTCATTCAGTAGTGACATAGGTAGACTGACATACATACTAATAAGGGATAATAAATAAAATATTGGCCTTTCTTCAAGCCACTAGACCCCATTACTCAGACTTACACTGAATCTAATGTGGAATTGCTTTTGTAGCTGTAAAGGGTACACACTCTCAGCGGGCCCTAAAATGGAGATCATGCCGGATACCACAAAAATGTGGAGAACGCTGGCCCCTTTATATTTATTTAAGTTTATTTATTTAAAACTTTTATATCCCAATCTGCTCGACCTCCGTAGAGGGACTAAGACCAGATGCCACCAATTATATAACTTCCACAGGCCACCTCCTTTATTGAAATGTATGAAAGCCACACAGAGACATCAGTTGGTTCGAAACAGGAAAGCATTGGGTTGTTGTAGATTTTTCAGGCTATATGGCCATGTTCTAGAAGCATTCTCTCCTGACGTTTTGCCTGCATCTATGGTCAGTTCCAACAGACCTCACAACCTCTGAGGATGCCTGCCATAGATGCAGGCGAAACATCAGGAGAGAATGCTTCTAGAACATAGCCATACAGCCTGAAAAACCTACAACAACCCAGTGATTCTGGCCATGAAAGTCTTCGACAATACAGCAAAATGTTGTTTACTTACTTAAACAGGTAAAATAATCTTAATGGCTGCAGTAACGTGCTAGGGTCTTTTTGGTTACAGAGATGGTGATTCAAGCTTGAATTGCTTTAGAACAGGTTTCACACATAAACTTTAAACAGGAATTTATGTTAAAATATTGTTGACAGGTTCATTTACTGTTTGGAAAGCAGACACACATTTGATTTTTATAAAAGTCCCTTCCCATTTAATTAAGCACAAAGTGATCTAAAGAGAATGCCAGTGATTCAGGTTTTCTGTTTTCTTTTGAGTCACTTCTGCAAGGAATGTGAGCAGATGGTGGATGAAGATGCTTTCTCATTTAGAACCCCAAAAAAGCACGTACATTTCTTATGTACCAGGAGAAAAGCAAAGAAAATGAAAAATTATTCACCACCATCATCATGCATGTAGTACTTAAGCACTGTACAAAACAAGCAACTGTCTGAAGTGAAATATCAGTTACTTCCCTTTTCAGGCAGGATGACAGGATGGGAGACTATGGCTGCAATCTTATATTTGGGTTGCATGACGTAAATCTGCACATGCAGAGTCATGCATTGATTCTGCTATCGGTGCCTTGTGTGAAACATCAACATTACACAACCAAATGTTCAAATGTTTGTGTAACTATGGGAATACTACCAAGAGACAATTGCTGTAGTGGTTTGAGAATAGGACTAATGACCTCATCACACAAGCAAAACTGCCCATCCTATGTCAGTTTCACCTCAGTTCAAGGATGGAGCCCGATGGATTCCATCAGACAACGTAGATCTACTTCTGGCAGGGCTCTGCCCCTGAACTGAGGTGAAACTGTCATAAAAGGGATCAATGAGAACACTGAAGGCTTCCTATGTTCTCATTGAGAAGAACAAGGGGAAGCCAGGAGGCGGCCCTTCCCCCATGGGATAAGATGCAGGGCGATGGGTTCCCCTCATCCTATGCTGGATTTGCCACAATCTACAGTGAATCCCCCTACTATCGCCCACAATTTCATTTATTATTATTATTATTCACAATGTATTATAGGGAAGGGGGGGAGCTAGGATTGATTCATGTTATTGTTAGTAATTTAATAGTTTCATAGATTTTAACCAATGTCTGAGAAATCAAAAAAGGATGATGATGAGGGGAACAGATAAGGGACCTTTTAAAACATTATATTGCATTACACTCTGTTTTTGGTCTCTATTACCCTAACATTCATTATACACACTACTGAATTTTTTGGAAAGTCTATGTTTCTTCTATATCTTTTAAACCTAATAATCATGTCTTCTTTTGCTGGATCTTTGATTCCAATTGGTTATCTTCTTTCATTTTCTGTTTGAAGATTCTTCTTGGTTTTTTCTGTTTGGATGGGGTTTTTTTATTGTCAAACTGTTCTTAGAAAACTATTACCTAAACTTATTTGTTAGTAAGTTAGTATTACATATATTACATATACTAGTATTACATATACATCTTTTTCATTCATCCCCATGCTTGACTTGCCACAATCTCTGGTAAATCCCCCACTATCACCCGCAATTTTGACTCCAAAGTGATGAGGTCCTTTGACTCCAAGAGACCAAGGTTCAAATTCTTGCTTGGCCATGAACATGTGATGACTTGAAATGACTTGAAGACATTCACCAACAACAAAGAGTATTATTATCAATTCTAGCCAAAGCAGATGGGTAGGCATTGTCAAAGAATGCACATCTACATATACAGCAGTACCACATACACACCTCCACTTCTGCAACCTTGAACTGAATGTGAACAAAGGAAAAATAGTTGGTTCTCTCTAATTTCCACTGGGGTGCCACCTGTCATCCTACTGCACAGATATAGATTGTGTGGGTACCCTGGGAACCATTTCAGACATATAAGTGTAGAAAAAGTACAATATATTCTTCCTGTTCCACACACTTCTGCATTGGGGAATATGCAAGATCGATTTCATATAAGATAGAAACCCTGAATTAAAGGGAAAGCAACCCTTTCCTTTTCTTCTGAAGAATTTCTGATTGTAGTGGAGTGAGAGCACCTAGAGAAAAACTCAGCACACTATGTATATGTAATTAAATTAGCCCCTTTTATTCAAATGCGAAAGTGGCAACAGAAACAAATGGTTTTGGTTCTTTTAGATTTTAGTTTTTCTGAAAATGCAGACTCAACTTTTTCTGCTTGTTGCTGATCTGGAGCTGGAAACCTATTGATCTGGGATTTGGTTTCATAACCTCCCATGGATACCAAAATATTCAAACTCAAAGTCCCATTATATGCTATTGTCTTGTAAAATTCTGTCCCCTATATAAAATATCAAAGTTTGCTTTTTAGAATGGCAGAGGGAGAATATTTCAAGTCTATGGATGGTAGAATCTGTGGATACAGAATCCCTGGATAAAAAGGACCTACTGTAGTCCCCAAATGGTGGGCTGGGGGAAGCATCTCCTGGATTAATTGTACCCACTAACCGTATTGCTTATCCATTTCTTTTTATATAAAATCCTTCAATTGGTTTTAGCCCTTGGCAACTAAAACTTCTACAGTGGCAATAGCATCCAGCAGATATAGGTGCGAACAGTGCTCTTCACCCCATGGACATCTCTTTTTTTGCATCCTGACCATGATCTCTAGAACAATTTTCCTCAGCTGAAAGTATGTCATTTGCAAGGCTATAATACTGCATAGCAAAATATAATATTGTAGAACATAGTGTTGTATTCCCCAGATCCTCTCGGAGTGAATATCTAGAAAAGAACAATAGATTACACAGTGGTATAAACTAACTGCATGAACTCAGTTGCTTGCTGAGGCAGTTTGTGTCCTACTTACCAAGACTTTCATAGCAAGCAATTCTATATTGTCTCTGCTTATTAAAAACATAGTGCCAGGATCAATACAGCAATATTTTTGCAGAAGAAAATTAAATTTATTAAACTGGTTTGGCATTTTAAAGATGATTAAGTGCTTTGTTTATTGGTTATCTCTGAAAGTTCAAGAATATTTGGCATGGGGAAAAAGAAGGAATAAGCTCTAAGTAAAATTAGAAAATTGATTTTTATTTTTATTTTGCAGTCACAAAAATGAAAACTTGTCCCTGTTTCGCAATGTAGATTAAAGTAGTTAAACAGTCCACAAGGTTTCTTTTTATTATCAATTCACTTTATGGAAAAAAAATCCTCTATAGTGTAGCAAAGAAATATGAAGGCTAAGCTTTATTTTAAACCACCCAAATTAAGCAGAAAACAGGGATAGTGAAGAAATTAGGAATAGGATACAAGGTGAGATAAGGTGGTGGCAGCAGTGGGAAGAACCGATTTGATATGGGGGCATGTGACAGGAAGAAATAAAAAGCTGCACTAAGAGGCCCAAAAACTAATCAGAATTATATAGCCATCTCTGGAATAAGAGGCTGTCCTACAAAAATTAACTTCATTTGTATGATTTTGTGGTTGATTCAATCTAAGTGAGAACAGCACCATATTAAGAACCTTTCTGATTGGTAGTACCATGGAATCTACCAAAAATGAGGTTTCCAGGAGCCTACCAAAGATAAGGTTTCTAGCTGAAGATTCAGCATTCCTGACAGTTATACAAACATTTCTGAGTCTGTAAGACTCATAACAGACTATACATTAGAAATTAACCAGAAAGGACTGTAACAAACATTTGAAGCCCATTTTGTCAGGACTACCAGCAAACAGTGATCCAGCTGATAGTTGAAAGATGTCATCCCAGGAAATTAGGGCTGAGAAAGGCTTCCTGATTGGGAGAGTTCAGTAACAGCTTGAGCAGAAAATATAAAACCAAAACCTGAGAAAGCTTTTACATCCAAAGAAAACCCAAAGTGCTGCAGTTCTGCATGTTTTTAATAGTGTTTATATTTGGACTTCGATGTATTGTGATTATCTTCCTCACTTTATCCTCACAATAATCCTTTGAGTTCATCGACACTGGGCAGTTTAGTCCAGTGTCAATCTGCTTCAGAGCAGCCCCAGATTCCACATGTTTATCAACCTCATCAGAAGGGGCAATTTGCCCCATTGTATGCCATACCATTGTATTTGTTCTCCCCTTTCTCCATGAAGCCCATTACATTAGGCACATCTACTTCCAACCAGGCTTCAGGGCAAAAAGAGAGTGCAAGCAGCATATGTTGGCACTGTGGCAACACAAGAAGCCTTCCCTGTTGCCTTTGAAACAATGTGGAAAAGTCAGGTAGCAGACACTTTCCCCGTGGGGTGGGCTTCCAGCGAAGTTGGGTGATGCGGGGCATGGGGCGACAGGTTCTCCATGCTCCCCACTGGGAACCTATGGATTCCCTAAAATGTGTGGTGAATCCTGACATCAATGTGATAAGGTTGCTTGACAAATCTGGGCCATTATGGCAAATCTGATGACCTGCATTTCCCCTTCCCCATGTCACTGTTCTCAATGCTCCTAACTAGCCACAGAGCTCCATCTCAGGTTATAGCCATTGCTGGCATTTCTGCTGATGTCAGAAAGGAGTGCCTGCATCACCAACAAGAAGGCACCAGTGTCCTGTCTGAACAGTGGATTGGGCTGAATTGGACCTGGTTTTCCTGTCCAAACTACCCCAGAGATAGAACAAGAAATTTGAAAGAAAAAACCACATACAAATATTTTCAGTATCAATAAAATGTGTACTCCTGTCAAGCATACCTCTCCCAGGTGTATTCTGCAGAAAATTGGGCCATGTTATATTCTTTGCACATGGCTTTCTTTAAAGAAAAGGTTTTGAAAACTGATTTACATCTTTTCAAAGTGATGTTTTAGGAAAGTTTAAAGCCTCAGTGGTACCAAGCTGAGAATAGATGAGCTCTCCAAGGTTCTATTTCTGCCTGCTCGGGTATTCTTAGAATGGAAAAAGAAGAAAGGAAGAAGAAGAAAAGCAACAGCCTGTGTGTGTGTGTGTGTGTGTGTGTGTGTGTGTGTGAGAGAGAGAGAGAGAGAGAGAGAGAGAGAGAGAGAGCTGTTGGATTTCACACTTAGGAGTCAGATGCAGGAAAAGCACTCACATTGCTCCACTGAGGACAGAATTTAGTGTATATGTTTATTCCCCAGCTCAGTTTCTTCACCCTGATAAAGCATGAGGGTTGTGTTTGAAACAAGGTTATAATGGATCCACAGCTGCTTTCTCTCTGATACCTGCTAAATATAAATATCAGAAAAGTTAAATTGCAGCTCTGTGAATCCCCAACCACTTATGGTCAACTACTACTCCAGCATAGCAACTTTCCTGGGATCTGATTAAAGACAGTAATAAAGATTATTAAATAGCCCAAAATATCATCTAGTGCAAAACCAAGTTGTGTTCAACTCCATGGGAACCTCAACTGCAGAGCTGTGATGGAAAAACCTGAGAAACAAGCATTTAAGGACTTAATTCACCTGTTTTGTACACAGGTGAATTGAATCTAGTACAATGTTCCATTCCCACTACCTGCCAGTATGATCATTTGGGTCACTTTCTTTACAAATTGAAGCACTGACTTCTTAAATATATTTGCTTTGGAGGATTTCATTTAGCTTCTATAGTTAATTATTGACAGCAGACACATCCTCAACAAATTAATGGTGTGCTGTGTACCAGGAAATCAGTTTAATACATTTATTTATTTATTTATTTTAGGGCACCTAGTCAAGTGTAGGCTTAAAAATGAATAAATCTAATTCATAATCCTACATTCATGTAGGCACACACACTCACACATAAAGATCATGTGTGGAAAATAAAAATGTAAAGCTATGCTCATATGCCCTGAAATGTACTCTTAAGAGATTTAATAAAACTTACTCCCAAATGGCTTCATAAGGGATATAGTATTTTGGCCACTCCTCACCTTATGAAATTTTATCTATAATCCCCAACTTCTAGCTTGCAATAGTTTAGAAATTTAGATTTAAAACAGCAGTACAGGTCAAAAATGGCAGTTCATTATTCCTGGTTTTTCACTTTCATGGAGATTCTAGATGCCAGCAAATCTGGAGGGCTGACTGTACTGATAAATAATATTTAATGTCTCTTAAAAACTAGTCAAAAGGAATGATTCATCCGTATTGCCTTTGCCATTCATGAATGATTACAAGTTTGAAAGAACAGAAAGTGATTTTCTGTAACCATTTCTCATCCATCGTCCTTGTTGTGGTTGTGGGGTCTTCCAACTGAAGCCTGGGAGACCTGTAAGTTGTAATAACCTATACTGTCTTGTCCTAATGTTATGCACCTACAGAAAATAGGCTGCTATTTGCTTGGAAAAGCATCAGGAATAGCCACTGCAGGTTCCACTAGATCTGTTCTGCCCTTCAATGTAGCAAACAAGCCCAGGCTGCTAGATTAATACGATAAATATGAATATAATAAAGAACTTTATTATCCCTGAAAGACAGGATGTGGCATATAAACCTTACAATGCAACAGGACAGATTTCATGTCTTTAATTGCTTATGGAACATAATTATCTGGTGACTGGCATGACCCCATGATCCCTCTATTAGGATTCTGTTTCTTTCCCTCTCTTCTCCCTCCCATATGCATTACTGAAGCCCATTGTTTTGATCACAGGCAATTGACATATTGTGCTCATTAGCCAGGAAAGTTCGGCTTCATAATTTCTGAGTTTTCTTTCTCCAGGTATATCATGGATTAGTAATCGGGCAAAGTAAACACCTAGATGCCTCTTGCAGTAGCAATTAGGATCAGCAGTAAAGAGGGCTTGCAGAAACCTTTTGCTTCCAGAATGGTTGGAAGCTCATCATACTTATGAAACTGGGATACATTACATGGGAATAGCTTACCTTCTGCTAATTAATAGAATTCCTCTTTCAAATCCTTCAGTCTCAGTGAGATGAAAAGATTATTTAAATTTTGCCATTTATCATTCTTATTTGATCGTTTTCACACTCTCTCCCCCCCCCCCCCCTTTTTCTCTCTTTTTAATCAAACACGGATGGTGCTGTTAGCACTGTTCCCTGTTGTTCTTCAAAGCTCAGCAATTACATGGCAGCTCTTTGCCCAGTTAGTGGCAGTTTATCAACAACTCCAGTCCAATTCCTGTTTAAACTCAGTATTACATTTTTAAAAACAACAAATGGTGTTGTGTCATAAAGCATCACTAGTAACATACTATTCCTCAAGTAGCATTCAAGTAATCTGCTGAGATTGCACCCTGAAAAGTCAAAGAGGTAGGCTAGGATTTTTCAGGAGTCTAGGGAGCAAATTCACAATTGTTTCAGATTGCTGATACTACTGCCTTTGCAACTGCAAGTCACAGATTATAGAGGGATCACTTACCCAAAAGATTATGTTTCATCCTCTCCTTCTTGGCACAAGGAAGTAAACAGCAAATTTAATAACAAGAATGCAATGTGCGCACAGTGCTCTCTGCTGGATGTAACCAAGCACTACAGGTTTAATAAAATGGTATTTTGAAATGTAGATTAAATACCAGGGGCACTAACTTTCCTTGGCGGTGGGATTACATGCTCCTGTAAAGCAGGAGGTTGTACTGATGGAAGCAATGCTTCTCAAAGGAACTCCCATGTTAGACAAGCTTTTACTGAGGAATTAGACTAAAAAGTGGCAAACAAAAAATCATAGAGTTGGAAGAAACCACAAGGGCCATCCAGTCTAAGATGATATTCCCAAGTCAGATGGTGCTCAATAACCTACTGGTAACTGCAGGAGACAACTACCAATATCCCTGTGGCTAATGATACAACTAAACTCAAACTGAAGGAATGTTCAGCTGTTGACATGATCAAAGGTGAAAAGAAAGCTTATAACGGGGCAACAAATTATAGGAGGAAGCATAAATCAGGGAAAGATAGACATAGTAAAACAAGAAATGGAACATATAAATACTGCAATACTTGGGGTAAGCAAGCTAAAGTCAACAGGAATTTGATGTTTTGATTCAGATAATGACACAGTATTTTACTTGGAAAATGTAAATCTAAGAAGAAATTGAGTGGTATTTATAGCAAAAGCAGTCAAAGGATATAATGCAAGGTCTGTCATAATAATTTTGGCATGATTTCAGGGAAAGCCCGACATAAAAGTTTTAACCTACGTTTAAACTCGATTTCCAAAGGCAAAAGAAGAAAAAGAAATCGAAAGATTCTATGGTGGAGACTAGAAAGACATTGATCACACACCGGAACAGGAATTTGTGGCGATCATAGTTGACTGGAATGCAAAAATTGGAAATAGAGGAGAATCAAAGATTATAGGAAATCTGCAAAAATAAGACAAGGAGCATATTGTGACACTGGCCATGAAAAGAACACAAAACCAATGTTCATGCTGAAATACAATCTGAAGAACATTCCTGTAAAGTTTTAAAAGAATGTGAAAATAGATTTGCATTATTAACCATAATTTACTGGAAGCCAGAGGAACTGAAGACAGACACATTGTCAGGGAGGAATGCAAAAAGACACTATAACTAAAAAGAAAAAGCAGATTAGCTTTTCCAGCTATAACAGGCAGATACAAAGCAAAAGTTAAAAGGGCCAGAAATAGTCAGATCCTTGAGAAATAGTCAGATCTTATGGTTTGTGTGCATGGACAGGAAATAATCTAAAATAATCAATACAGAGAAATAGAAGGTGACAATAAAAAGGAAGCACAAGAGACCTCTTCCACAAGATTTGAAAAATCAAAGAGAAATTCACATCAAGAGTGAGGAATCTCTAGGACTAGCAAGGGAACAAGTTACATAGACAAGTAGAAACAGCTATACTAAAATGTCAAAACTATCAAACTTTATACCAACATTATTTTTTTAAAAAAAAATTCAAATACAAGCAAATAGATGCTTCTGTGTCCTATTTCTTGAGGATTGGAATGAATATTTGTGGACCATTTGTTTATTTTTCATAATAGTTGACAGATTTTAGAACTAAAATAGATTCTGTCTCTCTAGAATGAAGCAGCTTTAATGATATGACATCTGTTCCTGGTGACTTATTTCTCCCAAGTACTCTAAAATTGAAGGTTCATCTTCATATAGTTCTCTTTTAATGAGTATGTTACTCTTTCATCTCTCTTATACAGTTCTTCCATGCATTATTGCTATCATCTTTTTATATGTACATGCATAGTAGTGTCACTGATTCCAAACAGTTAGACAGTAATTCAGCCAAAATGAAAATATTTATCTCTAATTTTTGAAAGCAGAGACAGATAAAATTTTTGATCTAAATCAGGAATAGACTACATTGACAGATTTGGATCTATTGTCGATCTTTAGATGGTGGATTATATGAGAAGAAGATTGCCTCTCAAGTCATTTGAAAATAAGTTGAACAAAATGGAATCAGTGTCCGGAAGCAGCATATTTTCTCAAAGTCTCACATGCAAAAAAACAACATCTGTACCCCCAAATAATATTCCCAAACACTTCAGTATGTACAAACACAATTTGAAACCTGTGAAAAAATGGCACTGTATTTTTCCTACGCAGATTTTTTTGCATTTTTCAGCAAGCAAGTAACATTGAATATTCTTTCTAACCCTTCCCAGATGGAAACCTGTAACCTTGTGTGAAAGGTTTGTGAGCTCAGTTCAGTTCTGGTACTGAAAACAGGTTCCAAGGCTCAGTACGTTTTCAAAGGCAACCTGTTCTTTAATTTGATGTGTCTCTTAACAACAGATTTCAATATGACCAACATGGTGCATGTGAATGAGGACTCTGGCCCACACTTCTTCCTCTCTGCAATTAACTGGATATCATGTTTCAATCCAGAGCTGCATGTCTGTGATTTAGTTTAAGTGCATCACCTGCTACACACATACAAGCTTCTTGCTAAATGTGACAGCAGCCTTGTCCTGTTAAATAACATTTTGTTTCTTATAAATTCTGTAAGTTCATCAGTTAGAACATGATTGTGATCTGTTTCGTACACCCTTCCAAGGACAAGCTAGTCTTGATGAATAGTGGAAGACAGTAATAAAAAATTAGCCTTGTTCTTTCTTCAAGGCAAATTGGAACGTAACCTAAGTCACATGGAAAATATTACGAAGCTGCTAAGGCCTTGGCCATTTTTCTATAAGTTTGTACTCCTTGCTCATGCTGTACTTTTCTTATTCTATGGATTACTACGGTACAAAGGCATCACACTATCAGTGGTCATCTCCGATCCTGAAAAGACTGCCCTGGAAGGAAGGGTGTGTGTGGCATAACATCATGTTAAGCAAAGTAAAATAAGAGATCACATTTATAGTAGGAAAAGAACGGATAATGGGAAAAGAAAGAAATAGTAGTCAAGAGGCAAATAAAATACTGAACTCGCCAATTGTGAAAAAGAGGCTGGATTAAGTCCTGGAGGTAACGCGGCAGAGAGCGTTTTCAGTGGCTGCGCCAGTCTTATGGAAGTCGCTGCCGCCGAAGACGCGAGCCCTGCGGGACCTGATGGCTTTCCACAGGTCCTGTAAGACCTGGCTGTTCAGGCAGGCGTTTGATGTCTGACCGGCGCATGATTAACAACTTGCCAACCTGCCGTGCCACTGCCACTCTGCATGAATCAGCTATGTCTGGTTATGATTTTATGTGACTGTAAGGGGTTTGTTATCTGTTTTAAGATGTAATTTTATGTGTTTTAAATTTTATGTGTTTTTATATGCTGTAAACCGCCCTGAGCCTCGGGAAGGACGGTTTATCAAATCGAAATAAATAATAATAATAATAATTCATTTACTTATTTTGGATAAGAAGATTTTTGCTCCAACCTATTGGACTTTGTTCATCATTTCATCAAAATCCTAGATCTTCATGATGTTTTGATTCATATTGTTGAAACAATATAATCCAAAATGTTGTCCCAGTTTTAATAGAAAGCTTTTTTATCAGAGAGACAAGTCTCACAGGAAAAAGAGAAGTCCTCATATTTGCATTTAGTCTATGAGCTTCATTACTGACAAACTTAAAGAGGTCTCACGCTGAGGGACTGGCACCAGAAGAAAGATCCTTCAAAGTGTTCACGTACACAGTGCAGTACCAAGCTAAATAAGGTATGAAATCCAAAGGGCAGAGAGCAGTCCCGTATTTTTTGCTAATAGTTGCTCCTGCATTATTCCTGTTTTAATCTACAGTATGAATTTTAATGAGAACAGAATAGCAGCAGTTAATGTCATTCAGTAGCCTGCTTTTTAAAAATAAATAGGAACATTTTTGCAGATTGCATTTAGCCAGCATTGCAACGTTGTATGAATAACCTGTACTCTTTCATTGCATGTAGTAAACAGAGAATAATTATGTAAATATATGTGGGCTGAGAAGTTAAGACACAATTATAGTATTCTAAAGGTGGAAGAAACCCTCAAGGATTATTTAATGCTGCTGTTCAAAGCTTTATAGAAGGTAGGCATAATGGCCATGATGCAGGGCTAGTTATTATATTGTTGTGTGAATCAAGTTACCTCCTTCTAGTGCAGGGCTGTCCAACTTCTACCGGCCCAGGGGCCTGAATTCCAGTCACTGATGACCTGGGGGGCCGTAGGGTCTGCCCCCGCCCCCTCCCCGCCCCAGCTCCGCCCTCTCCCCTCTCCCCTTATTTTAATTTAATATTAAATATATTTAATTCCATCCTCCCCTCTCCCCTTATTTTAATTTAATATTAAATATATTTAATTCAATCCTCCCCTCTCCCCTTATTTTTATTTAATATTAAATATATTTAATTCCATCCTCCCCTCTCCCCTTATTTTTATTTAATATTCAATATATTTAATTCCATCCTCCCCTCTCCCCTTATTTTTATTTAATATTAAATATATTTAATTCCATCCTCCCCTCTCCCCTTATTTTTATTTAATATTAAATATATTTAATTCCATCCTCCCCTCTCCCCTTATTTTTATTTAATATTAAATATATTTAATTCCATCCTCCCCTCTCCCTTATTTTTATTTAATATTAAATATATTTAATTCCATCCTCCCCTCCCCCCTTATTTTTATTTAATATTAAATATATTTAATTCCATCCTCCCCTCTCCCCTTATTTTAATGTATCCCATCTCCCCTTATTTCATCTTTAAATATATTTAATTTTATATTTAATACATGAGGGGAGATGGGGGAGGATGAGGAGCCCCTGAGGAGCCCCCTGCTTCGGCCTACCTTTTCCAAACGCGCAGGATCCAGGAGTACCCGGACGACGAGAGAGGCGACGACCGACTGAGTCGAAGAAGGTCCTAATCGCGTCTGTGGGCCTCAGCGATCCAGTAGTAGAGTAGCCGTAGAGTATCGCGAGAATACGCAATCCACACGGAATTTCGCTGTCAACGCCGGCGTGATCTCACGTTGACAGCGAAATCCCGTGTGGATTGCATATTCTCATGATACTTGCTCCAAACCCGGAAGTAGGTATTTTTTTAAAAAATGTATTATTTATTTTATTTTTCTTTTTGATTAAAAAGCTTAGGGGGGCGTAGGGAAGGGGCTGGGGCCGTATACGGCCCCTGGGCCACCAGTTGGACAGCCCTGTTCTAGTTCTAGAATTGGGGAGATATGTGGTTTATATTAAGTTTGCTTTGAGCCTGATTATCCTCACAGCATATGTCCATATTTGCCTACAAACAATATGTTGGATTGCAACATGTGTGCTGTTTCACTTCTCTGGCATGCCACAGTCTCAAATCTGTCAAAAGTGGGATTCTGGCAGGCAGCTCAAAGGGGCTAGCAGGTGAAAACCTTGCAGGGTTCTCATCTGCTGCTGAACTTGGTTGCCGTTCTTCATAGACAAGATTCATGTCCCATTCTGAAATGTCTGTGTAGTGGTAATTGTACCAAACAGTGGCTGTCCAATATTTTCCAAGGTAGATACTGCCTTCACCATGGTAGGAGTATTGATTGATGTATTTGGTGTTTCTGTGAGTATATAACCAACTTTCACATTTATAGTGAACTTGATAAATGGTGTCAAATGTTGAGGAGAGGAGGAAAGAAAGAGAAAATAATCTATTTCTGTGATTGCTTCCCTCATTTTACCTTAAACCAGGGGTCCCCAAACTTTTTAAGTGGAAGGCCAGTTCATGGTCCCTCAGACTATTTGGGGGGGGGGCACTTTCATTGTGTGAGGATGCTGTCACATACATGCTCTTGCCGCCACTGCTACTACACACGTCACTGCCCACGTTCAAAGGCCCTCGCGACCACCACATGCCGGCACTTGTTGCCACCACACACATGCCACTGCTCACATTCACTTGCCCTTGCCGCCGCCACCACATGTGTGCACTTGCTGCCAACACTGTGTGCATGTGAGCACTGGTCGTGCAGTGTGCATGCATGTGTGAACACGAAGCAGTTGTGGCAGGGATGGGGAGAAAGACTTTGGAGGGCCAGATTCAAGGACAGTGTGAGCACTTGGAGGGAAGTCTCAGGACATGACCTTAGTTTGTAGTTAGGTCTGTGCAGAAGAAGATATTCCATGTGGGACCTTGTGTATCAGTCCTCCTCCACACTCACAAGCTAGAAATCTGAGGATCTGATTATTCACAAGTTTGCCACTGCCTCTCTGCCTGCCTCCCTCCCATATGTACATACAGTTATATGTCACATTTACATAACAAGCTTAGGCTTTGGAAGAAAGAAGCAAGAGCGATTGTAATGAGTGCCAGCAAATGCCTCAGAAGTCAACTACTCTGTAGGCTTTGGGAAGTGCTGGGCTAGGGTGACCACTGGCCCTACTTTCCCCAAGCCTGATATAGCTGTACAAATGGGAAAGAAGCCATGTGAAGAGAATGAAGGAGCAATGTGTCACTTGTGGCTTTCCCACTTGCTCCAGCTCCCTCTCATATGCCTTCCCTCCACTGCCCTGGTGCCTCCATGTATGTCCTGGTTGCAGGGGAAAGAATTGGGGAGATTGGGTGAGTGGATAATTCAAAATTTGAAATGTACACTTCCATATTGCAGTCCTTGTGTCTTGGTTAGCTCTGCTACATTTTGCCATGGCATTTTTTTAATAAACGGTCTCTATAGTTAGCATGCCTATTTGAATAAATAGCCCTGCAGATCCATGTATTTCAGTTTTAAAGCATTTATGCAGCTTTCCAATTTGGCCCTGCTACTGTTATTTTGCAAAATAATGTAAAGGATATTATTGATGGCCCACAGTAGGAAATATGTGCTGGTTTGCCTAGATTTTTGCTGACACTTATCCCGCTGACTTACAATAATACAATCTGTGCAGATGAAGGCATTAACAGCACTGCAGAATGTGCTAACACAGGAGGCCATGATTATCCATCCATCCTAACCATAACAAATCTCAATATATTTGAAAGGGGATCTTCTTAGATGGTTAAGAAATTTAAGGGATGCATTAGTTCACATCAAACTCAAATGTTGATGCTTATTTCAAATCTGAATTATAAGCATTGTTTCATCTCCAGAGAAATCCCAATGACTTTATGAATGACTTTGTGCATCACTCATGGTCCCACCATTCTCACGGGGAAATTTGGCGGGAGTTCAAAGGAAGGCCTGCTTGGTGAATTCTCCCTACCTCTGGAACTCTTTTCCCAAGAAGGCTTCACTGGCCGCCACCTCAGTGGCCTTCAATACACAAGTGGGGATTTCTCTATTCAGACAAGCTTTCGGAGGTTTTTAAAACAATATTATTATGCAGAAAACAAACTATACAACATAGCCATCTATATACTAGAGATCAAGGACAATGACCCACATCCAGTTTACAGAATGTGAAGGCAACATTCCACAAGATGACCAATTTCTTAATACTTTCTTATGAAGAGGTGGGTAAAGTCTGGTCTGTGTAGTTTATGTAGACCTCAAGTAGTTTTTTGTGACCCGAAGTCTTGCAAAAACATCTGCTCCCAAATGCCCTCTAGGAAATACTGTAGCATTTTAATTGCATTCATTTGCAGGACAGTTTAGGCTCATAAGAGGCATCTTCCTCAAACCGAAAGTGACTAATGTTTACTTCCTATTGTTTACAAAATGATATTTCATGGGCCTAATATGGCCTGGGGCCTACAAACCTAACACATTCTCCCACACCCCTAAGAAAATGCTTATGACACTTCAGAGGCAAAAGCTGGTTTCTTTTTTAACTGCAGTGGTGAGGTACAGCCTTTTAAGGCCTTTTGATAGACTCCTGTGACATTTTAGCCTTCCGTAATTGTCCAACCCTGCTTTAAAGTTATGTGACCAAAAAAACATAATGAAGCAGCCTTTAATAATATACTGTCCTTTTAAAAATTATCATCAACATTTTTATTTGACTAGTTATGTTTTCAGTCACTTTAATTCTATAGTTGGTTGAACTTCACAAGATGGTATGTTTGTGTGTGTGTGTGTGTGTGTGTGTGTGTGTGTGTGTGTGTGTGTTAGATCTCAATTCATTCTAATTTCTATAAGCCACCTAAACTCCAACTTTTGGAGAAAAGGCAAGGCATCAGTATATGTGATGATGATAATAATAATCAGGCATGTTGTGCAAAATGTGTTTTCGGAAAACACAGGTGTGCATTTACGAGTTGGAGGCTGTTCATAACAAAATGTGGGAACATCCATTTGGCAACATTTTGTGCTCTCAAGTTGGAACTGGAAACATTTAGCACAGAAAAGCAAGCAATCTGTTCACCATGAGATAAAAACCTATTTTTTGCCATGTAGAGTGCATAGCCTACATTCGTACTGTGCTGACCCCCTTCTGTGTTGCCACTCTGTTGATGTCCTTCGGAGCCACATTCAGCATCTCTGAATACAAGTAGGAACTTGGCTTTCTTAAAGATGCAGCGATATTTTAGCCTTATTTCTTCCCTGTGCAATTTCTGACAGCACCTGAAGGGTGTGAAAGTAAAGGAAGAAAAAGAACAGTATTGTATACAGAGCAGTGGCAAGCCTTTATGTGCATGCTGGAGAATCATTTATGCAGCATAGGATGCTGAAATTACACAATTTCGGCTCTCAGACACTCAATAATGAATAAAGCCATCAGTTGGAGAATCAGTTGGAAGCCCGAGACCTTTCCTTAATAATAGCTTAGAAAGCAGTATTTACAGAATCAGCATATCCTAAAGGTGTATCACTGGTCAAAATCCAGCAACCCAATGGCAGACAATTGCTACCTTGAGGGGACATATTTCCCCTTTGTTTTCTCCACCCCACCATTTCCCTCACCATCCAAATGCTCCATAGGGATCTTCAGGACCTTTGAAGTAAATGCTGTAGACAAATGCAGAGTACTGGTGAGAAACAATATTAGAAAAAGCATTTGCTATGGCTAAAAATGTGACAAATGTCAAGAAAACCTCATGGCATCAATTCTAAACTGATTAATATGTAATATTTGCAGCTTGGCACATGTTTTGACCAAAATTCATGTGCAGTTGTTTTTGTACAGAAGACAGCATTCTCCACAGCATTTTATACAGCAAGTAATATTTCTGTGATACCTCCTGCATAGAAAATCCTGTTTTCTATAGAAAACAGCCACACATGTATTTTTGGGCAGAATGACTATCAATTTGAGAATAGACTTTTAAAACTGAATGTTTTTTGAAATACTTGTCATGTGAAGAAAATTGTTTAAATTACCCAGTACCTTCTTAAAGAAGACAGACAACTAGTGAAGAATGAGGATAAAGTGGCAGGAAGTCCTTGTGGGGAAAGTGGAGATAGGCAGCCAAAAAGAAAAAGAAAAGAAACCAGACCTGGAGGCCTGAACCAGTAGCCTGGTTGCTAAAGAGGAAAGGGTTTTCCTTGCAAGAAACTCCTGAATTTTTAGGGGTGCTTGCTAAACTGACCCAGAGTGCATCTACAATGTAGAATTGATGCAGTTCGACACTACTTTAACTGCCATAGTACATTGGAATCATGGGAAATGCAGTTTTACAAGGTTTTCAGCCTTCTCTGTCAGAATTCTGATGCCTCACCAAATTACAACTCCCAGAACTCCGTAGTGTGGCACCCTGGTAGCAGGCATGTAGCCAGGGGGGGCTAAGGGGGCTTCAGCCCCCCCAAAATTCTCAGGATGGTCCGCGAGAAGGCCTTACTGGTACATTATCTAAACTGTTATGTTTATTCATATCATTATCTGATCACCATGCACAATATATCCCACATTAATGGGGTTATTGGGATAACAAGACAAAAGGTTTGCTAGGGTAGACCCTCTTCCACCCAGTCTCACCCCCCCCCCCAATTTACTTTCTCCTATAGTGGGAGAAAAAAAACCCATCAGATTTTGGCTGGTGTTCTCATATATAAAAACCCACTGTGTTCTCAGAAACACAGAGATCTTTCATGTTAAAAGTGTAAGGTTTCCAAAACAAATGCATTACTTTGCACAGAAACTATTTTCTGGAAAAAACAGATTTTGTTCTATTTGCATTTCCTAAAACACTTGAAGATGCAGAAATTTCACACACACACACACACACACCCATCCCCGTTGCCAAGAGAGAGAAAAAACCCTTTCATAATGCTCTCACCTCCATGTTATTCTTCCAGGCTGGATTTCTTGAGTACAAATTATTTTGGAGCCAGGAAATGAACAACAGAAAATAGTTTAATCATTCTAATTAACAGAGCATCTACACAATAATTTTTCTGACTTTCGTTTATCATCCATTCAAAATTCTTAGAATTCCAACTGAGTCATTTTTCACCTCAAGAGAAAAAAACAGGGGTGGTCTAATGCAAGATTTGCATCCCACAGAGTAAAAATGGATTTTGAATATCTTTCAGAAGCAGAAGGCATGTTCAGTAACATGTGCCATAAAAAAAACCAACAAAATGTCTGCTCAAACAGGTCATACATTTTCTACATTTTTAATTAATTTATAAGGAATATTTAACAAAAGCAAATGCAAACCCTCATTGAAATATTACAGCAAATTTTAAAGGCTAATACTAAGGAAAGAAACTAGAGAACAAAAGCAAAATTGTTCTCCTTTCCTTACCTCATCCCAGATCTGGGTGGGCATTAATAAATCATTTTGTGTGACATATACAAAATGTCTTAGGCTGGATCAACACTACCATATAATGCAGTCTGAATCTGCATTGCATGGTTTGACTGCATTGAACTGCATTGTGTGGGTCTACACTGACCATATCTCTCTCGGCATTACTTCGCGAGCAAAGATTAGGAAGGACTCATCCCACGCTTTTTACAAGGGGGTTGGTGACTAAAAAGGCCAATCTGAGATAGGCAAGTTCGGTTGCAGAAAGCACAGCAGAAAGTCTCCTTGGGTGATGTTGTTTCCAAGTTGCAGTTCTTTCTGCGTTGTCGTTTCTCTTTGAGACCCGTTCGGCGTGTCTTCTCGAAAGGGGCCGCAGCATTGTGGATAGTGCATCTCCATGCCTCCCGATGTGAGGCCAGGGTGGACCATTTTTGGTGATCAATCTCACTGAGCCTGAGATGTTGTTTCAGGGAGTCCTTATCTCTCTTTTTGGGGGCACCTCTCTTGCGCTGACCCATGGCGAGTTCACTGTAGAGTAGTATCTTTGGAAGGCTTTGGTCCTCCATCCTAGAGACGTGCCCTGCCCAGCACAGTTGTGTTTTCAATAGCATGGCTTCAATACTGGTGATCCCTGCTTGCTCAAGGACAGCAACATTCGTCACATAGTCGGTCCAGTGTATATTTAGGATTGTGCGAAGACAGCGCTGATGAAAGTGTTCAAGGAGTCGTAGGTGCTGGCTATAGGTGACCCATGTTTCAGACCCATATAGACAGTATGATAGCTCTGTACACACTGATATTGGTGCTTTGTCTAAGGTGTTTGTTACTCCAGACTCTTTTGTGAAGTCTTCCAAATGCACTATATGCCTTTGCTAATCTGTGATCTATCTCTTTACCAATCTTGGCGTCTGAAGAGATTATGCTTCCCAGGTAGGTGAACTGCTGAACGGACTTAAGCACAGATTTTCCTATGCTGACGTGGGGATGATGGTGTTCTTCCTGTTGTGTGGGCTGGTAGAGAACTTCCGTTTTCTTCAGGCTGACTTCCAGCCCAAACAGCTCTGCAGCTGTTGCAAAGCAGGATGTGAGGCGCTGCAGAGCTGCTTCTGAATGGGCGACAAGGGCAGCAGCATCAGAAAAAAGCTCACGGACTAGATAGTTTAGAGTCTTAGTGCGAGCCCTCTGATGGCTTAAGTTGAACAAGCTACCATCAGTACGATAGCGTATATATATGCCGTCTTCTTCTTCTTCAAAATCTGCCGTAGCCCTTTGGAGCATCATGCTGAAGAAGATTGTAAATAGGGTTCTGTGCAAGAACACAACCTTGTTTCACTCCGTTAGTTATTAGAAAGGGCTCTGAGAGAGCATCGCCATATCTGACTTGACCGTGCTGGCCCTATATAATGCAGATTCAAACACTGACCATATAATGCAGATTCAAACTGTGTAGATCTAGCTTTATTCTGATTTGAGATATAAAAGAAACCATCAAACACCTGTAACATAATAATGAAGCAAAATTTTGGTGATTGCCCTCAACTTGTCACAGCGTCTCCATTATGTGACTTTTCTTACAGGGAAATGTGCAGCAAAACAAGATCTTTGAGCACAGCAATTAGCATGACAGAAAAAATGACACTGCAGCAATGTTAGTGATTACAGTGCCAATGTGCTACTATAGGATATAATACATATGTAATTGCCAAGGCGCTCTCTTCAAATTAAAACTCAACAAAGCATGCCCTTGCTATCCTTTTCCTCTAATTGATACAAATTATCCCAATTTACTTTTACTGTTTGGATGCAACTTGCAGGTTTTTATATATATATATATATATATATATATATATATATATATATATATATATATATTATATATTGGGAAATGGGATTCAGTTTTATTTTGTTATTTTAAAAACCCTGTCTCTTTGGTCAAAAGTCACCTCGAATAAAGGACAATCTCTCCTTTTGATTGACAGACTTCAACATAGCAGCAGTAGAGTTTTCCTAGTCCTTCTCCACTTTAGCTTTCTAAAAACGTGGATTCCTTTTCACAACAGAACATTATTTGGCCAGAATGTTGTTGGGATGCTACACTATCAGTGACACTTTTTCTAGGGTTGTGCAGAGGTGGTATCAGAAAGCAGACCATACTTGCTGGCTCCAAGCACTTCTCCAGTGTCTTCATAGATTCTCTCAAAAGAATACAAAAAAGCCAAGAGAGCAGTATTGGATCAAACCAAAAGTGTATCTAATCCCATATTTTAGTTCACATTGACCAACCAGATGCCTTAGTCTATATCTACATTGCTATGTAATGCAAATTGAATCACTTGTATATGGTAGTGTTGAGTGGGAAACAGGTGTGTGGGTATAATGGAGGTTATAATAATAATAACAACAGCAATAACAGCAACAACAACTTGATTTTTATACCCCGCCACCATCTCGCCTAGGGGACTTGGGGCAGCTTACAGAGAGAAAAGCCCAAAAGTTACAGATAAAACAGAAACACAATTAAAATCAATCAACAAAATAATAAAGCAAACAGTCATAAAACAACATCATAAAACAAGATGGCTAAAATAAAGGAAACATAGGCTCAGCATGGGAATACTATTGTCGAGTGCCGATAAAAGGGCTGAGATAAAGTGCAGAACTTAAAGTAGGTACAGGATAGTTTCCTAGTGAACTACCTAATCAAATGCCCAATTGAACATTTGGGGTTTTAATTTCTTCTGAAAGGAGGACAAGGTGGGAGATTGTCTGATCTCCCTAGGGAGGGAGTTCCAAAGCCAGGGGGACACCACCGAGAAGGCCCTCTCCCTTGTCCCCACCAATCACGCTTGGGACGGCAGCGGGAGAGGGAGCAGGGCCTCCCCAGATGAACTCAGGGCACGCACAGGTTCATAGGGGAAGATGCAATTCCGAAGATAGGCAGGTCCCGAACTGTTTGGGGCTTTGTAGATAATCACCTGCACCTTGAATTGGGACAAGAAATTTATTGGAAGCCAATGGAGCTGTTTAAACAGGGGAGTTGACCATTCCCTGTAACTAGCTCCCGTAAGCAGCCTGGCCACGGATCTTTGTGACTGGTAGCCAGTGGTAATGCTATCCTCTATGAATTTGTATTTTTAAAGTAATCCAAGTTGAGATGTAGTTGCTATGCAATACAGCCTGGTGCAAAATTTCCTCATAGAGAAATTGCTCCAACCTTTTGATAATTTTGGTTGCCATAAGTCAAAGACATTCTGATCAGACATACAACTTCCTATACTTGTCTTTTTTTCATTGCGTCAAGAAATTTAGTACCTTGGTTATGAAAGGAATGCAGATACCACTTTCAACAATAGGGGATCAATATTCTGAGGTTCAGTTTCTTTCTCTACTTATCCTACAGTTGGTGTTGTATCCTCATATATTCTTCAAAAATTGACCAATCCATCATTTTCATGCTTTTGCCAGTATTCTTCTTTAGCAAAAATATAAGTCTGTCCACATTCTTTATTTCTAATATCTTGTCTACCCAAAGTTCCTTAGCTGGTATGTCTAGTTTCCAAGCTTTTGCATAAACCATTCTTGCTGCCGTAGTCAGATGAGTAAAGATCTTTTCTTTATTGCTATCAGCAAACAGTTCAGAGTCAAATATCCCCAATAGGTAGTGTTCAGGTTTCATTGTCCATTCTGTTTTTAGAATTATTTGGCATTCTTTATGTATCTTTTTCCAATAACTATGACCACCACATATGGTAATATGTGTCTTACATTTCCAACATTTGTTTATACATCTTTCCCAACCTTTTCGGTGTCATATACCAATGGTGGAGCATTTTTAACCAGTTTTCTTTTAGATCTGGGGCATATGTATATTTAGGCATTTTTGTCCAAATTACTTCCCATTCCTTCAATTGTATTGGTCTGCCTACAATTCTTGCCCATTTAATCATTTGAGTTTTTAATTTCTTCTGTTTCTGTTGTCCACCCAAGTAACTTATTATTGGCATACTAAAAATAGATTATTATTGGGAAAGGAAAACTTGATAGAATGGGAAAACTGACAGACCCGAACGTAAGGAAGAACGGAAGCCATTCAAAAACTTGTTTCTTTCTTTCTTTTTCTCTTCACTACCGTCTTTCTCCTTTGTTTCCTTTTTTTTTGCAATTTCCTACTTTTCTTTAATTTCCTACTTTTCTTTAATTCCAATGTTCCCCCACTTTAAATGTTCTTTTTCCTATACTTAATTTTATCCTTTTTTTACCTTTTAGATTTTATTCATAATAAAAAAAATATTTAAAAAATATTCTGAGGCTCAGGAAATAGATTATTTCATTACTGCATGACGCTCTGCTGTCGACTTCTGACCTTCATCCCCCCCTCCCCCCCCCATTGGAAATACTAGAACTTGTGGCCCTCCAGGTGTTTTGGACTTCAGCTTCCAGAATTCCTAGCCATTAGACAAGCTGCCTAGGACTTCTAGGAGTTGAGGGCCAAAACATCTTGGGGGGGGGGGGGGCAAGTTTGACACCTCTGCACTAAAAGGATGTGTGATCATGCTACTTCTTATCTGATGGACCTCCTTTCCATTTCCAATTAAAATTGTGCCTTCTCTTCTAAGAGGCAATAGCTTCTTAGGAAGCATTGTTAATCTCATAACCCCAACTTTACATTCATTTTCTGCCTCCAATGAAAATCATGTTGTATCAAAAGTTAGGACTATGATTGGGGTTTAATGTACACTTCTTTTATTTCCTGATTCTAATGATAATTTCAGTGCCCTCTGCCCCCTGAAAATTATTTTTCATGAAAAGGGCCAGAATACTATCAACCAGAATATGAATCATTCCTGAGTATAACAAATTCCTATGAGTCAAAATCAGCCCGAAGGCAGGCAACAACAGCATCTTTTCTCAGAGTAGCCTCCCTTCTACTACTTAATCTGAGTGTGAATACAACGCCATTGTACTGCTAGGTTTTACAATACAAAGATGTAATTCTAATGAATCCCAGTGGTTGGGATCCTTGGTGATAGGAAAACAACTGTAGGATCTTCTATCCAAGATCAAGGTTGATAATAACTAGAAAAAGTTGATTTTTTTTGTAATTATATGGCAGTTATGCCTCTTGAGACATGATAGCAGACAAGTCATGTAAAGCAACCATTTCAGACAGGTTTTGTTGGCAAAATCCAATTGTTAATGCCAATTATACCAAATCAAGAAAACACAGGAATTCCATTTTTTCAGTGTTCTCAATGGCAAGGGGGCTATAAAATTCCATATCTTCTGAACAACCCTGATGCATTCTTTTGTGAGACTTGCAAATTTTATCCTTAAACCACAGAGCTGCTGAACTTGCTGATCGATACGTCGGCAGTTCAAATCTGGGGAGCAGGGTGAGCTCCTGCTGTTAACCCAGCTCCTGCCAACCTAGCAGTTTGAAAACATGTGAATGTGAGTAGGTCAGTTGGCACCATTTCCACAGGAAGGTAACAGCGCACCATGCAGTCATGCTGGCCACATGACTTTGGAGGTGTCTACGGACAACGCCGGTGCTTTGGCTTAGAAATTGAGATCAGCCCCCCAAGAGTTGGACATGACTAGACTTAATGTAAAGGGACACATTTACCGTTTACCTCTTTTTGTACGTATATACCTGTGTTGGTATTTTGTTGTTATATTCCAATAAAGGCTATGTGTGTGAAAGTGTTTTGACATACCAAATCCATTGAATGAAAAGAACTTGTTAGGTTAACACTGGTGAAAGTCCTATAGGTTCAATCGATCTATTCTTGTAGTCTGTAAAAATTGTGTACTCGGTAATTGCAAGAGGATCCCTTTATTTTCTAATTTAGACTGCTGTACTACTTGTTTTTATGATTTTTCTCCCCAGTGAGACTAAATAAGTTGAATTTTTTGTATGTTTAAATAGTATAAATAATTTATCCTTTCACTGAAATATTCTCCTTTCTTGGACCTGGAATTTAGTAATGAAGTCATTTTTAGGTCTCTTATAAGGAACACCTCCCCATCCTTACTTATTCAGAGAGAAACTAATCACATTTATTGGGTTCTTTCCACACTTTTGTCGAAAATGAGTATATGTCACATATATTACATGAAATATGTATACTTTAAAAATAATCCAGTATAAAACACAGTGCTCAAAGCAGAAAAATGAAGCCCTTAAGAGTTTGTGAATTTCCTCTAGATCAACTAGAGATTTAAAGGTATATGTAGCGGAAACTGAAACAAGGTAATATTTTTCAACTTCATGCTGTTTTTTCTAAAATCTGTTTTGTTTAGGTCAGTGGGACAATGTATAATACAGGGAGGCATGTTTCTCTACGTCTGGACAAAGAACACTTGGTCAACATCTCTGGAGGGCCCATGACATACAGTCACCGCTTGGAAGAAATACGGTTACACTTTGGCAGCGAAGACAGCCAAGGTTCAGAACACCTACTGAATGGACAAGCTTTCTCTGGAGAGGTAAGTCAATGTGTTTAATACACTAAATAGAGAAGAAGAAAATGAAAAGATACAGAGGAGAAGAATGGGTTTTAAAAATATTTATTATTCAACGTGTTGTTGAAGTGTTGTTGAAGGTTTTCATGGCAGAAATCACTGGGTTGCTGTGAATTTTCTGGGCTGTATGGCCATGTTCCAGAAGCATTCTCTCCTGTCGCTTCACCCACATCTATGGCAGGCATCCTTAGAGGTTGTAAAGTCTTTTGGAAAACAGGCAAGTGAGACGTGTGTGTGTGTATATATATATATATATATCTGTGGAATGTCCAGAATGGAAGAAAGAACTCTTGTCTGTTTGAAACAAGTGTGAATGTTGGCCACCTTGATTAGCACCAAATAGCCTTGCAACTTCAAAGCCTGGCTGCTTCCTGCCTGGAGGAATCATTTGTTGGGAGGTGTTAGCTAGCCCTGATTGTTTCCTGTCTGGAATACTCCTGCTTTTTTAGTGTTATTCCTGGTTGTTGTTGTTTTTTTATGGAGGATTTGTTATTCCTTCATTAAACAGATGAAAAGGACTTGAGATAATTAAAAACTCAAAAGTGCTAAAACAAATGAATTTCATTTTCAATTTGGTGGGAAGAATTTTTAGAAAATAAAATGAATACAGATGAAAGCATTTGAACACTTCTAAGAGATGTTTATATTTTTGTTCAAAATACAAAAATTCCCAAAACTGAAATTCTGCAATTGTTGTAATGGCACGCCCAAGCCTTTGGGAAAATTGTAGTCTGGCTTTACTCGGAGGCTATCTGTATACCTTCTGATAAGATCAGGATCCTTAGCACACTGAAGCACTTTAGGCAAGATGAAAAATAACCAAAATGAGTTTACTGAAAATAAGATGAATGAAGTGTTAACTCCACCCGGAACTATTCTAAGATAACTTGAAACAATACATTAGAAAAGGAAATTTTGCTGGTTGCAGTCATCAGCCTGGAGTCTTTGAAAATTTCCTGCCTCTGGTGCAAAGCGATGGTTATAAACTATATCAATCTTCTTTCCTGTGAAGCTTAAGCTGGTCAAAAGCTTCTGTTGTCCCTCAGACTGGTGGTATATGGATACTGTTAAATGCAGATGCTAAGGATGCTTGTTTTAAATTGCTAGGGCCTGGAATTACCAGACAATTCCCAAGTAGCTCTGTTGCAAAAAAAGGAGGAGTCCAGCAAGAGAGCTCTGTACAGGCAAATGGAAAAACCAACTAACACTGGCCTCTAGGGGTTTTTATGCTCCATCCAAAACTAATACAAAGAAAGGTATCTACACTTATTGGGGAAAACCTATAAATGAGGGACTGAAGCAGAGGAGAGGAAAAGGCAGAGCTAAGACTTCACAACTGTAGTACACTGGATATATTATATATATTTACTGGATATTTGAATTTTACTTGGTATAATATTTGCTTTGACATTGGGGGGGGGGGTAAATCACCCTTTTATCCTTGGCTGGCAATGGGAGTAAGTCTGGAATGTAACACTCAGGAAGGAAAAACATATTAAAAATAGAACAGTTCTGTATTATTTGGAAACATGAGATTCTTTGAAGTCATATTAGGGTTCCTTAGTAAGAAGATGCAGTGATGATTTAGGGGACAAGCATCTCTGAAAGCCAGCTTGCTCACCACTACAAATCTCTCCCTACGATCACAATTACAGGAATACTGTATGTCTATTCTTACTGTCATTCCCACATCCATTAAGAATATGCCCAGTTGGCCTGTCCACTGCATCATCTGAGCATGTAACCTTTAATATATTCCAGTATCCCCTACAGAATCCAGCAGAAGGTTCTGTAGAGGCAAGTCGATGTAAAAAGGTTTCCAAAAGACAGAATGGTTTAAAACCTAATTAAACTAAAGACCCAAGGATAAACTTTATCCTGCTGTATAGCAAGGGACCTCTCTGACTTCAGAGGTCTCTCATTCTTGACCACGAAAGTACATAAAAAATTATCTGTAATATCTAAATATTTAATAGATGTGTCTATAGGTTTATAGGCTTTTCTTCACAAACAAACACATAGGACCAAAAATAAAATAAGCAGAAATGGACATATCTCATTTGAAAGTCAGATAAATGAATAGGACTAATCTCAATAGACATTATATCTGTAAAGGTCTTGCTAAGACTAGGTCCATTTGAGAGGGAAGGGCAGGGTTTTGGTGGAGATACTAAACACAGTACCCTCGAGGGGTCACAGAATGAATAAGGCAACCAAATGCAATTGCAATATCATGTATAATTCACAAATAATAAATGCATATAATAAGCATATCTATAGGGAATACATTACCCAACTGGGTGAAATATATCACAAAGTCCCACGCAGGGGTGACCATTCAAGTATACGAAAATATGAGTCAAAATGATCCTATGTCTGACCTCAATGGGCCCAAACTCACAAGAGTGAGTATTTGTAAGGGTTCCAATCCAGCCCCTGATGGGGAACGAAAAAGGGCCAATGCCAAAATTATAAAGGTTCCAATCCTGCCCCTGTTGGGGAACGAAAGAAGCCAATGCCAAAGGATAAGATTCCCAAAACGACACAATGTCGGGGGTGAGGAAAATCCGGATGGAATCTTCCTGGCCAAGCGACCGGTGCAGGACGCTGAGGAGTAAGATGGAGCTCCTCAAGGTAGGTGAGCAGGCCGACGCAGTTGCAATGCGAAATATAAGCAGGCCTAAAATCCGTTTCACCAGTAAATCTGGTTTTTTCAAGGCAAATCAAATAAGGCGCCCACAATCTGAAAGGTAACAATACATTGAAATGAGGGTAAACCCCGATAATTATAACAATAATAACCGCAAAAAGGTATACATACCACAAACAGAAAATCAATATAGCCCACGCTGAGCAGTAATAAGGGCAACCCAAAGGTAAGGAGTGCAGTAGCAGGAGGGAATATATATACACAAAATAGAAGGGGTTAAATTAGTGAGCTGAGGGAGATCACGTCATTGAGCCCGTGGGGCCATTCAGAGTTTAGGAGGAGGGTCCATTTGATTTCAGTTGAGCGTAACAAATCATTAGAGTTTTGATGAGGTAATGGTCTAATTTGTTCAAGAATTCTCAGTCTTAAAGAGGATGCTGGATGCCCTTTGTCCTTGCAATGTTTGTAGAATGCAGAATCCTCCAATCCTCATTGGATCTTACTTCTGTGCTCAATAAAACGGGTGCAGACCTCCCTCAAAGTCATCCCCACATAGACAAGAGAGCAGTCGCAGGAAATTCCGTAAATCACCGATTTGGAAGCGCAGGTCCCATAATCCCTGATTTTGAATGATCTATTCTTTGAGATACTGAAGATTTGCTTCTCCTGAGAGATGTTCATGCAAACTGACGAGTGGGTGCATGGTTTAGTACCTGGACTCATTATGCTCCGAATGGGTGGTTTGTGTCCATGTGAGTGCACAACAAAATCTTTCAGATTGCGGGTGCGTTTATAGGCTATTATAGAAAAGTCAGAAAGAATCAAAGGCAGGGGTGTGGAGAAATCTTGACTGCTAAGGTGTAGACATACAAATATGCATCTACAATCCATATAAATAAAAATGTAATGTTCGTTTGTGGGATTAACATAACTCAAAAACCACTAGGCAAATTGACACCAAATTTGGCAGCAAAACACAGACTACTCCAATCTATGTCTTTCAAGCAAAAAAACCTTTAAAAATGAAGGGAAAATAACTTAAAAGCCCCCCTCCAAATAAAATACCTTACAGAGCATGCACAAAAGCCCCTAGTCCCAGCGCGCGAGAAGACTGATGCACCAACCGTTGTGAGGGAAGAGAAGCCTAGAGTCCTCTTTCTTTTGGGGAGGGGAGGGATTGAAGAAAGGGAAAAGGGAAGGAAGGAGAAGGCCTGGCAAGGCAAGCCCCGGCAGCAGCTCCCTAAGGCCCAAGTGGCCACCAGACAATCCTCCCCCCAAGACCTGAGGATTGCAAGGCAAGCCTTGCTGCACAAGCAGCTGAACACCACCCCCCCTCTCGGGACCCATTGGAAGAAGGGAGGATACAAACCATGGGAAGACCAGCAACTCCCCTTCTTGGGCTCCATATCCCCCCTCCACCCTTTAACACCCCCCCCAACAAAAACCCTTACACACTGCCTTGGAAGGAAGGGAAAGAAAGGCAAAAGAGAGAAGAAAGGAAGAAAAGGATTAGTGAAGAGAATAATATGAGTGGAAGGAAAGGTAGAAGGAAAGAAAGAGGAAGGAAGGGAAAGGAGGCAGGGATGGGAGAGGGAGAGAGGGAAAGGGGAAAAGAAGGGAGGGAGGGAGCGGGAGACTGGTGAAGTGAAGAATATGATGGGAAGGAGAAGGAAAGAAGGATGAAGAAAGGAAAGAAAAGGAAAGAAAGGCAAAGGACAGAAGAAAATAAGAAAAAGATTGGTGAAGAGAAGAATATGAAGAATATGAAGAATCATTCCTGTCTGTACTCAGTGGGAGCAACTAGTTTACGTATTAAAAGCCACAGTCCTTGCCACACCAAGCACTATTAAAGATTGAAAGTGTTTTGCCATTGGAAAGTGAACAGTAAAATACAGTCTGAATATTCCTTATCTAAAATGTTTGGAAGCTTAAGCATTTTGGACTTTTTCAGATTTTGAAATACCTGTTATTTGCAGATAGACATTTTTTATTAGTTTCGTTCAATAACGACAATGAGATATCTTGGAGATGGAACGAAAGTCTGAACTTGAAATTCATTAATGTTTCATAGGACTTCATCACATTGGTGAGATCTAGCATTCCAATTTGCCAGCCTCCATAGCGAATCGGGGGCAGCTGGGCAAAACTGTTGCCTCATGTCCTGCCTTGACACCTACTGACCCTTCCTTATCATGCATGCAGAAGCATTGCCACACAGCTTCCTCCCGCACTAGTCTCGTTGTTCTAAGTGGAACACAGGGAGGCTCCCGTGTTGGCAACACTGTGTCCTATGATGCTGCCACTCCAATTGACCCATGGAGCCCCAACAGAAATGAGGCTACGTCATGTGATGGGTAGCATGGGGCTCCGTGGTCAACTGGGGCAGAAGCATCCTACGACACTGAATTTCCATCATGTGATGTGGTCCATAGATACCTTATATACCTATCCTGAAAGTTGTTTTATACAATATTTTAAATATACTTTTTTGCATGAAACAAAGTTTGTATACATTAATCCATCAAAAAATGATGTCATTTTCTCAGCCACCTGTGTAGGTGATTTTGGTGTACATTGGATTTCAGAATTCCAGATAAGGATGCTCAACCTATTCTGTTAAAAAGTAAAAAGTGAAGCACTACTGAGAAGCCAATGGCAAAATGGCTGAAATAAAAGCAATGAAAGAAGTGAGAGGATACCCTTCCATTCCATTTGGGGGGGGGGGGGGTATACACATTTTACTGTATAATATTTCTGCAGATATATGTTTTATGTACAGTATGTAGGTATCAATCACAGACACACACATACACATGTGCAGAGTAATACAAAACTGCCTATGGCAAATTGTTATAAATAAAAATTCTTGCAATATATCCTCTATTCTGCTGAAGATGAATAACTACTTTCTAGGATGTACAATTTTTCATCAACTGGTAATAATTCAATTAATGCTTACTTCCCACCCACCCCGCCCCCCATACACACAAAATTTTGTACCATGATAACAAATAGGTAAAGATCTCTAAATTAATCATAGCTTCAGCTCCAATGTTGTTCTTATAATTGATAGTAATCATTTTCCTTGTTTTTCAAAGTTTGGTAGCTGTATAGCAAAAGCCAGGAAAAGTATTTAAGTGAAATTACTCTTGTCTTGATCTTCTGATACCTGTTGCCAACTTTAAATACGATGATCAATGGGCATATTTAGAGAATTTAGTATCTGTTTTAAATTGGTGATTTAAAAACAAAACAAGGAAGGCTACATCCACATAATTAGAATAATATACCAAAAAGCTCTCCGAAAGTGAGAGCCAAGAAGAAAACCAATGTAACTGACATCTCACTAATAACTGGTGTTAATTACCAGTGATATTTCAAAGCAGCCTTCACCAATCTGGTACCCACATTATCTCAAATTAGCATTGGCATCATATACTTACTGGGAGTGATGTGAGTTGTAGTGTGTCATTCCCAGTTGGAGAATGGTGATCTGAAGAATGTACCTAGAACAAACCAGCTCGGAGCTGGTATATTTGGGAACAACGCAAAAATGAACAGAGTACATTTGCTGAAATGAGGACATAACTACCTTATATATTCATGTATGAAAATATTTAGACAAAATTCAACCCCAAAATCCTGAGCCAACTTATTTTTAAAAAAGGAGACATCCTCTTCTCTGAATAAAGTGGCAAAAGCTTAGTCTATTATTAGAGAACCTAAAACAAGTACCAGCAATCCCTACTCTCTCCCCATGGCACTACTTCTGACCTTTTTTAATGCCTTGGCAGAAAAATGGCAGAGGGCCAGGGGCAGCTAGTCCCCTAAATTGGTACTATTGTTTTCCCCATCTGCAAAATGAACTTCAACTTATTCGTAGGTCATATACAAATCCATAATTTGAGCCCACAACCTGCCTTCAAGTTATGCTGAGGTGAACAAAAATCTGACATTGTTGGGGCAATACCGATGGCATTATACCATCACATGATACACAGCTACCACTCTTGGAATAAGGTTGTTGGAATTTGCATCTTTACAAAGACAAAGAAAACACCAAAGAAAATAATTACTTATTAGTCACTCACTTGTAGAGCGAAACCTGAAAAAGAACAGGGCCAAGCCAACCACTGGACTATTTTAGGACATATTTCAGGCCACCTGAGGAAGAAGCAATACTGTCTTCCTTCCATGTACACATGTTGACCAGATTGCCAGCTAAACTTCCCTTCAACACTGGTAATGAAATAGATTTGCACCTGAGTGCAGAGGCCTAGTTTGGAAGTTGCAGGCACCCATAACTCTGTTATCCAAAAGACAAAGAATATAACCCAGAAAGAACAGTTAGGGTAGCTATAATTGTTGTCACTGGCTTCTGCTACCTGGCAGGTAGCTTGCACAATCAGGGTCCCAGGTCAACATAAAAGTTTTGTGCATATGTGTATGGGTGAAGACGCCATCCATAAAGATGCCAGACAGAAATACTAATCATTCTGTATGACATTGGAGGCAGTGCTGGTCAACACAGCCTTGTAAGGAAAGAGTGACTGACTACAACTAATTGTAATTAGAGTGATAACTGACTACATTGATATAGCAATGAGTGTAGTAGCTGTAACCATAGTTAGTATATTGTAACTATAAATTATTAATTTTGAGGACTTGTGCAGATCAAAATCCATAATTTGGTCCCACAACCTGCCCTCATGGTATGCTAGAGTGATTGAGAACCTGACATTGCTAAGGTAGAGTTCAATAATTACTGCAACTATAAATAACTGTTGAGGAAAGCATCATGATAACATTGGCAACTATAATTGCAAATATAGTAACTACTTTGCCATAATTCACTAATAATAATAATGTTATTTCTTGCCTCATGTTCCGTTGTGCATTTGATTGACGATTCCTGTGACAAATGGTCCCTAACCATGACCTGGAAACAAGTTCCTATAGTTGATTACTACACTTTTAAGTTAAGCTGAAATGATCTTGTCATAATTGCTCTATTCCTATGCTACTATACATTCTATCCACCTTATTGATCAGCCTATCCTCTAACTTGTTTTCACACTGCCCCCCATAAGACTAGAGGTATCTCTGTTGTTGCTCATGATGTTTTCTATTATTGTTTATGATGATGTTGTTCTTACGCCGTTTTAATATTATTTTTTGTTTTTAACTGTATGTTACCTTGGCCTTGGCCCCATGTAAGCCACCCTGAGTCCCTTCGAGGAGATGGAGGCGGGGTAGAAAAATAAAGTTCTTCTTCTTCAAGGCGATCTACAGAACAATGAAAACATATAAACATTGCAAAAACAGTACAAATACACATATTAAAACATATTTCTATAAAATGCATATTAAAATACACAGAGGTTAAACAAAGGACATGTACAACGGACAGCCCAACCTCTGACCATCCGCTGTATCACTGCCACCAATTTACACCGGTCAATCTGACTGCCCACCGGAGTTAGCCCACAGAACCACTCAAAATTGGAGGGGAAACTCTGGTATAAAGAGTTGGCTGTGGTTCAATCAGGCCCCCTTATTATATTTGTGCACAGAAAGACACACTGATTGTGAAGTAAATAAAACAGATTTATAAATTTTATTTAGACTGGAACAAGAAGGCTTCTCAGATGTTATGAGAGGTACAAACATATATTGGTTACAGGTTGTTTCTTTACAGTAAATGGTTCCTTCACGAAACAATATTCACTCAACAGAGCTTTTCAGACCTCTCAATTCTCCCTATTAGAGGATCACAAAACACCAGCACTCTGTCTCTCAGAAGCTATTTTTAAAGCTCAGCACTTCTCCCCGAAGGCTGCTTCTAACTCAAAATCCTTCCTCAGAGGTTTCTCTCTCCTGCCTGAAAACACTTCCTTCCTCTCCAACAGGCTTCTCCCTGACTGATTCAGATTACTACACTCTGGCCCCCTCGGCCTTCTGTTGCTATGCAAATCTCTCTAATCTCTCCACCAATCAGGCACCACTAACATATAAGGAGTGCGTGCTCCCGCCTCCTTTCTGTCTTAGACAAGGCCTTTCCTTCTAAGGCCTAGAAATCCTAACACACTAGCCCTTCAAGGTGGGCCCAGTCTGTTACAACATGCATTTAAACTTTCCAAGCCATAGTTTGAAGGATGGAAACCTATAGAACAGTGTTTCTCAACCATCCTAATGCAGCGACCCCTTAATACAGTTCCTCATGTTGTGGTGACCCCCAACCATAACATTATTTTTGTTGCTACTTCATAACTGTCCTTTTGCTACTGTTATGAATTGTAATACAATCAATCACTGGACCAAATTTGGCACAAATACCCGATGCGCCCAATTTTGAATACTGTTGGGGTTGGGGGGAAGGATTGATTTTGTCATTTGGGACTTGTAGTTGCTGGGATTTATAGTTCCCCTACAATCAAAGAGCATTCCGAACTCCACCAACAATGGAATTGAACCAAACCTGCCACACAAAACTCCCATGACCAACTGAAAATACTGGAAGGGTTTGGTGGGCATTTACCTTGAGTTTGGGAGTTGTAGTTCATCTACACCCAGAGAGCACTGTGTACTCAAACAATGATGGATCTGGACAACACTTGGCACGAAAACTCAATATGCCCAAATGTGAACACTGGTGGAGTTTGGGGAAAATAGAACTTGACATTTACGAGTTGTAGTTGCTGCAATTTATAGTTCACTTACAATCAAAGAGCATTCTGAACCCCACCAATGATAAAATTGGGCCAAACTTCCCACACAGAACCCCCACGACCAACAGAAAATACTGCATTTTCTGATGTCCTCTGGTGACCCCTCTGACACCCCCTCCCGACCCCCCGTGGGGTCCCGACCCCCAGGTTGAGAAACACTGCTATAGAACAAGCTACATTTCCTTCATTCACTGGAATCATTATGGGTGTTTATCTGACAAGTGACTTGGGAGTAAGCCATGTGTAATTCTCACTTTTTCTCCATGGGATGCTAATTGAACAAAATACTTCCTAGATAAGACTCTGTATGACGAAAAGAGGACCCTGTCACTTTCTAGAAGCCAGAGTTTCATATCCAGAAACTCAGTCAAATAATACGTGTTCGTGCTCAGTTATATATTTGTGAGCAAGAATATTGATTCAACACACATTGCTCTCTAAATCTGATCGTCACCACTGTCAACAACTATTTTGCTACACATTATGCATTTGATGAAGTGGGATCAAGTCCAAGAAAAAAACTTTTGCCAAATAAGACTTGTTAGTCTTTAAGATGCCACAAGACTCTTGTTGTTTTATCTGACTGGGGCTATATAGACATATAGATGGAGGCTGTCTTTGAATTTAATTTGTGGTTAGCTATACTTGGATATGTGCCAACTTTAGTAATCAAATTCCTTTATTGAACAAGCCTGTGGTGTCTCTCCATTGAAGGATAATTACCAGGAGCAACTCTATAGAACTTTAAGTGGGGTTAGAAACTTCATGACCCTTTCCATTGTTGACTATGAGATAGGAGCATAGTCAGAATCCTTTTCTGGAGAAAAAAGTGTGGGAAGTTATAATTTGCTACCAAAATAATATATAAATAGTCTCCCAATTGTCGTGAGTAGATTCCCTCTTTTTCTCTTTCTCCCTCTCTCTCTCTTTTAAACCAGGCTTAGAGGTGGGCTTCTAACTTTGGACTTCTGAGGATTCTCAAGCAGCCATTAACCAAAGTTAGAATAACTAATAGGGAAAACAAATGAATTAAATAGACAAGCCCTTGGAGCTTGTTTTATTCCCAGGTTGCCATTGATGCCTTGCATGTATAAAATAAAAGAAGAAGGAATGAATGAATGAGTGAATGAAGTCCAGGTTTCCTCTGAAGTTGAGATATGCAAATTGCCACTGGCTATCAGCTCTCCATTCTGGAGGTTTTGCAGCAGAATGGCACAGGTCATTTTAAAGTATTTTAGCTCAAAGATAGGTTTACTATACTTCACCGCTTATTAATGTAGAAAAATAAATATTGGGGGGAAAACATAATAAGGGGAATATATGTCTCATGTAAGAGCAAATACTCTGCAGAGTAAATATAAATGTTCTGTCCCAGCAATTGAAGTCAACATGGCAATGCATTAAATAAATAGTGTACAAATCAAGACACATCAGCATTATGTTAGTAAACAGATGGGCTTAATTCAAGAATGGCTCAATTTTTAGACAGATTTATGTTACTGGAAACCTTTCTGAAATATGTTAACCCTTAAGTATTTCTATCAATTGAAACAGTGGTTACTCTAGCACTTCATTGTGGTGTATTTCATAGTCTTGTTGCACAAATACACAATCACTGGGGTTAGGGGCACAGAACTCCCGTTAAAGTGAAAAACCATGAATGAAGACATTGCTATTGTTTTCACCTGAAATAATACAATAGCCTCCTGGTTAAAAACTCTGCTCTAGAGTTTGGACTCAGGTCAAGAACACGAATTCTCCCAAACATAGTCTGTCCTAACCAACATGCAAGCCTCAGAGCATGTCCAGGATCCATGTCAACATAGAAGGATGTTTTCTCTGTGAAGTATCGAAACTGAGTCCCTTTCTAAATCATTAGCATCCATTGCTTTTGTTTTCATTTTTGCCTCAACATCAGGCAGTGGGCAGCTTGAATTTACATCCATTTAAATACATCTGTTCATGCATATTCCGTTCAAATATAACTATGTATGAATACATGTATAAAATTAGTGAGGGCAATAAGTTTGAATCAATTAGTTGGTGGAGTCAATGAATTAAACCATATTTGCACACTCTAAATAATATTATTTTACTTACTAATGTCTTACTTGTATATTGTAGTGATTTTCATCATCCACTCCAAGAGTAACATTTTCTGGGTAATTAGGAAAAATGCAAACAGGGAAGATGGCATTACAATTGTTAGCTTCAAAAAATATAAGGTGAACCTAAGCTATAAGGCGGAATTATACCTCTGTATGACTTTGATAGGGTTCAAGGACCTCATCATGTTGAGGTCGAAAAGCATGTTCTCTGCACTTCTATGTGCTGCCAGCGCACTGCTGATACAAAGCCCCCCAGAGCCCATAATATGACACAGAGCTACTTCTGGTGGGGCTCCATTGAACTCCATGCTGGCCGCATGCCAGCAGCAGTAGAAAGTGAAGTGTACACCTGACTCCTTATAGAAGAAGCCAGAGAGGAAGCCAGGGACAGTGGGGAAACGTCGTGGGAAGCCAGGCATGTAACCGGGGAGGAGGGGGGGCTTGAGGGCCTTGAGCCCCCCTCCCCCAAAATTCTCAGGGTGGTCCGCGAGAATGCCTTACTGGTACATTATGTTTATTCATATCATGATCTGATCACCATGCTCAATATATCCCATATGCATGGGGATATTGAGATAATGATACAAAAGGTTTGCTAGGATAGACCCTCTCTCACTCAGACTCAGCCCCCCCGAATCAAACTCAGGCCCTCCCAAATCAAAATCCTGGCTACAGCCCAGGGAAGGGATTCCATGACAGTAAGGAAACACAGCATTATGCTGCCCTGCAGTTTCCCTCACTGTCCCCCAGCTTCTCACCATTAATATGATGAGGTATTCAGACATAATAGAGCACTTCCAGATATGTGGAAGACCGAAATCATGCTGAGTGACAGCTAGGTAGTAGTGGGCATACTAAATTGAAAATAAGGTAGGTTCTCGAAAATCTTTGCTTCAGTAGTGAGTCTGGAGGCGGGATTTGAAGCATATCAGGAAATAAGTGGGAGTAAGAGACTGATTTAGGTGTATGTGGCAGCATAGGATTAAGCATGGACGAGGCAGAATGAGTTACTCTCAAAACTTTGCCTTCACATCTCTGAAACCTCTTTTGTCTAAAAGAATACTGAGCATTCATGTTATGTGGCTTAATTGTTAAACTTTTGATAGGTAATTAAAGGGGGTGCAAATGCAAATATGAACTAATTACTGTGCTCGGTTCCATTTACTTGATTTCATCTTCCATTAAAAATGAGTATTTCAGTGGCCAAGTGCCTTAGAATTAGATATGCCCACTTGCAGATATAAAATGAATGCCTCATTGTGTTTGTATGCACGCAGAAGGGGAGGAAAAAACAGAACTCTCCCATTCAAAAGTGTGTGGAACAGACCATAATAAATGAACCTGCTAAATTTGAAGAATCTGGGAGGAGTAAAAGTGAGAAGAGAAGAATCTGGGAGGAGTAAAAGTGAGAAAGCCCAGGCCAAATGTCAATGGCATCCAACTTTAGGGTTCACAATTGTTTCTCTTTATAAGACTCCTGTTTACAGTTAATACCCGCTCTCTGTTGAGCTGAGTAATAGAAATGAGCATTAAACTTCAGATTAAAACACATATACAAAACAAGAATATGGCCCTTGTTTTGCTATATCTTTGAATATTTATGTTTATTTTTTAAAAAAATAAGAAAAAGGCTGAGGGTATATATAGATGAATGCAACCGTCTGCAAAAAGCAAAGAGAGGCATACATCCTGTCAGGAAACAGTAAAACTGATGTGCAATATTCACTTTATTGGGAGACATGTGTAGCGTGCAAACTAGGAAACTGGGCTTACACCATGAGTGAAAGCTTCTATTTAAATGGCTTCTCTCTCTTCCTTAAGCATTCAAGCAATTAACAACAACCCCTGACATCTGTTAGTTGGCATGAATAATTTCACAATATGAACCAACTGTGGCCTTGAATGGGCTTCCTACTGTGTCCTCTAATGGGATTCAGAGGAAGAAAATGAACAGTTACTACATCTTGGTCCTCTGAAATATTAGCTAAATTCTAAAGAGACACTTCAGGCATACTGCATGATTTGGACATGACCCGTTGGATTTTAAAAGGTATGTAATAGGGATCTTCCTTCCTTCCTGTGGTCATCTTTCATCCTTTCTTTTAGTTGCAGTTATCTTTGTTATGTTACAATCTGCTCTTGATGATGGCTTCACTAGTTGAGATTAATATGCCCCTCTTTGAAATTATTGAGAAAAGGAGGACATTTCCTCCAATTATTCTCAATTACTTTGTGAAAATACTGGTTTCGATTACAATGCAATGGGAAGAAGGAGTGCAAACCTTTAATTTGTGATCATGAGAATTTCAGCCCAGGAATAGCATAAGAGTTCCTGCCAAAGTAGTTGATCCACAAAATAATGATGCCATATCGTAGCACCCCAGTTCTCTTTTGTGCCTGGGGGGCAGGGGGCAGCACCGGGGGTCCCACTTGCATTAGAGCCAGCCGCAGCTGAGGATGAAATGGAGGAAGGGGTTAATGAGCTAGCTGGACCTTCCTCTCCCACAGAGAGCTTGGCCTGGGATGAAGGATGGCCGGATGCCTTTGAGGACTGGGAAGGTCAGGCTGATCCTGAAAGTGCTGATAGCGATGATTGTTATGAGAAACCGGGTGGGTACAGATCACAGGAGAGAATTTGGGAAAACATGGGCGAGGAGGCCATGGAAGACCCTGACTCTCATGAAGATAGCGAGCCAGGTGCTGGGAGGCAAGGTCGGAGCTTTGATAGGAGACGGAGCATCGACTCCAGCAGGAGGGAATGGCACCACAAGCAATACAAGCAATCAAGTTACTATCTGTCTCCACACAATATAAACCACACTTTGGGATGGCAAAATGTAACAAATTGTATTGAGGCTTCCAAATGTTCACTCGGTTTATGTTGTATTTTTGAAGATATATAATTTGTGGTGATAAATAAATGGCACCGCAGCCTAGAGCGCCAGAGAGGCGAGAGATCCCGTAGCACAGATTACCGCCGAAGCCTAGAGCGTCGGGGGGGCCCGCCGTGAGGTTTAAGTATAGGATCCGTGGGAACGGATCCTCAGTAGCTCGGCCACTTCTAACCTAGTGAAGTGTAGCGAGCCAAGGACCACGGAGCCAAGCTGTGGCTCGTACCTTGCCAAGAAGTTTCTTGGGGCTTTGATTGAACTTTACCTTGTTCTTGATCCGCTTGGATTTGCGGAGCTTTTGTGTTTTATGTTTTGTTTTTACCAATTGTAGGGCCGCATGTTGACTTGTTGTAGCATGTTGCCCGTGTAATCTTTTATTGTTATCCGCCCCGAGCCTGCTGGGAGGAGCGGAATACAAAAATGAACAATAAATAAATAAATAAATAAGTCTACTGCCAAGATCTTTGCCTTTGGATTTTGCTGCGGACTCTTTGCTTTTGAACTGAACTTTCAATACCTTTTGGACAATTGCCTTTTTACATGTTCTTTATTCTATAATAAACTAGTTAGCTGATTACTGTCTCTGTGTGTGTGATTAAGGGGCCGGCTGAGTCCTTGCATCGTGACACATATGGGCTGAACACCAACTGCATCTCTGCCAAAATGGGAAATACCCATTGATTACTTCACAATCCTCCTGTGCCCCCAAGCCTCTTCCCTCTTATTCAAGGGTGAACCTATGATGTGTATGGTTTTGGAAGGGTTGAGAAAACAGGGCAATGTCCCAAAAATGAAAATTTAGCATCCCCCATGAAATGTTCCTTCAGTTCCCAAATTTTTAGTATTACAATAACATTAGTTGAGCATGCACAAGTACAGTTTAGACATTGAAAGAGGAGGGTTAGGCAAAACTAACAAGAAAATGGGAAAACAGCAAATTCAAGAGATCTGGGTGCATCCAGATTTCAGTGCCTTCCATTCTGGAATCCTAGAATTTTGAGGTTGTTATGAAAGCCCGGTGGGGGAGGATTGCTATGTATTTTTTCTAACGAGCATTTGCAAGCTGTTGAAACCAAGGACTGGGTAGACACTAGGACCTCTTCACATGGCCTGGGGGGGGGGTGTTACCATTTCACAGGCGGTCACTTCTCCCACTATATAGTGGGGACAGGACAAGGCGTGATGGTACCCTGTCCCTATCATATAAGATAAAGGGCCATATATGGGGAAATAGAGAGGAAAACACTTTCCTCCCCATGGTGGAGGAGGGAGCACCTTCTGCTGCTTCCCTTCCACTTTGGGAGGAATGTGGGCAGGGCCTGCTGAGCATTATCTGATGACACTCAACAATCCCCGTCCAGGCCCTGGCCCAAAGCACCAAAACAGGGCTATTTAGCTCTGTGTGGAGAGGTCCTAAATGCACCTCAAGTGGAAGGAATTCATCTTTTTATTTTAAAAAAATCACCTCATCCTTGCCTAGAATTGTCTTGATTCATGGCATAGGGAGAGGATGTTGATTTTTTTAAAAAAACAAAAACAAAACACTAACTGAATCTTTTGATGCAAATTTGGTTCTCTGCACCTCACTCACCATGTTCTTGTCTGCTTTTCCATTTCATTGATACTGTAGTTATACATCTTCTTTTTAAATATTGGCTTTATATGTCAAGTAATAAGATGAATGTCATGGTGGAGCCCAGAGTCCTGCTGTTGTTATCACAGTGGTGATTGAGGAGAAAAATTAGATTTCATGTAAAGGTTTCATTGTGCAAATAGAATTATGGGATAGCTAAGCTCCTGCGGACATGAAGCAATTCTGCATCACGTACAGACAGGTTTCGTAATACATATATTTGTGTTTTCATTCCCTTGAATTACAAGGGACGGTGAACCAAAGTTAGTGCTTTTTAGGGAAAGATATATGTTTCATATTTGAGGATTAAGTGTACTTTTTATGAGAGAACTGATGAAACAAGAAAACTTGGCACTTGCAGTCACAGCAAAATGAAAATATCTTCATTGCTCATTTCTTCATAGAAACATCTTCCATGATTACATTTTCCAAGTTTGGAGAAAAATATTTCAAATTCCTAAGCATCAATAGCACACCATTAGTTTTTACTTGTACACTGAGCTGGAAATATATTTCTTGATGTCAATAGTACAATCAGATGAGAATGTGGAAACAATATGTGATAAATTTATTTTTGTAATAAGAATGAATTTAAATGTAATATGCTGGGCTGCAATTCAGCAGAGAGATATGCTGACCACATTAGTTGACTGATAATTAGTGACATCTGTTTGAAAACATATTCAATATATCAAAGTTTAATTTCAGTAACAAAATTAACTTCAGTGATAAAAGGTTTAAGATATATCATGTATATTTCAGATTATAAGAGTTCATGAAGATATGTAAATTTGAACCTAGTAGGTGTAAAGTAGAGCTGTTATACAATTTTGGATATGCCTGAATTTCGGAAGTTTTTCAGATACTTCCGACTTTTTTAGCAATTTTGAGAGCAGCCCTCCCAACAGGAATTCCGAAATCCAAATTCCAAATTTTGGAATTCTGAATTTCGGATGTCATTTCTGAATTTTCTTGCTGATTGCTCATTGGCTGATGGGTAACAGCTGACTCTCCCTTCTGCTGATATTTTTGCCCATTTTTGAAAAGCAGACGCCATTTTTGAAGACTTCCGAATTTCGGAAATACTTCCAAATCAATTTCAGAATTTTTTCGGAAGTCTAAATAATCCGAAACGCAATCTATGACTACATCCAAAATGAGTTTTGAAACTGTTTTAAATCAAACAGCCCTAGTGTAAAGGTATATTGTGCATAGGAATGCAATAGCTTCTTTTATCAGTATGATTACTTTACTAAGGTGTCAAAGAAGCCATTGCCATCATTACAATAGTGTATGCTTTTCAAAGAGCAGTGATCTAAGTCCTATTCAAGCTTTTGTTTCCATGGACACTCAATGAAAGAAAGAGATACAGAAGAGAGTCAAATAAGTGCCTTTTCTCCAGTGTGGTAGCTTGCACCAGCCCCTCTTAAAAACTATCCATTTTTGTGGAACAGCTTGAAGAGGGGCTTAATTCAAGGATTTGCCTTGAACAGCAGTAAATGAAAAGAATCATAGAGTTGGAAGAGACCTCATGGGGCATTCAGTAAAACCTCCTGCCAAGAAGCAGGAAAATCGCATTCAAAGCATTCACGGGGAAGAAATGGTATGTGTTCTGCAGACCTTCCCATAATGTCAGAGCAGCATTGACTAAGCTTAGCTTAGACTCAAAGGTTAGGGCAGGCAGCCCTAAATATCTGCTTTGTCTGTCCCTATATGGAGAGAAATGACTAAATATGGCACTAATCCCCAGAAGAGTGAGTTTTAACAGACTAACAATCTGAGTGAGATACATGTTATGAGGAACAGTTAGTTGAATGGTACCCCTCCAATAATTGCTCACATATTCCCTGTGATATGTGTGTGGGTACTCAAGAAAGGGCAACTATAGTCCATATTTGTGGCTTCAACTTTTGCAGAATTTATTTTCCATGGATTTGATTAAAATGTTCTCTCTAGGAATCTCCAAGACCATCAGTGTAACTCCTCCAGAAGTTTACAATAGAGCAGTCCTGCACAATCTGTGCCCCTCCAGATGTTTGGGATTCCAACTCCAAGAAGCCCTAGCCAGCTTGTCCAATGGTCAGGAATTCTGAAGTCCAAAAAACCTGCAGGGCTACAGGTTATATAGGTTTGCCATAGAGTCATGCTGGAAGATTTAGAGATTCCTAGAAAAGGGTCCTCCAGTGAAATTCTATGATCTGCTCCCAGTGAACATGGACCATAGAGTTGTGCTGGGCAACTTAGACATTCTTAGAGGAAATTATCTCTCAAACAAAATGTGAAAGCAATTTTAATCAGTGGTTTCTCACTTTTGCGGTAGTCCTGTGTCCCTTACCCCAGTGTACAGGTATGCAAATTGTTCTGGATATGTTTATCCCCTATATAAAATGACAGATTCATAGAAGTACGATCATTCCAAGCAGTTCTAGCTGGGGTCAGAAGTCTTTCAGTGACAACACCAACTCTTGGGGATAGTTGGGGATGAGGTGTGCTGCCAGCAATTTCTTGCTTCCTTGCCTCACACTTCTCCTAGCACCGCTTGAAGCCATTCACTTTCAGCAAGCCTTTGTTGTATAGTCTGTAAAAAGAAATTGTATGGCTACATTAAAAAGCTAGTGAAAGGGTTTGAAATAGCATGCTGTCATTTAGCAGAATGACTCCAGAACTATACCCCGTAAATTGCTTAAGTAGAGAATCAAGATCGCAAATTGATGTGCGGTCTTTGGGGTCAGCATATTTTTCTCTGGGTTCTCTGTATGAAGCAGCTTCAGCAAAATCCTTCAAGCAATAGCCCTGCCACTGCAGGGGGAGATGAATCTGACATGACACTTCAGAGACCAGGCGGTACTGTACTATCCGACACTATAGAATTAAAATTCTAAGAAAAGACAGTACTTACCATTTAGATTGAATGTTCCTATATTCTCAAAGAGCTTCAAATACATTATCTGAGTAATCCCTACCAGTTTAAGTTGCAACAAGAGGAACAAGTGGCAGTTCATATCATTTTGGCAAATTTGCAGAAACTGATAACAGGTGTGAGATTATTTAGCTCCTGCGGTGCAAAATCTCAAGTGACTGTCTAACTGATAATAGTCAGTTTGATAAGACATTTGTATGAGAGCATTTGGAGAATTTAGTTTTCAGCTTCAATATAACTATGGGGACCTTAGCCAAAAACATTTTCTTCTATGTGATCCTTTTCTCCTGATTACAGAAAACACGTCCGGAATAGTAAAAGCAGATTTAGACTTGGCTTAACAGTTTCTCAAAACTAGAGAAAACTCAATAGAGAGACTGGGTTGTCTCCAAAATCTCTAAATGTGGTCACAGTTGTTGCCATCCCATGAGCTCACAAACCCAGTACCCAGGCCTGCAGCTAGAGCTGCACAAAAATTTCATTTGTTTTGAGAATCTTAATGATGAAAGCATCCATTTCCTGACACTTGTTCTGATAAAAGATGTACCTTGCTACAGAAATTCACACATTTGCAAGGTTTGAAATAAGAGAATGCACAAAAAAGGATGGATTTCCTACAAAAGAGAAAAAATTCAATTTCTGAATGTACTAACGTAACAAAATATTAGTCAAATTGGGGAAGGCAAACTCTTGCAGCAAAAGATTTACGGACATTTTCTTCCCACACATTGTTTTCCTCCTTCATACTCTTTAGCATGCTTTGAAGGAGCAAAATCCACATTCAGGTATATACACATTTCAAAAGTTGAAATGGCTAAAATATTTATGCATTGCCTATCCTTGGAGAAATAGGTGTGTACACACAGGGAAGTTCTCACAGACATCCATCAAACATTCATCAGGAGACGTAGGCAGTTGAACTCACCTGAGTGGGCCTGAAATCCCCTTTGCATATTCCATGAGTATGCAAGTAGATATGTGTGACATGCCTTAAAGTGAAAATCTGGAAGATCAAAGGAGGGAGCGATTCCTCCTTCCCCTCTCGTGTCATGGATTTGCTTAAAGTGCTTTCTCTTTGAATCTCTACCAACAGATGTTGACAATACAGTCATACTGGATGACCTAGAGAGCGTTTCACAACCTGGGAGTCGGGACCTTTGGGGAAGTCGAGAGGGGGGTGTCAGAGAGGTCGCCAAAGATAATCAGAAAACACATATTTCCGATGGTCTTAGGAACCAAGTTTGGTCCAGATCCACCATAGTTTGAGTCCACAGTGCTCTCTGGATGTAGGTGAACTACAACTCCAAAACTCAAGGTCAATGCTCATCAAACCCTTCCAGTATTTTCTGTTGATCATGGGAGCTCTGTGTGCCAATTCCATTGTTGGTGGAGTTCAGAATGCTTTTTGATTGTAGTTGAACTATAAATCCCAGCAACTACAACTGCCAAATGACAAAATCAATCCTCCGTCAACCCCACCGGTATTCAAATTTGGGCGTATTGAATATTTGTGTCAAATTTGGTCCAGTGAATGAAAATACATCCTACATATTAGATATTTGCATTACAATTCATAAGAGTAGCAAAATTACAGTTATGAAGTAGCAAGGGAAAAATAATTTTATGGTTGGGGGTCACCACAACATGAGGAACTATATTAAGTGGTTATGGCATTAGGAAGGTTGAGAAATACTGACCTAGAGATTCACGAGGAGGCTTTCTTTCAAGTCAAAAAAAGTAGTATTTTTAATTTTTTTCATTTCTCCACTTTTATGTGGAGCAAGTGCCCTTAAGCCCAGCAAATGTGGAGAACTGACTATAGTTGGAAAATGTAATTTCCCCATAGAAAGGAATGGCTGATGCTCAACGCATTGTTTCTTTAAATGCTGACAACAATAGACCAGTTGTTTAGGGGTTTTTTTTGTTTCACTTGTTTATTTGTTCAGCTACCAACTGTTCTGTTTATTCTGGGGATTCAAGAACAGGCTGTCACATAACAGATTCAAATTCCCTTTAGGTACCATAATTTTAAACTTTGCCATTACAAAACAGGAAGGGATTCCCCCTCCCCTCTTCTCCTCCACCCACTTCTCAGGGGGAAAAACCATTCCTCTGGCATCCCTTCTTTGGGCATTTATAAGATACTGACAATTTCAACCCCCAGTGCCACTTATAAAGTACTTATTTCCCCTGAATTGTTTCAGTGGCTAAAGAAATGTGTTTACTTGCTTGAGGGATGATTTGTCTTTAATTAAACAGTATGGTACCTCCAGGGACAGAAAATATCAGTGTTACAATAACTCTGAGGTAACTTATTGAATCTTCCACTCCATTGCCACTTTCTTTTCATTTTTATATTTGGCCTCTAAGGCCCAATTCTAATATTTGCTGCTCCAGCGACTAAACACTAAAAAGGATTGTTGTGTCCCAGAGTGATAAAAGAAGCTATTATAGAATCATGGACTAAATGTTGTGCGTGTGTGTGAGTGAGTGAAGTGAACCTTGGTTGGATCATGTACCAGAGAAATTGCACTAATGTTCAAATATCAGTACCAGCCAACCATGTGAAGGTAATCCAAAGTTCAAGGTATTGGTTACAGTCTGTGGAGTATGTATGATAGGGTGGGGAAACATCAAAACTGCCTCCCACCTTTTACAAGGCCCTCCTGAGACTGCATCAATCTAGAGACTAGAGAACATCTCAGTTAGGTCCTTTTTATATCTCTTAGTTCGTCCCATTTTAAATAGGATATATCTCCCTCTTGGAAGGATCACATTAGTCCATGCTCACAGACTGAGATGACATATACTGCATTCAAGATCCATAGGTTGTTCCTTCTCATATTAGCTGTGCCATTCAGACAACCATGAATTATGACTTTGCAGGTCCTCTAAAACCTGTCCCCACTGGGTTTGTTCATGGAACATTACTGCTGCCATGATTGCCACTGATCCAACATTCTCTTCAATTATAGAGAGTCTAGGAGCATTCACAAATAAGGATTTTGCTATACATGCTGACACCTTTATGTCTTATCACAACTGATGCCTCTCAGCTAGGATGAAAGCCTATGGGATTTTCCAGATCCATATCAATAGTAGTTCTCAAAATGCAAATGATCATAAAAGCATTTGACAGCCTATATACTGTATGACAGGGCTGCCCAGGAAGTCGATCGCGATCGACCAGTCAATCCCGGGACCGAAGGAGGTCGATCCCAGCCAGATGGGGCGCTTCTCAGAGAGGGGCAGAGCCAGGCTGCGCCAAGCCCCGCCCCTCCCCCAGCTTTGGCACTCCCAGCAGCTGCTCCAGGTTTGAGGAGGGCAGGGCCAAGCCAGCCTTGTGCTAGCTATGCCACCACTGACTTGGCCTTGCCATCCTCAAGCCTGGAGAAGCTGCTGGGAGCTCCAGCCAGAGGGGAGGGGGCGGGGCTTGGTGCGGCCTGGCTCCGCCCCCTCTGGCCAAGCCCTGCCCCACCCCCTCCCCTCTCCAGCCTTGAGGAGGTAGGTAGATCTTTCTGACTTGGTTTTAATATAAGTAGCTCGCATGCTGAAAAAGTGTGGGCACCTCTGCTGTATGATATGGTGATAACTTTACATATCAAGAACACATGATGCCGAACAATGCTCTGGTTGTCCTTAGAGCTCTGGCACTAGTGAATCTTCAGAGGGATTTCTGCCATTGCTGTTCACCATGTAGGAAAAGAATACAAACTGGCCAATTGGGTCATGTAAACTGACCAGTGAAAGTTCCCCACTCAAATGTCTCCAGATGACCTTTTCCACTGGATATAATCAGAAATCAATCTGTTTGTCTCAGTCCAAAGTGTTTTCATTGATTAAGTTTTCTCCTGCATGCTTTCACTGTTTTCAATCTATATAAAAGTAAAATATAACAGCAACAGTGCTGGAAATTTTCTCTGGACCCATCATCACTCAACCACTCTACTACTGTTCATATTCCACTGGATCTTTCAGTGGCTGATGAGTGTTCCAGATCTTATCTTCTTCAATCAAGGACTGATTTCTCATCAAGACTTCCTGGTGCACCAAAACCATGATCCTGCAGTTTAGCAGTTCTCTAGATGTTGTTGGATTACGTATCTTCTGTTCCAATCAATACATATGGATTTGTTTTTTCTAGCCTACCAAAAATCTCAGAAAGAATGTTATTCCCATACATTACAGTGCATTCTGGAGTTCTTGTTCTCTCAACAATCATGATTTGTTAATTTCCTTTCTGGCTTTGTCAACTTTCCATTGTTATGTGGATGTATTTTCTGTTCTTCAGCGTATTGTTATGAACAATGTGTTGAACTTGTAGCCCTGCTGATATTTTAGGTGCTTTCCTTAACCTTAACCAGTTTTTTCAGCCTGTAGCAAGACTGAATTTACACCTACTTGCTTTTTTGGGGGTAGTGACTACCTTTGTTAAATGGACAGAAGAGCTGAGATTGGAACCCCTGATATTGCCCTTCCATGGAGATGAAGCACACCTTAAACTAGAGGATTTTGCAAAAAAGCAAACCTGCTTTTCTTTCACATGCATCAAGATATTTTTACACACACACACACACACACACACACACACACATTTCAATTGCCTCAGTTAGAAATCACACTAGTCCCTTTTGGCATCTGTCAGGCCTTTTACCTGAAGTGTTCTGCTTCCTTCCACAGACCACAGAGATTATTAAGTTGTAATCAGGGACTCACACACCCAAAGCTCTCATTGGTGTTATCCCAATGCATGCTGACCAAAACCATTTGCTTGTGACACCATAATTGATGTTTTAATGGTTGGATTTCAATTGTATCTGTTTATTTTCAGATTTATATGTGTTGGCATCAAATTGCTCTGTTGTAAGGCAGCCCTGAGTCCCCTTTGGGGTGGGGAGGGCGGGGTACAAATGTGGGAATAAATAAATAAATTTAGAGAATCAGTTGGTTCCTAAGATCCTCAGCATGTCTCCATGTGCGGGTGTGTCACACAGAACATTGTTGCATAGTGCATAGCTTGTGGCTTTTTTGGCTACCAGAATTGTGGGACCTGCAGTGCAAACTGATACAAGGGATGGGAATTTTCATGAGCGAAGATTTCCTGGGAAATTGTCTGTGTAAACTAGAGTGAGATAAGCAACACCTGTGTGATAGTGCAGTCAGCAGAGAAGGAATTTTAATTGGCAGAATTCAATGTTTTAATTAGAGAATCGAAAGTGGTTTGGTTGACTATTTTACTGCTGCTTGCTGTAGTGACCCCCAGTTTTCTGGCAACGTTGGTGCAGGAAGATCATCTTGCTTTGGGACTTAAGTTTTCTGCTTTGTCTGTGGAAGTTTCTATTTTAAGTTTTTGGGACTTTGATTCTCTTAGACTCTTTTGATTCTCTTGGACTCTATTGAATGCATTGGGACTCTATTGGATTTATTTCACCTGTATAGCTTTGGCTTCTGAAACCTTCCTGCTTGGATATAGATGTGTTTTCTTTTTACCTTTTTATTCTTCAATATATTGCTGATATTACTTGCTTCCAATAAATGACTACATTTCAAGTGCTGGTGTTGTGTGAATACATCTAGAGCAGGGGTGCTCACACTTTTTCAGCATGGGAGCTACTGATTAAAAAACCAAGTCCCAAAGATCACCTACCCAGAAATTAAAACGTATAACTATTTTCTTATTTATTTATATTTATTATTCATTTTTATGTACCGCTCCTTCCAGCAGGCTCGGGGCAGTTTACATAAAATGAAGTTATAAAACATCAACTTTTCAATTTAATAACAACAATATAAAACAGAGCATAAAAATACATCCAACCACCCCATTTCTCCCACACTGCTATATTACCACACATATTATCAGCCAGAAAGTAAGAAAAGAGGCTTTTGAACTGCAAGGCCATTTAATACTCAGCAAGGTAAACAAAGGGGCATGCATAAATACATCCAACCACCTCATTTCTCCCACACTGCCATCTTACCACACATATATTTCTCAGGGAACAAAGAAAGTAGAGAGGCTTTGTAGCTAAAAGGCCATTTTTAAACATTAAAAATAAAGAGACATGCCACAGAACAATCAACCACCCACCCCAAAGTAAAAAGACCAACCTTTGAGATGCGGAAAGGAAATGACCCCAAAGCATCCTTCTTCTTCTCCTCCGTCGTTGCTCCTATTTCCATGCCGCCAGCATGTGTGCCGCCTCCAAGAGCTCACGAAAAGTCCGAGAGGCAGAATGGGCACTTCGCGTCATCCAGGCCTGCCCCCTTTGGTCTCCTACGACTCTGAGTGGCTGGAGAAGGACGGAGGAGGAGGAGGAATCCAAAAGAGGGGGCCCATTCTGACTCTTGGACTCTGGAGCTTTTGGAGGCGGCGCACGAGCAGGGAGTGGGAGGAGCAACGATGGAGGACTTCTTTGCAGCGTGCAGGGGCGTGAAGAGGACCAACAGCAAAAACCTGGTCAGGGGCCTGAAGATCACCAGGATGAGGCCCGAAGATCACCCTGGTGATCGCGATCACCATTCTGAGCACCCCTGATCTAGAGGGTCCAGGTTCCCTGGAGTATGACACATAGGTATGGCAGGTGAAGTTTGGTATGAGTCCTCAAAATTCATGAGAAAATTCTCCTTGAACACTTCTACCAGCACTGGGTTGACAATGTTGCCCCCATTGACCAAAAACTTCCACTACACTACTCATGAATCAGATTGCACTTCATATGTGTAATGTACAATGAGGAAAAAAGTTCATTGCCTGTATTTGTGATATTTCAGGTGGTCATCTATACATTTACAAAAACTCTGAATCCATTCAACCCTGTGTGGGTGTCCCTTCTCTGCTACAGTAATGACTTGGTGCATGATTGTTGCTTTTGTACACACAAGCGGGAAGGCAGTAGCCACGTCTTAGCCCTGTGCATTGGGGAGGCAAAGGGGCCAATCTCACAGATCTAAACATTTAGAACAGATTTCCATGCAAATGCAGAACTCATAGATATGAATGCATGGTTGACTTCTTGAAGAACTGCAGTTAAAGATAATAAACCTGTTCTTCCAAACTAAGAAAGATTGTGTTATTTCAGGTAATGCTGGCTTACTCCCAAAAGATATTTTCTTTTTAATTAAAATAATTTGGAGGGATAGTGAAACTTGCCTACCTATCCCACACTTCTAAAATCAATAAAGCTTAGATTTCAAAACATTTTTATTTTTGTAGCTAACCTCTTTGATAAGATTCTGCAATATAAAAGGAATTAATACAATATTGTAAAATGCAATGCATTTCTGCCTAGGAAAACATTTATGATAACAAGATAGGGTTATGAATTAGGTAAGTGTATGTGTACATTTTAATGCAGGCAAACACTTTACAAGGAAACTTCTTTTTCTGTTAGAATTATTGCAGTAACAGCAGTCATCCCTCAAGATACATAGATCTTGAAATGCTGCACTAACATTGCCTTATCCACCAATTAAATGGGTCTTCATCCCATGAAAGTGATTTAAAAAACATTGCGAATTCATTTTTCACTATTTATCTTCAACTATCTCATCACCTTTTTATTTTCAGTACTCTTATCTTTTTGCATACCAGTGAACATTGATACATATCTATATACTGGAGAGGATTGATCTAATTATGTTTTTCAAATTAACTTTTCCTTAAAACAGAATGGAGTAACCCCTCTTTTAGTAGGCATTGTATATTAATATGACTTGGATTCCAAATCCTGTAAGCAGAACTCCACTCACGGGGTTCTCCTATTGGAATAAATGTAGGTGAGCAAGAGGTCACTCTTTCCTCTTGCAGCCCCAGGCTGTGCCCCTTTATCTGCTATTATTTGGAGGCCTCAGGAGCTCTCTGGAATAGCATAAGCATGATTGTCAGGTAATATTTATTTCACCACACAATCTTGATTCCTTCCATGATTGAAAAGATCACTGTGACAGAATAAACATTCCAGATCTAATCCATGTACAGTTGGTCCTCCACATTTGTGAATTTGACTTTTGCAGATTTGATGATGAATTTGATCAATATGGTCTCTAGGTACTCCAGCATGACTCTGTGGTCAACTTCAGGTTAAAATAGTGAGGTAGGAGATATGGAGGGCTCACCATAGTGCTGCTTTTTTAATGTCCACCTGAAAGCAAACTTTGGCCTGTAGAGTTACCAGTAACTATTGATATATAACTCCGGTGTTTAGGGCAAAGAAATTCCTACTCATGAAGTAAAACCTTTGTAATAGTTTGACCTGGGTGCCTATTTAGATCAAGATGAATAGCTGCATTCATACATCTGTGAATACATGCATGTGAATGTATCTTCAATTTTTGAAAAACTTGCAAAACTTATTAACTTTCACAAAGCATATTGTTGCAATAATACACTTTAATCTGATATATGATTAGAATATGTGAAGTGCATATGTCTCTATAGCAAAAATACCATCCATATGGAAAATTATTTCTCTGGCGTTCCCAGAGAAGAGGGAGTAAGACCCAAAAGAGACCCTTCCGATCTCGGACCTTTTGGGGGGGCCGGCTACAGTCGGAAGGAGAGACACACAGAACGGCCCCATAGATCGGCCCCGTCGACCAGACTACAAACACATCAAAGGGTCAGAGGGGCCTCCCTAGTACTCAATTGGACAAGCTGCCCACAAGGCCCCCAGGGACATGGGTGTCTGGCCGGTGAACGGGTTTTGACCTCCCTTTCTGGGGATGGGGGGCTCGGGATTAGGGGTTGTTGGCTGAGCCGGTGACAAACGACCGAGTCTCTCCGCAGGCTTCCCCTTTTCACGGGGTGTGCCGGAAGTTGAATTCCCGGTCCACCCCTGCCAACCAGGTTCGCTGAGTATCCCAGTGATCTCGGGCGGGGTGTACGGTAGGCGCAGGCCGAATGCTAACAATACTGCGAAACCGGACCGAGTCAAAGACGGACTCGACCCGGCTCTGACCTCTGCCCTATCCCCAGACACGCTGTTGATAGACATCCAGCTCTCCCCCTGCCACTCTGGTGCTGGTCAACGCACGTTCCGTCCGGAACAAGACGGCCACGGTCAGGGAATTCTGTGAAGACCTCAAGGCGGACCTGTTCTGTATCACCGAGACTTGGCTTCAGGAGAGCGATTCCATCTGCCTCCATGAAGTGGTCCCTCCTGATTACGTGGCCACGCACCAGAAATCGGAACGAGGGACGGGGGGTGGCAATACTCTCCGTGATGGATTACACCTTAGAGCGATCCCTGCGCTTGTCACCTCGGGATTGAGAGTGTCGGCTTGGTGTGGAGTCCCGGAGAGCCTGGCGATCCTGCTGGTGTACCGTGCGCCTAGCGCACCGGCGGAGAGCTTGGCGCGGCTGCTAGAGACTGTGTCGGAGTGGGCATTGAGGTTTCCCAGACTTATTGTTCTGGGGGACTTCAATGTCCACGCCGACGCAGCCTCTGGTCCATCTGCAGCCACGGACCTAATCTCGACCATGGCGACATTAGGCCTCTCCTTGTGTAACTCGGGACCCACACACTCAGCCGGACACACCCTCGATTTGGTGTTCAGCGCAGGGGTTCAAGTGGACCTAGCCTCTGTAATAGAGGTACCATGGTCGGACCACTGTGCTCTAAGTATCCGGGTGGAGCAACCGCCCCCATGCAAGGGCGCCGAACAGATTTTTGTTCGCCCAAGGAGACTTATGGAACCTGAAAGGCTCCTGAATGCTCTGAGGGATCTGGAGTCTATCAGCGTCTCAGTCGATGAGCTAGTCCAGACTTGGAACACCTCACTGGCCAGAGCTCTCGACGAGACAGCTCCCCAGGCGCCCTCTCCGCCTCGCAATCATCGGTCCCCTGGTATACAGGGGACCTTAGGATCATGAAGCGGGAAAGGAGACGGCTAGAGCGCGAGTGGCGGAAACTCCGTGACGGAGCCTCAGTATCAGCTTATAAGCTAATTAAAGAGTCCTATGAGCATGCTGTCAAGGCAGCCAAAAATGAATACTTCTCTGCCTTGATAGCGTCTGCAAGCTCACGCCCGGCCCAACTGTTTAAGGTAATTCGATCCTTGACGACGGTCCCTACCGTCCCAAAAAAATAGTGATCAGGCCCTCACTGCCGGTGCTTTTCAGAGCTTTTTACAGACAAGATACTGAGCCTCCGCCGGACCTCCCGGCCACAGTTGACACAGTAAGAGAGCTAGAGACCCCGTGGCCCTCCGCTGGGCCCACCCTCGACCGGTTTCGGCCACTGGACGCAGATGCTGTTGATAAGATAGTGACTGCGGCTCGCCCTACCACCTGCTCCCTCGACCCGTGCCCTCCTGGCTTGTTAGATCTTGCCTGAGGGGTTACGTGGGCCTCTGTTGAATATCATTAACAGCTCCCTTGAGCAAGGAGTCTTTCCAGAGTGCTTAAAAGAGGCGGTGGTAGCTCCATTACTGAAGAAACCGTCATTGGATCCTGCGGTTCCTCCAACTACCGCCCAGTGTCGAACCTTTCGTACCTGGGCAAGGTGGTTGAGAGGGCAGTAATGGAGCAGCTGCAATCCTTCTTAGATGATGCAACATGGCTAGACCCCTTCCAGTCCGGCTTCCGCTTGGGGCACGGGACGGAGACGGTTCTGGTCTCCATCACAGACCAACTCCACTGCCAGCTCGACCAAGGCGGGTCTGCGCTGCTCGTGTTATTGGACCTCACGGCAGCGTTTGACACGGTCGACCACAATCTTTTGATCCACCGCCTGGCCATGGCTGGAGTGAGGGGGACTGTCCTTAAATGGCTGACCTCCTTCCTCCGCCAGCGGTCTCAGCGTGTGAGGAGGGGCGGGGTGGTCTCCGAGGACTCCCCATTAGTGTGCGGAGTTCCTCAGGGGCCATTCTCTCCCCTCTGTTATTTAACATCTACATGCAGCCGCTTGCACAGCTGGTGCGGAGTTATGGGCTGGTCTGTCACCAGTATGCGGATGACACCCAGCTCATTCTGAGGATGGAGGGCAGGCCGAGTCCGTCCCCCGATAATTTCCAACAGTGCCTCGAGGCCATCACTGGATGGCTGCGAGCCAGTAGGTTGAGGGTGAATCCGGCGAAGACGGAGATCTTGTGGCTGGGCCGCCGGGCGAGGTGGGTGCCCGGCTTCCGACCCTGGACGGTGCGGCGCTGCACCCAGCGCCGTCAGTGAAAAGCCTGGGTGTCCATTTGGACTCCCATCTGACAATGGAGACCCAGGTCTCCATGGCCAGTAAGGCTGCTTTTTTCCACCTCCGCCAGGCAAGGAGGCTGGCCCCCTACCTCTCCGGAGCGACCTAGCCACGGTGATCCAAGCCACGGTCATCTCGAGGCTAGATTACTGTAACGCGCTTTACGTTGGCCTGCCTATGTCGCCGATCCGGAAGCTCAGGCTAGTGCAGAACACTGCCGCCCGGCTCCTGTTTGGGGCTCCAGCAGGTTGCCGATAACTCCAATCTTGCAGGATCTGCACTGGCTGCCTATCGAGCACCGGGTCGCCTTCAAAGTGTTGGTTCTTACCTTCAAGGCCATTCACGGCCTGGGGCCAGCGTATCTGAGGGACCGTCTCACTCCATATTGCCCATCGAGATCACTCCGGTCTGAGGAGGCCAACCTCTTGGTAATACCATCGGTGAAGCTGGCTCATTTAACATCTACCCGCCGGAGGGCGTTCTCTGTGATAGCTCCCACGCTCTGGAACGCCCTCCCGGCCGGCCAGAGCGTGAGGGACCTACTCCCGTTTAGACGGGCCTGCAAAACACACTTGTTTAGGCAGGCCTTCGGTGAGTAGGCTCGTCTATACATCCACTGGGCCATTATATTGCTGCTGCTCTTGTTTTAATTATTGTTGTTGCATGTTTTAATGATTTTTTTAAGTGTTCTGTTTTTAACCCTCTGGCGCTGTGCCATTGGTTCTTGTGAGCCGCCGCGAGCCCCTGGGAGTCGGCGGTGTAGAAGTCCCAAGAAATAAATAAATAAATAAGAGAAGAAAAATCTAATTCAGATATCAACTTCATTTTACTCTCTCACACACACATACCACAACACCCCCATACACCTGCTGTCAGAAGTAATACCATTAAAAGTTAGGTTTATCATGATCATAAGAAATATTTCCTGTGGCCATGAGAAATAGACCAGAGATAGCAAATAGCATAAATGAGAGACCAGAGACAACAAATAGCATAAATGAGAAAGGCGGTATATAAATACTGTAAATAAATAAATACGGCTTTGAGTCCCGTCCCCCCAGGGGTGAGAAAGGCGATATATAAATACTGTAAATAAATAAATAAATACTGTAAATAAATAAATAAATAAATAAATAAACATTTTCAGTTTGCAACCATTAATGAGCTCAGTTAAGATTTCCTCTGGGTTTGGTTCCCATTATTCTAAGAGGTAGGAAGCAGGAAGAATGACAAGGTCCTATCCTTTGGTTTCAACTAGTTTTACTTCTTAGCACACATATTCAGGGTGCACACTGTACCTTAAACTCTTTAATTTTATAAGCTGTCATTATGTAATATATAAAATGTTTGAGTGATTACAATTTGACACCAAAACAGCAGAATCTCCATGTCCCAAGCACAGCAGTAGTTAATTTCACTATAGAAAATAGCTATCCTTAAATAATCAAAAGTAGTTCCCAAGGTTGGAGGCTGGAGATAAAGCAGGGAAATAATCTGTGATTGAGAGTGTGCAATAGCATCTTCCTGACCAGCTACAATTAGTCTTGAATCTAAGTGCTTTCTCCCATCTAGTCAATACGTGAAACTTTGTAAGTCAGCATTTATTCATTGGGTTTACTCTGGTTGGAGCTAACGATTAGATTTGCATCAGAACAATGGGCTAAATTTTCAGTGGGACTTGTGTGGATCTTCTAAACCTCCTGCCATTTCAACAAATATCCATCCAAAACTGTCCAAAAGAGACTTTCAATTCCTAGGACATAACTTCTGATTCCATTAAAATGATCTTAACATGGCCTGCTGAAGATCATAAAGACCCAAAAATGGTATTTCAGCACTGAGTGTACCCCCTCTGATATAGAATGAATTTGGTCTGTTGCACATAGATTGAGTAAACATCACTTTTTGAGGGAAGGGGGTGTTATTTAATCAGAATGATCTCACTGATATATGATTTCACAGAATTGATTATAGATTTTATTTAGCTATAATGTGATTGCAGATTTTAGTGAAAAATTAATTCATGCAAAAGGTCAAAAAGATTATGAAGTCACGAAGGAGAACACCCCAGGGACACCATGTTCTTAGAGTATATTATTACAGCAAGAATAAACTACCAATCACTAAGGCCGCATTTACACTACCATATAATCCAGTTACCGAATGAAAATTAACTGCATTGAACTGGATTACACAGCAATGTAGATTTATATAATCCAATTTAAAGCAGTTCAATCTACATTAGATGTGTCTTTACTGACCATTATCATGCAGTTCAAACTGCACTGTATGACAGTGTAGATGGGACATAAGTTCACATGCTGCTGAATCTCATTGCAACAAATTTTCTTTTCAAGGTAGTTCATCAATAGCATATCCAAAGAAAAATTGGTTGGAGTAATACATTTAACAGATCTGACCATGTATCATCTAGTCCATGTCCAAACAAAATTATCTAAATAAAGGTCTCACCTTAACAAAAACTACAATATATCTTAAGGCAGGATTGGGAATCAAGTAATGCTCTGGATTATATTGAACAGCAAGTCTACCACAATTCCTAGATAGCATAGCTAATTGTGAGAATCAGAAGAAAATACAGTACAACATCTACTACCTCATCACATTGAGAAGGGAAAGTATGGGTGACTGTTCCTTTAAAGGTAGAGAATCCCCCCCCCCCCTTTATATCAACATCAGTCCCATTTCTCATTCTGTGTCCCCATCATACTCACATTTACATGTGGAAACTTAAGGGCTGGCAATACATTCATCTTACATTCATCACAAGGTCAGTGTTTTTTGTTTTTAATCAGGAGAAACAACAATATCCAAATACCAAGAGATCCCTTGTCCTGCTCAAAGCATTTAAGGAGACTAGCACCAGTTTAAAACCATTTATTTCCATGGGATCCTATGGTTCTGCATCAAAGACCATAGGATACAAGATACAATAATCAAAGTTTAAACCATTTATTTCCACGGGATCCTATGGATCTGCATCAAACCCCATAGGATACAACTGACTGCTGACAGTTGAACAATGAAACAGGACAAGAAACTTTTGATAGTTCCTATCCCACCTGTTTTTCAGTTGTAAACATGGGAATAAAGAGCAATAGGAGGTAGGACCTCTGAACATGATTGCTGGCCCGTGTTCAGAGTTCTCTCCTTTCAAGACATTTCAGCCTTTTTTCAACCCTGGAACATGTGATGAGCTCCGTGCCTCTCCATGCTTGAAAAAAGACTGAAGTGTCATGCAAGGGGAAAATTTCTCAATGTGAGGAGGATGATTGCTGGAGTTCCCTCCTTTCAGGACACTTCTCCCTCTTTTCAACCACAGAAGATGATAAGGTGGTTAGAGGGCTGCACAATTAGGTTTAAATGCTAATATACACTTGAAAAGTTTGTTCAGTAATATTAGTTATTCTCAGATTAACCACATGGATCTTTTTAGTCAGATTTGAGATTGTCTAACACAGTTACCATTAATTCCCAGGAAGGATGTTCCAGCAGCTCTAGGTTATTTCAGATGAAGAGATAGGCCTGTCTCAGAGCAGAAGGCTCTATGTTATAATCTTCTTCCCAGCAGAACAGAAATAATTAGCTTTTGTTGTGCCATTTTAAGACTTCTAATGTCATTAAAAGCCTGAAAAAAGGGAGGCATTCCATGTTGTTGCAGTTGTTAATCTCATTTGAAAGTAAGGCAATTAAAAGTTAAAATAATAACCATGTGATTTTTAAAATGTAAAAGGCCAATATTAAAAAACTATTTAAAATAAAAAATGGAAATATTTTAAACAGTACTGTTGAAAGCAATACAACCCCATCTCCCTCCTCTTTTCTAACAACCCACCAGTTGTCAAAGTCTACCTGCATAAATAAATAAATACACCACTTGCTGATGGAAGGAGAGGGCTGAGGGAGCCATTACAACCTCCCCAGGGAGGGAGTTACAAAATCTAGGAGGTAGATAATGAGAAGATGTTGATCTTCAGGCCCTATTTATTTCCCATTCCTCTGACCAGTGGATAGAATTAGCAGACATATATTTGAGCTCTGAACTAGCAATTTCTCTCCCATAGCAACCAATGGAAGAATAATAATAAAAGTAATTAAGTCCCTGGAAGTAGATGGAATGGGGAATGTTGATACCTCTTCCCTTTTTTCCCCTGCTATATTTTTTTCTTCCCCCATAGGAACAATATTGGAGGCTGACTAAGAAGAAAAGAATGAGTGCGAAATTATTTTCCAGCCCAGAATAGTTTTTGGGACAGAAGAAAAAGTGACCAAACTGCTTCCCTAGTACTTGAGACATGGATCAATATGAATCCTTTTGGGTTATGTTTCTGAGTTCAAAAGATAAGTGTAACTGGTATCAATAAATCACACACCTGACAATTTAGCAGATAGTATATGTTCAAATTGAATATGCCTTGCCAAGATTCTCCCAAAAGTGGTTCATACATCTGCTACAAGTGTTAATGCTAACTTCATTGGAACGTTTGCAATACTTTACAATTCATTTATAAGGTCTGTGAGATATTACTATAGTAATTACCTCAAAATGTCTCTAAGCATCCCTTAAATATTTTGTAATTTTTGTTGAAACTACAGTTGCAAATGTATTGAACCATTTCATTAACTTGACAGTGTTTAAGTTGCACAAAAATGTTGATAGATTCTAGATGGTAGATCCTGCAGCAATAGTTGAAAGATGTTTCCTCATCATTCCCACCCCTAAATACTGTTAGCAAAGCAAAAAAAATAAGACACAGTCCTTTTTATTCTAAATTTCTCTTCACAAGTATCATTGATTTCATGCCCATTGTAATTTTCATGCATCCCTGCTGGCTTTCCATTTGTAGAACCAAACTATATGTTGCGTTAAATATGCATTTGGCTCTATTATAATATCTTGTTTTGCCCTATGAGTGAGGAAATTTATTCGTGTAGCCTGGGACTATGAATGCTTTCTTTGCAAATTTCACTCACAAAATGAGGATATAATAGCATTAATCCTCCTCCCTGCAAGTGCCCCGACAAATATCACACTGCCTTTTGCTGTGAGAATGGGAGTTCATTTTCTCTTTTTGACAATGTGGTAAACACTCCCTTGCCTTGGACTTATAGTGGATATTGGGGACTTCAACCACCACCACCCACACACACACACCTTTGCTTACCTGCTAGTTATAACAAAACAGTTAGAGATGCTAGAAAGCTAATGGTTGTGTCTGGGATTGATCGATATGAGTGTATGAGGAGCAATCAGACTAATTTATGACTTCATGAACCTCCACAAACTCTCATGAGACTTGGATAGATCATGAGATTTTGCACCAAGAACTTGGCAGTGAAGTCTTACAACTGACTTCCCACCACAAGATACTCAGCAAAGCCAACTCCTCTCTAGTTCAAAACCATCCCTCAGCATCCAGTGTTTGCAAGAGGGAGACATTTTCTTCTTTCTGAAGATGTTGCCTCCCTTCTACAGAAAAAAAAAGTCCAAGTTATCCAGTACCTACAGCCAGGCAAATTGTTTTGGCCCATGAGGCAGAAAATACCACAAGAACTATTACCTCTTCCAGAAATTGAAATAAATTACCTAATGATATCACTATGCTGTTTTGTCATGATCAGTTAGATTACATTGCCGGTCGCCATGGCTTCTACCTACCTAATGGTTGGGGCTTTGCAACATGAAAATATGCCATCATTGCATTCAGAGCATGATGCTTAACTAAAGTAGAAAGAATTTAAATCTTAATTGTTCATTGTTTGACCTCATTTTCATATTTTGTAGGTTCAAGAATCCTGACATTACTTTCAGCCTCAAGCCACCTTAAAATTTAATTTGAGATGGAAAGTGTGAGGAAGAGGTTCCTAAAATTTCATGCACATTGAGCTCATAGTACTTCTTCCATTCAATGTGACAGATGTAAGCATGCAAGATGAAGTGAATGAACAAACAAAATGCAGACAAACATTTATTTAAGGGTCATTTCTGTTAACAACTGTTTGTTTCCTTTTCACAGTGCTGTAAAAAGCAATTTACAGAAAATGAGCGTTTTTACTCAGAATTATGTTCAGTGAAACTTCTTCCTACTTATGTGCCTAAGTCTGCAATCTGTGCACCATTGAAATTAGTGTTCTGGGTGAATAGCACAGAGCAGCAGACTGGGCATTTAAGTTGTTGGGCTAAAATTATTTGGGTAAAGTTTAACTGACTTCATTTCAGTGACTTAAATTGAATCCCTCCACTTTACATCAGTGGTAGTTGGTGGCTCCGATGTCATTTGAGCAGTAAATTATCTCCAGGCTTTAATCTGAACTTTATATGAGTTATCTGATATTCTGAAGCCTGTTTCTAAAATATATTCTGCACCTTGGATACTTCCTTGAAGAGATTCAGCAAATCTTCTAGTAATTGAGGTGTTTTATATTGCTCAGTTGAGGCTTGATCCTTGACTTGTCCTTGACTTGTGCAAGTAAACTGGGCATCAGTTCCTTCAGTTCAGCTGTGTGCGTGTCATTCTCTTCCTGGGGAAAGGAAATGATGGCATTGGCCAAGGCAACATTTGCCAATAGAAGGCACAATAGCTAGTGAACCAAAGAGAAAGACAAGTGTGAATAAAGGTTTTTAGTTCAAGGACTATATAACCCCGTGGTTCTCAACCTGAGATCCCCAGATGTTTTTGGTCTCCAACTCCCAGAAATCCTAACAGGTGGGAGACTGGCTGGGATTTCTGGGAGTTGTTGGCCAAGAACATCTGGGGACCCTAGATTGAGGATTCCAGGAAATGGATGGGGTTCCTCTTGGTCTACTTTTTAAGATTGGGGACTCTTTTCAGCTCTTCTGCAAACACCAGAATGGGAACAGGATATAATACTGCCAGTAGATACATGATTGTGCTAAACCAAGCCCAGACAAAAGCATCTGCAGCCACCAGGAAGATTGGTGGTGTTCACAGTATGCCATTTGAGTCATCTACCTAACTGGTTCACCAATCCTCTATGCCTAGGTTTGCAGGATTAATTAGGAATCATCCCTGATGAATTCCAAAATGTTTTGCAGTTTCTATACTCATAGAGTTAGCATCAGAATTTTTGAACTAAGCTTGCATCTGTTTTCTCTGCCTGGTGTGGCCTCAACTGTTGTAAGGCTACTGTGAGGAGGAGCTTAGTAACAACAAAAGAAGCCACTGCACATGCTGTCAAACTGAACTTTGAAGAGAGAGGCACATTGAAGATTGGGATTTTTGCCAGCAGGAATAAGGAAGGATTGGTCTTAAACAACTTAACAGATACTGGGCATGTTGCCACCAGATGCACGAGGAGAGGAGAGGAATCTTTAAATTGGGTCACCATTAATATTTGCTTCCCATGTTGGCCCAATGCCCAGCTTGCTAAGTGAATTTCTTGGGAGTTCAGCTACCTTTGTGCATCCCGGTTGGAACTCCATTAAGAGAAAAGACAACTCACAAGTCTTTCCAATAATCTGCATTCTGGGAGAGGAGGAGAGAAGGCTTCCTTCTAATGAATGGGGCTGGAACCAATCACAGCATCTTCTGATGGAAAGCCGCTTTTTGTTGCTGTCTCCAGGGATTTATATTGTCTAGTAGAGGCTGGACTCTGAACCATTTCTAATATTCCGAGTTCCCTCTGCCCCTTTCGTCTGCTGTCCTGAATTTTTTTTTACTCATAGAGTTAGAAAAAGTTCTTACTTCTCATAAGTAGCACTCTGTTTCTCCTTGATGTGCAGTTTTGCTCTGAATCCATGCTATGATACCACATTGATTTTCTTACATTGCACACAGAGCTTATGGGATGTGGGATTTGCTCCTTAATTAACTAAGTGCTAGGTACATGTTTATAGTCACACAGGACAATAATAAATATACTAAAGCTGCTATGTTTCAGCTCTGCTATCTTGTCATGCCCCATAAACCCTGGCTGACAACTAATTTGAGCAGATTCTGTATTCTAAACTTCTGTAAAGGCAAGAACTTTGGTTCCATGATTGATTGGAACTAGAAAGCCAGGAACATGCAGGAATAGGAAGATCCTGAAAAGTTTTATTTTTCCCATATTCAAATATTTTAACCCTCAAGGGTTTCCCTGAAATATAAACAAATGCTTCAAAATTCACATTTTAGTAATTTTTTGAAGAGCAAACCTTTAACAAAATCCTACCCAGTCTGCGCCAGCTCCACACAATACATCCACCTATTTTCAGCAAGGGAAGAACTGTATTATATATGACTGCTATATAGTTGTTAAAGATGAGAAATCACTCTGAAAACATCACTAACATGGTTAAATTCACATAAAGCCAAAATCAGACTTTCATTACTAAAACATTAAGAAAAATCTGTCTGTTTTGATTCCTCCCACATTCAGATTATTTGATGATCACCCGTAGGATAACAAAACCATACACAGAAACTTGACTTAAATAAGGGCTGCTATATTTGACATATCATCTATTTAAGATGATCAAACTGGAAAAGAGCAAGAGCAAAAAGCAACCAGATACAGATTCAGCTGAGGCCAGGGGTATACCCTTGACTACCACCTCAGCCTTCTCTTGGCTTAAAAACACCAGAGCTCTGAACACAATCCTGTGCTTTGTTGGCACCTCACAAGAAAACAACAATATGCACGTTTTTTGGATATTATTATTTAAGTCAATGGTAATAAATCATAGAAATCTTATTAGCACTTTGCAAGCTTAGCAATATAGTTAGAACAAATCATAAATTCTGTGTCTTAATACACTGTTTATACATAGAAGTCCATCACAAAAGATAATAGCCTAATGGCAAATCAATATTCCCTGTTTGGGAGATGTAGTACACGCAAGTACAAAAGCACAGTGGCGAAACACGACTTTACTCAAAGAAAATCACTGGCAAATGCCTGAATGATTCAAAAGAATAATGCACAGTCATTGAATGAGTAAGCAGCGTAAATTAGAACTTGCGGTGGTACTCAGCGTTGAGTTTTCAGTCAGTTCGGAAATCCGAAGGGCGAAATGTAACGCTGGTCGCGAACAGCCGTAAATGAAGAGCCAGAGCCGCAAAAGAGTCGCGAAAGCCTCCCAAGCGGGGAAGAGGGGCGGTAGCCGGAGCTATCGCTGTAGCCGACGACAGTAGCACTGTGCCAGTGCCTGGCGTTCCGGGTCGTTTCGAACAAATCTTCTTCAGGGCTCGCAAGCAGAAAGTTCATCTAGCCCCATGGGTATTATTCATCTTTAAATTGAAGAAATATAGAGCATTGTATAATTCAAAATTAAAATTTGCATACACATACGGTCGAAGAATCAATGGTTGCCATATAGTTACCATCAATAGTAGAATTTCAATCTTGGGAGATCCGCAGATGCCATCCAGTGGGGGAATGGTGAAGTGGTGTGAAAGATGCAACTCATTTAAAGTAGTATAGAACATTAATGACAGCTGAGTTACTTTCCAAGTATAGCGTTTAAAGAAAGACGGTCATTTAATCCGTCATAAATCTCACTGCCCATTTTTAAGATCCAAGCAGTTTCTCTTTGTTTTAATCTCTTAATGTAGTCAGAGTGAGGTAATTGCTGTACTCTTTCTAATACAAGGGCCTTAATTTCGTCAGGGTTATGCCCATGTTGGGTACAATGTTGATAAAGGGCAGACTCATTAGACTTCTGACGAATTTTACTTTTATGTTCAATTAGGCGTTCTTTTAGGGTCCTTGAGGAGAACCCCACATACTGTAACGCACAACTACATTGGAGTAAATAAATTATTCCCTTCGAGGAGCAACTGGAAAAGGATGAGAGTGCAAACACTCTGCCTTTTGAAGTACTAGTAACCGTCCTACTTTTAAGTATATTCTTGCAGATTGAACAATTTCCACATGGGTGGCTGCCCACTGTCAAAGTGCTCTTAGTAGTGGGATTAGGAAGTGCCGTATGGGTTAGCAGATCTCCAATATTCAATGTCCTTTTGTAGGCGACAGTGGGAAAGGTTTCCAAACCCTTTATGTGTGACACAAGAGGCCAATATCTACGTGCAATATGGATCAGTTCCTTGTTATGTGGATTTAACGTAACGGGCCAGACTAACAAATCTTTTTTCACCTTAGTCTTGGGTTGCAATAGAGTGTGTCTTGGAGCAGTGTCAGCTTTCCTCTTTGCAGATGATAATATGTTCTCTGGATAGCCCCTTTTGGCAAAATTGCTCAACATTTTTTTAGCTTCTTGCTGATAATGATGAGATGAAGTGGAGTTTTTTTCTTTGTTGGCACCTGCCAGCCATTTACTGGAAAATATAAGCAGAACATTCCCATGTAATACCTACAAGTGAGAACAAAATCCCAGGTCAAAGGTAGACTTATTTCCCATCCCCAGGGTCACAGGCTGTTCCAGAGACATACCCTCACAAAAAGAATGCCAAGGTGCAGAAGGAACTCTTATATTCTCCCCTGCTACCCCCCGGTGATGATGACGATGATGATGATTATTATTATGCACTGACAACACACACACATAAATAGGATTAAACATGGAAACAATTAAAAATATGCAGTAAAAACCATTAAAAACATATTAACATACATAAAATCCTACACACCACCCTCAGCTCAATCTTCAAAAATTTCTTCTTGAAAAGCCTGCCTGAAAAAAGTCTTAGCCTGCTGTGCTGCAAGAAGAGCAGCAAGAAAGGGCCCTTCCGGCTTCTCTTGAAAATGGGTTCCAGAGACCAGGGGCAGCCACTGAGATGGCCTTCTCTTGTGTCCTGTCCAACCATGCTTGCAATGGTGGTGGGCAGGGGCGGTCTATCAGTTACGCCAAGTACGCGGCCGCATAGGGCGCAATCTGGGAGGGGCGCCGCTGCCCCGCCGCCCGCGCCACCCTGCCGCCAGTGTGCATGCGCAAAAATCTCCGTGCATGCGGAGGCACGGGTGGCGGGGCAGTGGGGCGGGGCAGCTGGCCACGCCTGCCGCATCGCCCTGCTGCCCGCCCCGCCCACCAGTGCGCATGTGTGGAGCTTCGTGCATGCGCAAAAATCTCTGCGCATGCAAAGGCGCGGCCACGCCACCGTGCCAGCCGCACCTCCGCATGCGCAGAAATTTTCACGCATGCACAGAAGCTCCTACAGGCATTACAGTGCCTGTAGAAGCTTCTGCACATGCGCGAAAATCTCCGCACATGCCGAGGCGCGGGCGGTGCAGCGGCGCAGCCAGGCGTGCCATGCCGCGCCACGCCGCCATGCCGGCCACGCCTCCGCATGCGCACTGGCTCCGAGCACGCCTCCAGCTTTGGAGCCAGTGCACATGTGCGCAGATTCGCACATGCACACTGGCTGCAAAGCTGGAGGCGCGCTCAGGAGCCACTGGGGGCGCCAAAATAATATTCACTTACACACACACACACACACACCCCGGATAGGTAGTACTGCCCCTGGTGGTGGGTCCAAGAGAAGGGCCTCTCCTGAGGCTTTCATACCCGAGGAAGGTTCGTACAGGGAGATGTGGTCAGCCAAATTGCCTGAACCAGAGCCCTATAGGTCTGTATACGTAGATTAACCAACCCTTTGACTTTTGCCCAGAAACAAACTGACAGCCAGTCGAGCTGTTGCAACAGGGGATGATTAACAAGTTGACTGTAGCTATTTGGACCAGCAGAAGTTTCAAAAAATCTTCAGAGGGTGCCCTATATATAGCATGTGTTAAAGTAATTAAAATGGGATTTAACTAAGGCATGTACCACCATGGCCCGGTCTGCGTGTTTTAGTTCGTTTCCTCCACCAAGCCAGCCAATAAAGCAATCACTCCATGTTGCAAGTCTTCCAAAAAGATTAAATTTGTCTGTTTGAACAAATAAACACTATCAACACTGAGGAGCTTTGGCTGCTGAAAAAGGATGTTTTGATGTATAACCGTCTTTGTGAAACACTACGGATATCTCTATTAACCCTCTTTCAAACTCTATCTCCAAATACACCAGGGAACATCTTTACCAAAAATTTATTTATTTATTTATTTATTTTGTGATTTATTAATCGCCCACCCCAGATGGCTCTGGGCGATTTACAATAAATCACACAAATATCTAAAACATCTAAAACAATTTGAGAAATCTAATCAGTTTCTCAACCGAACGCCCTCTCAAACAGCCACATTTTACAAGCCGAGTGAAAATATTTTAAATCGGGAATGGCTCTGATATAGGGAGGAAGGGCATTCCAGAGTGATGGAGCGATCACTGAAAAAGCTCTATGCTGGGTTGATGTCAGATGGGTTTCCTTAGGGCCAGGAATCTGTAGTAAGTTCTGATGGTCTGAGCACAGTGATCTCCGGGATCGACAGGGGACAAGGCGATCCCGTAGGTACGCCGGCCCCTGGTCATACAAGGCCTTGAAGGTTAGTACCAGCACTGTTATGGCCAAGCAAGGCTTGGCCTATTTATATTGAAAGTGTATGATTACATCTTATGTGTGTTTGTTAGGTTAGCAGGCCTCCATTTTTGTTCCAAGGCCTCTTTGTAGTTTTTTAGCTGGGATTGTTGATTTCTTTGGTGGAAGGGGCTCATCTTCTTAGTTTTCCCTCCAAAAATCACCCCAGAATCCCATCCAATCGGTGTCTTAGATTTTTCCCTCCAATTTTCTCCTCAGGGTTTACCTCCAATTTGAAAGGTATAAAAGGGGAAAATATTCTGTTTTGCCAGTGACCACTGGCAAATTTTGACGCTGCAGGGATGTAGCTGAGTTCGCAGAACCTCGGCTCTGGCCTGCCACTATTCTTCAGATAACAACTACATGCTGAAGTCCATTCACTATTGTCAGACGTACCATTCACTATTGTCAGACTGAAGACCGAAAGCGTGGGTCTTCAATCGCCTTCGGACAGCTCTGGACCTTCATAGAAAGGACTTCACCTTCACCATAGTGGTCCAGCCGCTGGGCCTCACAACTTTCGCAGTTGTTGGCCAGAGGAAGATGGAGAGACAGAGGGGAAATGTAAGCTAATTTGACCTGTTTAGCTTTACTAATTTAGAAACTACTCAAGAGCCAGTCATCTGCGTTTCGTGACTTGTATTATAAACCTGTTAAATATCTTCAAAAACCCTCAGTCTGTGGAATTTTTGGGAAACTCTCCTTAAGAGGAAGGCACCCGTAAACCCCAGGGCAAAGAATTGGCAGCAATCCCCCAGTCACTCTCTCAGAGGCCCTGGCGTGTCGGCATAAGCACCTTGTGGGTAATCCGGAACTCGATCGGAAGCCAGTGTAATCAATGTAGAGCAGGTGTTATGTTGTTCCTCACAGGAGTTCCTGTGAGGGGTCTGGCCACCGCATTCTGCACCAGTCGAAGTCTCCGGGTCACCGACATGGGAAGGCCAACATAGAGGGCATTACAATAGTCAATTCTTGAAGTAAGGCGCCAGCCGCCTAGCCTGCCAAAAATGGTATAGTAAAATATCCCAGTAAACTAGCATAACCCTAGGCCATGTGGTTTGAATGGTATAGAAATCATGCAGAACCTGTAAAATGAGGGCATTACCCTTGAGCAAGCACAAAACATTCACCCCAAAATGATTGACTAAGACATTCCAGTGAACTCTACGCGCTCTACGTTGGCCTGCCTATGTCGTCGATCCGGAAGCTCAAGCTGGTGCAGAACACCGCCGCCCGGCTCCTGTCTGGGGTTCCAGCAGGTTGCCGAATAACTCCAATCTTGCGGGATCTGCACTGGCTGCCCATTGAGCACCGGGTCGCCTTCAAAGTGCTGGTTCTTACCTTTAAGGCCATACACGGCCTGGGGCCAGCGTATCTGAGGGACCGTCTCGCCCTATATTGCCCATCGAGATCACTGCGGTCTGAAGAGGCCAACTTGCTGGCAGTTCCATCTGCTAAACTAGCCCGCTTAACATCTACACGCCGGAGGGCGTTCTCTGTGATAGCTCCTACGCTATGGAACGCCCTCCCGGCTGAGGCCAGAGTTTTCCTGAGGGACCTACTCCCTTCAGACGGGCCTGCAAAACTTATCTGTTTAGGCAGGCCTTTGGGGAGTAGGCCCTTACACCATGCTGTTTTAATCTGCTACTTTTAACTGTTTTAACTGTTTTAATTGTATTACTTGTTTTTAAGTTAAGCTATATCTTTCGTGCTCTATGTTTTATGTTGTTCCTCTGGCGCTGAGCCAGTAGCATGTGAGCCGCCGCGAGCCCTTGGGAGTCGGCGGCGCAGAAATCGCAATAATAAATAAATAAATAAATAAATAAATAAATAAACTCCTCAAGAAAAATAGGCTACACACTATTCCAATCGAGACACCCCACAGTCAACAAATCACTCAAGCCCAGATGATCACAAAAGTGGCAACATCACCCAGGAATATGAGCACAACACTGTCAAAATGATGTTTAATAATACTAGAAGAGAGGAGGGGGAATGATAAATTTCCCTCCATGCTCTAATGCTTATAGTCAACACTAGGGCTTCAGTGTTGCATAGCTTTGCAACAGTCCCCTTTGGAATGAAAATAAGGATGTCATCAAGTACCGGTATATATGGTATGCTTGTGCATACAGATGAAGCAATGTGTTTGCATTTTAAACAGAATAGACCTAATTAGCTCTTATAGTTTGTTTTTATCACTTCTATACATTGTCCAAATGAAAAAGGCATTAAAATGCATATATTCATAGAAATTGAATTTTTAAAGGGTATATGTTAGACGATACTGCTTGCCAAAGAAGTGCATTTATTCTATCAAATTGCATGGCTGATGTGATTGCATACAACAACTCATCAAAATGTTCATGCAGACTTTTTATCCAACAATTGCAAACTGTTGTAGAAAGGAAACTGAACAAATGTTGTTTTTCTTTTAAAAGTATTCAGAAGTTACAGAAAGTAGATCAGAGTTATTAATCCATTCCTACCTGTGCTTACAGGAAGAACTTTTGTAGACTGGCTTTACTGATCAAAATATAATAGAGAATGAGTTAGAGACCTTCCCTTTTGCTTTTGTGAGAAGAACATACCAATTTTGGAAGAGTTTCACATATCCTGATATTTTGGGTAAGATGGTACTGAACCCCTTTATTATGCCTTGATCTGAAGTGGAGAATGACATTGAGACTTAACATGAAGGTTCTTGCAACTTCAGCCCTATTGTTTCTGTGAGATGTACAATACAATTTTGGAAGATCTCAACACAGCTGATTATGCAGTTCTGGGAAGATATTATTGCCTCCTTTCTTTATGCGTGGGTCATGGAAGGAAGAGGTTGAGGTTCATAATTACTTAGTACATATCTACATAGGCACTTTAATATGAAGTGGATGGGAATCGGCTCCATGGCATTTACATAATGCAAACCATCTTGACCCCAGTGTGGCACACAACTGAAGCCTCACACTTCAGAGAGGGTGTGGCCAGCTTGGCCAGGTCTGAATTAGAATCATATCCATTGTTTGCATGGGCTTGTGCTGCCATCCCACTTTCTCCACACTCAACAGCATGGGGAAAACAGAGTGACACTTACCTGTGTCATAGTTTGTAATTGTATTTGCAAGCTCAGAGCTCCAGAGAGCTTGGGGCAATTTGATGATTTAAGCAAAGACATCCACTTAGTCCCTCATTTTACCTCTCTTCCTCCAAGTTGCAAATGCTCTGAACAATGGCCCCAAGCTCTCTGGAGCTATGAGACTGCTCTCTACATCATAGGTAAGGTAACTGTCCAGCTCCCATCATTGACACAATTCAGAAGGAGAGTAATATGAACACCAAGGCAGAATGCTTCAGACCAGCTCTGGATTTTGCTTCTCATGTAGATGCACCCATAAGGGAAGTTCTTCCAATTTCAACCTTATTCAGGCCTTCCTCTCCCCCCAAATACATATCAATACTTCTATTGCTCACTACATATATCTAGTATTTTTGTGAACAAGAGGTTCTTTTCTGTGCATGAATCTAGAACACTGGTCTTTTGGGGGATGTGCTTCTAAGACTGTTTGGATAGCCTCAATAAACAGAGAGTGCCTTTCTCTTTAAAATTACATTTCACATGAAGAACACAAAGGAAACAGCCATGGGGGCCATTGCTAGCATGTTTGCCTTCTTAAAAAATCTTGTATAGTAGTTACACGAACTCAAGGAAATTCTGTGCTGATAACAACCCGGTATTAGTTACCTAGATTAATCTGTAAAAGAAAAAATATTTTTCTGTCTTTCATTCTTTTTTGTCTGTATTTGGGAGGGAAATAGTCTGTTAAAAGAAGTAGCTTTTAATTTGGTTGATTCTCTTTGCTATCGACCACAAGCCAGTATTTATGCAATTAAGTGCTAAGGTCTGGTTCAGCCAACCTCCTGTAGCCAAGTTTTGTGACTTTCTTTATTCAAAAAGATTCAATCTGGACTCTGTCAACATTTATATAATATATATAACCCTTAATTTCAAATGATTCCACGTCCATTATTTAGTGAACTTGCACAAATCACTGTTGCTTTGCCAATTTGAGAAATGTTCTGCATATTTGGCACCTTTCCATAAAGCAGCAAAAGGCGGCTGCACCTGGAAATGCTGCTGCTTTTTTTATTATTATTTAATTGCCCACCAAGCTCTCATTTAGAGATGCTCCTGTTGTTTTCTGGCCCACAGGCACAAGCAACTCACTGCATTATTGGTCATCCTAATCTTTAAATCTGCTGTTTAAAAAAGGGCAGGGACACATGAGGAGAAATATTCTTCCCTTGTTTCAGAAACTGAATAATAATATCCTCAAGGAATTCCAACACTTTAATAAAACATTCATTCCAGATTGCTGTGGGCTATTTTTAATCATGCTGTGCTTCTTCAAACATGCCATCACTTGAGCCCAAAGCCGTAGACTCTATGCTAATATTACCCCATGTCTTTCATTTCCAATTGTTTTAATACCTCATTATTGTTATTAATCTTCGTGGAACTCAGATGTCTGACAGACGTGTGGCCTTGCTTTCAACCCTTCAGTGGCATGCAATATATCCCCTTATCCTGTGGCTGTGTGATATATGTATCATCAAAAGTACATGACAGAAGTCAAGCAAGCTGTATAAGAAGATACTTTCAATACAGAAATAAGCCACATGTGTCCCACATCTTCAGAATTTGTTTCTTGGTGCTAGAAGAACTTCTATGTCTCCATTGCTGAAAAAATTGTTCCAAAGCGTGCTAACACCACAGTCCTACAGAGGCTTAAGCAAGCTAAAGTCACTAAAACCAGTGGATCCTAAAAATCACTTATGGTATATTAGACATCATTGTTTTGGGGGTATATAATGCAAGCAATACATGAATTTATCCTCCATTTTGAAGTTCTGTCTGAATCATTAAAATGTCTCTACACGTCGACCAGATGCTAGGGCTCAGGAATCCTTCCTGCTTGCTTGGATTGTCAAGACCGAAGGTGACATTTTGACAAAAGATGCCACCATCATAACAGTTTCCTATCTTATCCCATCTTCCACACTTCCATTTCTATTTTCTATTTGCAAGATGCCAAGCACAGAAGATGCTCAGAGATAAACTGTATTCTTAGTGATTTCTTTACAGGCCATGTTGAGCAACACATTACTGCTGTAATTGGTTAGAACTGAATACCTTTTCATATGTTAACTAGGTATATGTCAGCCACCTTAGATTGATTAGTCCATGATTATACTTTCCACCTCCCATACCGAAAAGAGAGGGAAACATTTCTGAAGGCAATGACAATTTCTGTAGAATAAAAGGAATATTGTAGAATCAAAGAATAAATAGAGTATTGTCAGAGGCTTTCATAACCAGATTCACTGGGGTGCTGTGTGTTTTCTGGGCTTTATGGACCTATTTTAGCAGCCTTTTCTCCTGACATTTAACCTGCATCTACATCTGTAGCTGAGATCTCCTGTAGATCCTAGCCATAGATGCAGATGAAACGCCAGGAGAGAATGCTACTAGAATACAACCATACAACCGAGAAATCACACACACCCCAATAAGAAGAGTGTTTCCAATTTATCTGACCAGCTTCACAATGACTATGTGAAGGTGATTTTCAAAAATTCTAGCCATCTGTAAATACTAATATTTAATGCCTGTACTAGCAAAAATCTTGTAATTATCACAGGTGCTCTGACAATTAATGGTTTAGGGTTAGGTTTGTGTGCTTTGTTTTCCTTGAGCTCACTTTCTTTTCTTGTGGCAGACTCATGACCCTAAATGTGTTCAGTTTGTGGTTTCTGAAGTCAGATATTCAGAAAGCATGTTCTCCAGATGGATACGGTTGATACCACCCTTTCCCTGTAGAGGGGAAAGGGATGGATTGTACCCATGTTCCCACTGCTACCACCCCTAGCCTGCCAGATTGCTCTAAGCATTTATTTGCCTGCACAACCAGCAAGAATATGAGTGAGATCAATCATCTCCTTTTGGTGGTTATGCAAGTGCCATTTGGATATCTGTAGAAGTGACCACAATAACTGAGTGCTCAAATGGTGCTCCGTGGCTGGTTAGGAGTGGCAGCAGCAACATGGGGGAGAAGTGTATCATAGATATTGAATTGGGGGCTACTCCAAGGGTGGAGTTACCCTGGGCTAACCTGCCTAGTGTAGTCATTCTCTTTGTGGCTTCCTTGGTAGTCACGTTTTCATTTTCATTCCATCTGCCCTGGAAGATTGAGATCACTTTGGCCTTGGGGAGATGGAAATGTTGCTTTCTCTTACACCCTCACCATTTCTATATTACAACTGCTGTAATGTCGGCCAGATACTGATAATGGCAGCAGCCAAACCAGAACATCCAGAAGGCCTTCTTCCATCCAGGTCAGTGAGTGTCATAACTAGTGTCAGTGCTGAATGTTACATGCTACAGTTTCTCAAATGGGCTGACAGACCTTTTTCCCCCAAATGGCTTGAATTTTCCATTTGAAACGTCTGGGTTTCCTATATGTATGAAAGGTTGTAGGAATTCCTCATAAATAGTTGTTGTTTTTTTAAAATAAAAAAATCTCAGTAGATATATATAAGCCCCTGAGCATGCCTAAAACAGCTCTTTGAATACTGTCCTGTGCCTTGAGGCATGCTCACCCCGTTCCTGCCTGTATTCACTCAGAAGTTGGGAACTTGCTCCAAAACAGGTGTGCACAGAATGAAAACAACAGTGGCTATGTATCAGTTTTTATAAGATGCTGGTTACAGCAGGCATTCACAGACAATTCTCCTTGCTCCCATCTAATGAATGGCCAATAGTCACTTTTTAGTAGTAGCTTATAACTGTCCAGTACTAAAGTAATTATCCATTGATGCCATAGAAAAGAGTTAAGATCTGATGTCAGCCCTGTTCCACTGAGTCAAGCAGAAAAAATCAAGCTTCTTTGGTTTATTGACAGCTACTCTTTCATAGGTATGATCTTAAATGGGCTTGATAGAGTATAAATATCTGCTATAACCTTAGCCCGCTCCCTTTACCCTCCCATGGAGGCCCCTAACTTATCACTGTTAGTAGAGCAAAAGAAACCCAAGTCATTCTGGCTGTGTTTCTTCCACAGGTCAAGATCCAGTATGATGCCTGTCACTGAGTATGTGCCTTGAACCCATCTCTATCATCACTGATCCGCTTTGGGATCACAAACTGGCAGTGACAGGTTACATATGCACGTACTTGGAAGTTATGCAAGGAGGAAGTGAAAACTTCCTAACTCAAGAGTTTGTATATATCAGTGGTTCCCAACCTTTTTTTTTCAGGGACCACTTTGACCAGGGACTACTCTCCAACATTAGTACCAAAAGAGTTACTTATCAGTTTTTGGTCAACTTCAGATTCAGTTTGGTTATTTATCTAGTTTTTGATACAGAACATATATGCCATCATTAGCAACAGGGAAGGAGTAGCAGGCAGCATGAAAGGAGCGGAAATAAAATAAAGAGGAAGAAGGCTCGCAGACCAGATTTTCATCCTCATGGCCCACTGGTGGTCTGTGGCCCATAGGTTAAGAAGCACTGATATATATTGTAGAAGTAATGCAGCTTGTTACCGCTTTAAATGCCATGGCCCAGGGCCCTTCCAGACATGCCCTATATCCCAGGATCTGATCCCAGCTTTTCTGTTTATCCCAGATTATCTGGCAGTGTGAACTCATATAATCCAGTTTAAAGCAGAAAATCTGGGATCGGATCCTGGGATATAGGGCCTGTCTGGAAGGGCCCTCCATGCTTTGGAATCCTGGGATCTGTACCTGATAAAGCACCAGCACTCGTTTATTAAAAGGATTAAAGATCCCCCTCCCTTTGGGATAAAAGATGAGTGTAGATGTGATCCTAGCTTTGAAAGTGTATACTATAAACTTCTTTCTCTCAGATAATCTCTAAATTCTGCAAGAGCCTCAATATTCCATAGCCATGTCTCAGAATAACAATAAGATGTGTTATTTATGTTTCTGGAGCATTATTTGATTTAGGTGTAAAATCAGAACATTGGGACAAAAAGAAACACACTGCAGTAGCCAGCTCTACTTTTGCTACCTTGTACCCATTGAAGAGTATGTATGTACTATGCATATTCCAACTAGTAGCTTGGTCTGGGCTTACAGGTGAGGCTGATCACATGATGTCTTTAGAAATTGACTCTTCTTCTGCACTAAGCAATCCAGCTGGTGGTCATATATAAAATTTATTTCATCAATTTACCAACACTATGAGAGGAAATAACTACTGGGAATCCAATAATTAAAAAGTAACACATGACAAGTAGAGCTATGGATTAATTAACAAGAGAAGCATGGATAATAATATCACTGCAATTATTTACACTCAAAAAGAGAGGAGCGTTTTCCAGACTATTAGGGTAGGTTGCTGTGCATAGTGAAAGAGAGAGAAATCAATAGTTTTTGGCTGCTTAGTTTTTGCTATTCATTTATTAACTTATTTAAAATATATGTTCCTTCCATCCTTCACCAGATTTGATTTTAGGACAATGTACAAAAATTTATAAATAATGAAGCTCAAAATAGCGTGGAGTATGTGTGTTAAAAGGACCACCTCTTTGTATGTGAACCGCCATCTTCATCTGTTGCAGTTGTCTCCCAAGATTCTGCTCGTACTCCCAATGACAACGTAGATACAGTTCTCAAAGGGAACAAGATACAGGTACTTTTTGGTGGAATTATCGTTATAAGTGGTGGGGAAATATCAATTACTAATACAATTCAAAAAGTATAGCATGAATAAAAATCAGCCAGCACATAACAAAGATTCAATAGTTGAAAAACATTTAATGATGAGTCAAAGGCATTCATGGCTGGAATCACTGGGTTGTTGTAGGTTTTTCAGGCTGTATGGCTATGTTCTAGAAGCATTCTCTCCTGACGTTTTGCCTGTCTCTATGGCAGGCACCCTCAGAGGTTGTGAGGTCACAACCTCTGAGGGAGCCTGCCATAGATGCAGGCGAAACATCAGGAGATAATGCTTATAGAACATGGCCATACAGCCCGAAAAACCTCCAACAACCCAATTAATGATGAATACCTAAAAACCTCTATACTTTACTTGTACAACAGTGAGACTAGGGGTGGATATCTCCAAATTAAATACTTTGAAACCCGTTAATATTTCGTATTTGAAATTATTATGACCATATATCGACCCCCGGCATCCAACCCGGAAGTGAAGTTTCCAAACCGAACTCGGGGTTGCCATTTTTTGTAAAGGTCACGTTATTAGGTCGTTTTTCCCCTCCTCAGTTCTCAACAAGCTATCCACTCCTCCGTTCATCCTCAGCAAGCTCAGAGCCATCCCGGATTAACCCGCAATGCTTCTGAGCTGGGGAGGGAGGGAGGGAAGGGGGGAGGGCTTGCCCTCCATTCCTCCCTCCCAGCTGGCATAAGGAATAATAACAAAAATTTGTTATTAATTACACTTCAATCACGAAATTTATTTAAAATTTTTCGGATTAATTTCTATAATGACTTAGCAACGAAAATCTCTCCCCCCCGAGTTTAGAATCATTTTTTTTATGGATCAACCACCACTAAGTGAGACAACAGATTTAAACTTCAAGAGCGATTTCCAAGTAAATTCGAATACACACACACACACACATATGTGTAAACTTTTGGTGATTTTTTTTCATTATTGCAGATTTAACTTTGTTTCAGTTTAATGAAAGGAGACTAAGGTAACTATGGGTGTTGCTACCAAAAGACAAGTTTGTTATCAACATGAATATATCCTGGGGGAACAGCCAAAGCACACTATGGAGTTTTTAAATGCCTGAATCAGCAATAACTGACTGGGTGACTGCTGTATTAGGAAAGGAAGAAGCATTTCCATCTAAGTCAGATCAGAGGAATTTTTTATCCCTCCCAAACTTGACTAAATTGTTTAAATCTTTTGGAATTTGTAACAGAACTTAAATATCTCAAATGCTGCTCCAGAAGGGGTGGAAGGTTTTTTAAATTATTTTTTTAAAAAACTAGAGAAATAGAGATCAATTCTATTGGAGCAGGGAATCGTCCTAAGGTGAACTTGCCCTTCTGGAATCCCATTAACCAAAGCAGAAGATTAGAATTGACTCCCTTTCCTCCTCTCTCCTTATCTCTATCTCCACCTGAGCTCACTTCTTTTTGTACCGATCTTCCTTTTAATTTTCCCCACACTTACTGGTTTCATTTTTCCCCAGTTCAAGGGAATGTGGGAGCATTGGATCACGCAGATCCTAAGTCTCCTACAGTCTTATCATGACAAGGCTATTCCATTTCCTTACACAGTTGGAACATCAACAGTAGCAGAGCATTTCATTGCCACCAGAAAGCCTTGGGAGACCAAACTTTATTCTTAATCTGTAAATCACCAATGGTCCTGTAAGGGTTCATTTACAACAGAATTATTGCAGTTTGACACTATGTCTCTCCTCTTGGGACTTTAGGATGTGCTTCCTTAAACAGTTTTCAAGAGGCACAAAAGTAGGCATAACAGGCTCTAGATATATTTTTTCTCCTTTTCTATCAGGACTAAGAATGGCAAAAAGTTATCTTTCTATAAGGAGTATCCCTCTCCCGTCACAAAAATCAAACATAGCACAACACTTACAGAATTGCAAAGGCACAAAGCAGGGAAGGTATCAAGTAATGATCCAGTTAACATTTTGCTGGAATGACACATAGAAGGCTGACTTATTTTGCATCATACGGGTTGGCTGTCTACTCTCCCTGATTCCCCATAGTCTCAGCCAGACAGGAAGGGGTTTTCCCATTACTTATTATAGCTTTCTGCAAGATACACCAAGGGACTGAACGGGGGACCTTCTGCATGCAAAGCACGTCCTCGCCCACTGAGCTATGTTCCCTCTCTGAGAGCAACACAACTTCCCTGTTGAACTGATTTACTTTTTTGGCAGAGTCAGAGACAGGCAATATAATTCACTCAGAGAGAAGTACCATTGTCTCTGATGTTTACACTCATCAGAGGATCACCTCCAATTACAGGATTCAGTAGAGCTTTAGAAATGTGCAGAATCTATTTGTCCAGAGACAGCAGTAGGATGAAGAAATGAATAGATACAACTGGACTATGTGACCCAGTGCCCTCCGTGTAGTTTTGACTTTTTGTTGTTGTGTGCCTTCAAGTTACTTCTGAGTTACGGCAATCTAAGGTGAACTGTCAAGAGGTTTTCTTGGCAAGATTTGTTCCAAGCAGGTTTGCTTTTGCTTTCCTCTAAAGCTGAGAGGATGCCTTGTTCATGGCCAAGTGAAGATTCAAATCCTGATCTTCCAGAGTCTCCGTCCAATGCTTAAATGAAATAGGTTAGCCATGAGAAATAATATCTTTATTGTACTGCTGTCCTTTTTTAGAAGTCATTGCCTGTCTATAGCTTCCCAAATTTGGTTTATAATGTATTACAAGTATGCTTCAAAACACAGTTTCCTAAACATGGTTTATAATGTCAAAGAAGCTGAGCTTGAGAAAGTTACTTTTTGGACTATATCTCCATTAGCCATGCTAGCTGGGAGATTCTGAGGATTGTCATCCCACTTTACCATACAATAGAAATATCACCTTGTTGAACTATAGAAGTCTTGTTTGGTAACAGGAAAAAAATGTAACCCAGTTTATTCTTTGTAAAAATGCTCTTATATTGGATTTTTCAGAATTTGTTGTGTTTCAAACATATAGTCTTGAGAGGCTGAACAAGGAAGCATTTTGGATTTCTTTTTGACAGCTTGAATAAGAGTAATTAATCTTAGTTCTGTTGCTCTCTACAGAAAGGGGGGGGGTTATTCCTCTGAGAAACAAAGAAGGCTCACTTCTTCTCTGGCAAATTAATCTTACAAAGGGAATCTTCCAAAGAGAATCAATAGCTTATAACAAGAGCTTGGAAGCTCAAGACCAGAACTAAAAGGGGATTTTCCTTGCAGTCTTTACTGTAAACAATGCTCTCAGCAGGGAAGTATGTTTTCTTATGGGTGGAACATGCCATCAATATTTTACTGAAAATACCAGATTGATCTTATGCCACCCCATTTTGATTGCCCATTGTGAAAGTCATGACCTGGACTACATTTGTTTTGATGCCAAAGTCACAGTCTGTCTGACAGGAAGACATACACAATATTTATATCAGTGAGGAGACAAGAGGAAAGGGTCTATTGAGAGTAACACCATCTCCAGTTGGGCATCATTCTTTGCTACTATTTGGCCAGCATTTCACAATGCATAGTTTCCTGGCCATGTGTAGGGAAAATAGATTTTTTAATAGCAAATAAATTTTCTACATTTACTTTGTACATGTGAGTGTGTTTCATCTAGTCTACATTGCAAATGTTGGGTCAGGTTTCATTTTGTTGGGATATATATATATATATATATATATATATATATATATATATATATCTATCCCTGGGGCTGGATTAAAAGGTTACTTGTTAGTCACAGTTTAGCTCAGTTCTGGGCAGTCAAATATTGTAGATAATGATTTGATGGAGTTCCTCTTTGAGGTGATGTAAATTCAGGACTTTGGGGTCTGCAAGGTAGGGTAGACATTTCATGTGATCTTGAAGCACTAGTCACCACTTGGAGCTATGGGACTGACAGAAGGGAGGGATTCATAAGTATGTCAACTAGGAAAGCAGTGAACCATTCTTCTCAATGTGTCTCCTCACAAGTGGAGCAAACAAGTAGCTCAAGGTATACACCCTGGCAGCTGTTGTCATTGTAGTTTTTGGGAAGACATGACTAACAGTTGACCCCAATTCATTCATTATTCTCTTATCTTGTAATTTGTAATTATGCAAATGATGCTGATACAAATATCAGCAAGATCTTATTAAAATGACTGATGTTCATTCCTATATTTTCAGCTGTTCAATTCTATAAGAATTGCAGAACCCCAAATACCTACAGCATAGTGCGAATCCATAAAATGAGTGCATGTTCTTAGCTTTTCCACACATAGACTATTTCTACCTATACTGTTATTCCTCCCAACTCTTTGCCTCTATTTAATGTTCCTGAATGTGTTTGAACAAGTATTTAAAGGTAAATTGTCCATTTGATTTTCAACGATTTCAGCTGTTACAGTCAAAGCTATTCTGACTGCCCCAATAAATTTCCAGCCCAGAGAGTGAACAGGAACACATGAAAAGGTGAATACAGACAAGGAAGGATCCAAAGAGGCTAAGGCTCAGGTTTCCAGACTCCTCCTTAATAGATTTTTAAATGCCTCAGGTTGGTCCTGCAGCTAATAACATATATACTCCCCAGTTTAAGTGTATTATTCAAATTCTGAATTAAAAATGTATTTGTTTTATAGCCAGAGGGATCTTGTAAATATTAAATATACCAGCCAGGATATTTATTGTTAAAACAAAATGTATGAAGGCAAACAAGGCATCTCAAGACAGAATACACTCTGCCATCCGCACTTCTCTTTTAAATCAACATTTTGTCAGGATGATCATCTTTACTGATCATAGCTGTGTTAGGAACAGCGGGGAAGAATGATGATGTATCAGGAACTGTGTCCCAAGCTACTGAGGCAGAGCAGCAGAAATGGTAGAGCAAAGGAGCAGCACACGGAGATCTCTTAAGGGAGATTTCTTTCAAATGATAATGCCGCTTTCACTAGCACATGAAAGAATGGAAATAGCTTTCTGGATGTCAAAAAGAATTTCGTGAGTATTATGCTGAGAAGCCAAACTTGGAGCTGTTTTTTTAAAAAAAATGTTTTGAAATTTACTACCCATTAAGGGTAAACATGTATTTATTTTTACAATAGATAGCCATCAATTGGGGCCACCTTCTAATTTCTCCTAAAGCCTCCCAACTGCGTCCCATGTGAAACCCAGAGTGTATCAACATTTTGCAGTTGAAATAATATATCATTTTAACCGCTACAACTCTATAAAATTATGTGATTTATAGTTGGGTGGCAGATTTGAAATTATCTGCTAGACTGCTCTAGTGTCCATTTTTCCTGAACCATAGCAGCAAATCATGTGTGCTTCAAAAAAACTACAATCTTGAATATGCAATGTTTCTCTCAGCTAAAGGAAAACAGAACTCATTCTAAATTGGAAGCGGTGATAGAGAACATCTCTATCTAAATAATATATCTTTCAGATTTTAGAAACCAGTGTATAACAAGAAGAAGGGGGAAGGGTATTTATTTGTACCCACTTCTCTCTATGGATTAAATCCAGTTGTTAGTCCCAACTGCAGTAAAGCCATTGAATCAGTAGAGGCTTAACATAGCAACAACTGTGTAATTAATTGACCCTAGTTAGAACTCATAATTAGACTTTCTAGGATATCAGAGGATCAGTGAGCTGTAGTTGTTTGAGTATTGGGAGATCCGAGTTTGAATCCCCCCTTGGCCATATAAACCCACTTAGTGACCTTGGGAAAATCACACTTTCTCAGCTTCAAAGAAAGGCAATGGAGATATCCCTCTGAACATATCTTGGCAGGAAAACCCTATAATAGAGTCATCATAAATCAGAAACCTTAAGGCACAAAACAATGGGACTAAGGACCCTTCCACACAGCCATATAACACAGAATATCAATGCAGATAATCCGCAAAATCTGCTTTGATCTGGGTTATCTGAGTCATACACTGCCATGAGGGCCAGCGCGGTCAAGTCAGATACGGTGATGCTCTCTCGGAGCCCTTTCTCATAACTAATGGAGTGAAACAAGGTTGTGTTCTTGCACCAGCCCTATTTACAATCTTCATCAGCATGATGCTCCAAAGGGCTACGGCAGACCTCGAAGAAGAAGACGGCATATATATATATGCTATCGTACTGATGATAGCTTGTTCAACTTTAGCCGTCTGAGGGCTCGCAGTAAGACTCTAAACTATCTAGTCCTGAGCTGCTTTTTGCTGATGATGCTGCCCTTGTCGCACATACAGAAACAGCTCTGCAGCGCCTAACATCCTGCTTTGATACAGCTGAAGAGCTGTTTGGGCTGGAAGTCAGCCTGAAGAAAATGGAAGTCCTCTACCAGCCTGCACCACAGGAAGAACACCATCATCCCCATGTCAGCATAGGCAAATCTGTGCTTAAGTCAATTCAACCGTTCACCTACCTGGGAAGCATCATCTCTTCAGACGCCAAGATTGACAAAGAGATAGATCACAGATTATCAAAGGCATATAGTGCATTTGGAAGGCTTCACAAAAGAGTCTGGAGCAACAAGCACCTGAGGCAAAGCACCAAAACCAGTGTGTACAGAGCTATCATACTGTCTATTCTCCTCTATGGGTCTGAAACATGGGTCACCTATCGCCAACACCCATGACTCCTCGAACACTTTCATCAGCGCTGTCTTTGCACAATCCCAAATATACACTGGACCGACTATATGACTAATGTTGCTGTCCTTGAGCAAGCAGGGATCACCAGCATTGAGGCCATGCTATTGAGAACACAGCTGCGCTGGGCAGGGCATGTCTCTAGGATGGAGGACCACCGCCTCCCAAAGATATTACTCTATGGTGAACTCACCACGGGTCAGCGCAAGAGAGGCGCCCCCAAAAAGAGATATAAGGACTCCCTGAAACAACATCTCAGGTTCGGCCAGATTGATCACCAAAAATGGTCCACCCTGGCCTCACATCGGGAGGCATGGAGATACACTATCCACAATGCTGCGGCCTCTTTCGAGAAGACACGCCGAATGGGTCTCAAAGAGAAACAACAATGCAGAAAGAACAGCAACTTGGAAACAACATCACCCAAGGAGACTTTCTGCTGTGCTTTCTGCAACCGAACTTGCCTTTCTCAGATTGGCCTTTTTAGTCATCAACGCGCTTGTAAAAAGCGTTGGATGAGTCCTTCCTAAGAATCTTCGTTCGCCAAGTAATGCCAAGAGAGAGACTGCCATATAATCCAGTTCAATGTGGATTTTATTCAGTTCAATCAAAACTTTATTACGGTCACAGACCAGCACATAGCGGGCACAAGCGCCCTAAGAGGAGAAGAATTTTACTCAGTTGTGTGGAAGGGGCCTAGGATATGCATACTGGCATGTAATCTGTGAAGTGGTTGAGATATTAACGTCTCAGAAAATGTTAGCTCCTCTGTGAAATAACCTGGCTTAAGCTCTTGGAATAGCATTTGAAGTGGAACCTGGATATCTTCCATATAACCTATTAAATCCTGTTTCACAAGTTTTTACAATCTAAACATAATAAAATGTGATTGAATGCATTTTGTGGTAGTGCTTACCTAAGAGAAGCTACCTGCACCTGAAGCTCAATTGATGCTCCCCCACTGTTTGTACTGAACAATCAGCCTATGGTCACTGGAAGTAAGATTAATTTCCCCCTCTGTGAGAGACACTCAAGCCAACTCAGAAACTCTGTTCTGAGATTCAGACTATTTTTTCTATGCAACCCTTGTTGGTTTTGGTTCCCCAGCTCTCAACCTCTGGATTACTAGTGGCTTCCCATTTCCCAAGTGAATTACAACTTTTGGAAGAAAATAAGCATCAAATTATGCCATTTACTTCCGGTGAGCGTTTTCAAGTAGGTAGGCACGGTTTGCCTAGGCTCTCCGGCAACCACCCGATCTCATAGGTATGGAGGGCTTCATGCCCCCCCCTCGAGCCCCGGATTGAGCTGGGCAAGAGGCACGAAAGCCAGCAGGTTCGTTTTGCTGCCCCCAAAACCCCCACCCCTCAAGAATGGGGGCCGGGAGCCATGAAGGTAGAACTGTGGCATGCGGACCTGGAGACGGGAAGCAGGGGGAAACCCCTTCACCAACTACCCCACGCTCATTTCCAGCATAAAGAAAATCAACAAGAATGAAGGGCAAAGACATGTAAGTCTCGCCTCTGCTTTTTTATTTAGAAATTTGAAATTCCACACTATAGAGGACTTCCTTAAGAGAAAGGGTTGGATGAAGAACATGGAAACCCAAAATAAATGAAAAGATAAAGAATTGGTGGACTTATACCTTTACTTTAAATATGGTATCATTATATTATCTAAGGACTAGAGAAAAAAACTGCTAAATGCTAAATGCTAAATGAAATGAAATAAGAAAACGTCGAAGAGATTGGAAAAGAGCTTCTGTGGAGAGAATCTGTGACCGGGGAGGGGGCAAACTGCAAAGAACATTTAAAAGAGACAAAGGCATATCTAAGAGTAAATGGATAATCTTCACTTAGAGGGAACGGCAGTGAGAAAATGGGAGAAACATGGCACCGACCTCAAAGTTGCTGTTTTTGTTATGTCTACGACACCTCCGTCTTCATAAACAATGTGTGGTAAGGAATGCGGAGCCTGGAGTCCTTCCAAGCACGAGGCCGGAAGGAAGGAAAGAAGGGAAGATTGAGGTGTAACACACATCATAGAGAGCAGCCTGGAGGACTGAAAGGAACACCCAGAAGAGGAAGGAGGATTGAAGAAAGGTGACTACAGAGGAACAGCAGGAAGGAGCCCAGACAAAGAAATATACTAGAGATATGAAAACCTCCGGAGGAGACATATAGTGTTGAAGAAGAGGCGGGATGCATCAGGACCAGGAGTAGAAGCAGAAGCAGAGGGCGGAAAGGACTGAGGGGAGACAACCTAAAGACACCACTAGATGGCAGGAGTGAAGAGTTTTGGAACTTTGAAATTTGATGTATTGGAAATCAGGGGGGAAATGGAAAATGAAACATAATTATGATTGGTTTTGAGGGAATAATTGAGCTTTGGGATAGGGAAATTCAAATCAATATTTTATAAACTTAATGCGATGAAGTACTAATGAAGTACTAATCTAGATTTTTAAACTTTAAATGTGGGGAAACAAGGAGATAATAATAGAGAAAGATTAATTTTATTGATAAGGAGAAGGCGATAGAGAAGGGGTTGAACTTTTCAGAATCCAGACCACCTACGCAACAAGAATAAGGTCCCTTGGCGGGGACACAAAAGTGAATTTTAAATAAAGAAATGCGTTAGATGGTTAGGTGGAAAAACAATTCTAACTCTTAAAGCTTTAGAGACGTAAGATCCATGGAAATTCTCTACTAAGGTATTAAATAAATCTCTTACTAATAAATATAAACATTTGAATATTAGATCTGGAAGGGGACGAAATGAAGGAGATGGGCTAACTTATAAGGATGAGAAAATTTGATTTACCTCAAAATAAAACTACAAGGCCTTTACAGGAGAGTAGAGAAGGAAAGAAGGATTAGAATCCCACTCAGTACCTATAAAATGCGGAATATTTAACTACTCCTGAACCCTGAGAAGCAACTGCTTCATGAATTGGTTTACTGAATCCACCAGAGGAGTATGAAATATTAGAGAATAGAATTGCTGATCCCGGTATGGAAGATTAAACTGAGAATAACAGGGTTAGTTAAGCGAGGTTAGGGAATGAAATGATGTTGTATTAAGAATGAGAAGATAGAGATTTTCCACTATAAATAAATACATTGTGACATATTTGTCTTTTTATATTCATAAGAAATAGCTGTTGCTAGCAATTTGCAATGAAATGAAATTTTTCTTCTTTTGTGTGTGTGCTCCCCAAAACCAGGGCAAGGAGGGTCTCGATGAAGCTCGAAAGATAAAAATTTATACTTATAAAAGAACAAAGGCAAGAGGAAAAGACCAATAAATTACTAGATTAATTATGATAGATTATGGGTAAAGGTATTATAAATGACAGATTGTACTTTGATTAATGAATATTATCGAGAATATGAAATAAGCTATAAGAATGAGTAGAGTACTACTGTCATATATTCAATTTTAGAGTAAGAGCATAGAGGAACCTCATGTATAAAGAAAAAGTGAAGAACATATGTAATAGTGTGGAATTAGAATGGAAGTCAACATTCCTGTTACCCCTTTTTCCCCATCCCTTTTTCCTATTGTGTTTATGTATGTTTGATAAAATGGAAACTTTTAATAAAAATATGTTTGAAAAAAATTATGCCATTTACATATTTAGAGGGATCATATCTTTTATTTAACATCTATGTTCGACCGCTCACTCAGCTGGTACGGAGTTTCAGACTGGAGTGTTATCAGTACGCTGATGACACCCAGCTCCTTCTGCATTTGGAGACCGGGGCAGTTTCAGTACCCGATAATTTCAGTCTATTGAAACCGTGACTAGCTGGCTGAGGGTGAATCCGGCAAAGACGGAGATCCTGTGGCCTGGTCGCCCTGTGGGAGTGGAGCGACTGTGCCTACCCTTGACGGTGAGCCTCTTGTTCCATCTGCCACCGTGAAAAGCCTAGGTGTCATTTTGGACCCCTTGCTGACGATGGAGGCCCAGGTCTCCGCCGTCAGCAAACAGGCGTTTTTCCATCTTCGCCAGGCTAGGCGGCTGGCGTCCTAACTTTCCGGGGAGGCCTTAGCCACAGTAATCCATGCCACGGTCACCTCAAGACTGAACTACTGTGACACTCTATATGTTGGCCTTCCTTTGTCAGTGACCCGGAAACTTTGTATAGTTCAAAATGCAGCTGCCAAGCTCCTTACATGAACCCCTGTGGGATGTCATATAACACCTATACTGTGTCAGCTGCATTGGTTACCGATCGAATTCCGGATCTCCTACAAGGTGCTGGTATTGACTTTTAAGGCCTTGTACGGCCAGTGGCCGATGTACCTTAGGGACCGCCTCTCCCCCTATCAACTCCAGTGGTCACCTCGATCTTCCCAAGAGAATCTCATCCATATATCGGGCCCTAGAGAAATCCGCCTGGAGGTCACTAGGCGGAGAGTTTTCTCAGCCTCCGCCCCAAAACTGTGGAACTCTCTGCCACCCGACATCCGAACCATGCGCGAACTAAGATGCTTTACTGTCACACTGAAGACTTGGTTCTTTGGCAGAGCGTTTGATTAGTTGTTTAATTTTAATTATTTTAAAGTGTTTTATTAGTTTTATGTTGTAAGTCGCCCAGAGCACCGCTGGTGGAGGGCGACTAAGCAAATAATAAAAAATGATTGATTGATATATTGAATAGATTTTTTAAAGTCATAGATTACTAAAGAAATGACAGAATCATGGATGAAATAATGTAGATATGACATCCTCTCCTGGAAGCTTCTTTTTGATCTTTCTGATCCTTGAATCTTGTTGTCATTGAAGTTATTTCTTTAGTCAAGTTGTCTTTTTAAAAAAACAAAACAGATATCTAGCTTTCAAAGATTTGTTGTAATGCTTCCTTCAACCACTTTCACTTTTAGTATGTTATTGCTTATACTTATAGTTGCTCTCTGTATTTCAAGTTGTATTTCAAGCTAAATGGTTTTATCTCTATGGTTCATCTCAATGGTCACTTAGTATGTCTTATTTTTTGTTTGGAATTTGTCCAGTGGCTCCATGCAGTCCCAGGATATGGCTATCGAGTTCTTAGGTATATTAAACAATTTTAATTTCCTTGGTTCTTAAAGCATAATCTTTAACAAATTAGTTCACTTTCACCTGTTGTAAATGGTCTCACCAGATAATTTTATAAGACAGACATAGAAAATTCTGGAAAACTAGTTCCACTAATTGGTTTTTTAAAATTCTTTTTTATCTCTACAATTTCCAATGGAGGAAAAAAAGCAGTTTACCTCGCAGAGATGGTTATTGTCCATGGTAAATTTACAGCAGATTTAAGGGCATATTTTGGTTAGATTTTTCAGAAACATAGTATTGTGAGAGGTGAATCAGAGCTGCTTCTGTCTGCATGTGTTTGCATGACAGTGTCACTGGGGTGCACAATGTCTCCCCTTTCTCTCTACCCTTCTCCTCTTGAAGTGGGGTAGGTGAGATCCTTTGAGTTTGGGGGAATTTGCATCTGTCCTTTTTCCTTTTGAAAAAGTATTTCTCAACTCCATATGGTTGATAAACCCCCAAGGACATCTCAGTATTCAGCCAGCCTGCTAAGACACTCCTCACAACTCCATTTTCTTCATCGGAAGTCTGACATGCCTTTCTCTCTTGTTCCCACAATCCATTTCCTTCAATAACTTCTTTTCCCTTCTCCCAATCTTTTGTTCTGCACTTCCCCATCCTCTCTGGTATGGGGATAGTGTGGAAGAATAGGAGGAAATAGAAATACTTCTTTTTCTCCATATATCTCCTGACTACCATGCCATCAACCAGTTATTACTGTTATTTTCTTTCCCTCACGGGCCATTTATTTTAAAAGCTGCCATTTTAATATCATGAATTACCACTGCTGTAATGAAACAGGAATTGTTAAAATCGCCATCTGCTAAGTTGATTTAGAGGAGTTGGCCTTTCATTACAAATGGTGTTTAAATCTTGCCATGAGATTTTAAGTCAATTTTATTATTAAAATTTCTGATGTATTTAATTACTATTGCAAGAATCAACAGCAATTAAACTACACAGGAGGGTGGGAGTGCATGTCCTTGGAACAAAAGTGGGTCATTATGTGATCATGTTTTAGAACATAACTGGAATGAGGATAATTACTTATAGCCAATATACAAATAACTCCATTTATGTGATTGCATAATACTTCGTTCAGGGTATTAAGGATTTTTTTTAAAAAAATGAGGTGTTAGGAAATGTAGGTCTTATTAATTTTCTCTGACATTCACATGCCTTAAAGATATATTATTATGCTGTGTCAGTTTCAGAGAAGGGAGCAGAAAAACAGTGAAAAGTCAGACATGTTAGCAGGTTCTGAAAATCAGTAGTACCAGGAAATAATTTGTGTATATATTAGGCATGAGAAAAAAGTTATGAAAATTAAATGAAATCGGAAGGGATTCGTATGTAATGGGACTTTCTAGTTTATACGCATCGCCGCGGCGATCCCGGAAGTACCCTTTTTTTTACGACACTTTGCGGCGCCATTTTTTTATCTGGTGCGTAAGTGTCGTAAGGACGTCGGATGGCTTCTTTGCCCTTACTCGACGTGGTTTCTGATTGGCTAATGGAGACCAGGTGGTACCATGAAACCACCTTCTTTCCTTTAGCCAATCAGACGCAAACAAACTCCTGGCAGGGAGGAGGGGCAGGGAGGGCCCGTCTGCTCCTCCTCCTCTGCCAGGATCTAAAGCGCATTAAGGCTTGGTGCACTTTATCCTGGCATCTGCTGCCAGGATCTAAAGGCAGGAGGGGCAGGAGGGGCCCGGAGGGCCTGCTCCCTCCTCCTCTGCCAGGATCTAAAGCGCATCAGGCTTGGTGCACTTTAGATCCTGGCAGGCAGGAGGGGCAGGGAGGACCCCGTCTGCTCCTCCTCCTCTGCCAGGATCTAAAGCTGGCTTGGTGCACTTCAGATCCTGGCAGGGAGGGAGGGGCAGGGAGGGCCCCGTCTGCCCTCCTCCTCTGCCCCTCAAGGCTTGCGCTGATCCTGGCAGGAGGAGGAGTGGACTAAAGCCTGCCAGGATCTAAAGCGTGCAAGCCTTGAAGAGGCTTCATGACTGGCCAACTTCAGCCCTCCAGATGTTTTGGACTTCAACTCACTCCTCCCTCTCCCCCGCTCTCTCTCCTTCTCTCTCTGCTTTCTCTCTCTCTCTCTCTCTCTCTCTCTCCTCGTGGCTTCCCCCTCCCTTCTCTTCTGCCTCCTCTCTTCCCCCACCGCACGGGCCAACTTCAGCCCTCCAGGTGTTTTGGACTTCAACTCTCACCATTCCTCACAGCCTCAGGCCTTTTCCTTTTCCCCTCAGCCTGGGCAAACTTGGGCCCTCACTCCTTCAGGATCGGGGCAAGAGAGAGGCAGCAAGGAGCGAGGGGGGGCTCCTCCTCTTTTTTTGCTGCTTCCAAGAATAGAATACCCCCTCCTTCCTTCCCTCCTTCCCTCCCTCCTTCAGTTTACCAGCTGTTTGGATTTCTGGGAGTTGTAGGCCAAAACCATCTGGAATGCGCATGCGCTGGCATACGAACTACTAACGAATTTCGTTAGTAATTACGTTACATTTTAGAAATTTTTGGAAAATTTTTTGTTAGTCTTTCTATTACTAATCAAAAAAATCCCCCCCCCCCCATTAGATTTTTGAATCCCGATTTTTGGGTTCTAAACCAAGCCTAGTATATATGTATGTCTCTGTTTTTTCAGGAGTTACCTTATATACTGTATAGCAGAGGTTCTCAACCTGTGGGTCCCCAGATGTTTTGGCCTTCAACTCCCAGAAATCCTAACAGCTGGTAAACTGGCTGGGATTTCTGGGAGTTGTAGGCCACAACACCTGGGGACTCACAGGTTGACAACCACTGCTGTATAGGCTTGTCTACAGCATGTATAGGTTGAGGACAGGTTTGGGGAGGCAAAATTATGGATTTTGGTATGACACACGAATAAGTTGAAAGTTATCCTACAGAGAGGAGAAAACATATGTGTAGCCCCAGCGCCAGCTGCCCCTGGGTGTGATCACCATTTTTCCATCAAGGCATTCAAAAAGATCACATGTGGTGTCATGGTGGAAAGGGAAGAGGGGGGTCAGTGCATTGTTAATGTAGTTACTCCCAGCGCAAACTTAGCTTTCAGTTTGGCCACTCCACTCTGAGAATAGAATGGTTTATTTCTGAAAAGAATTGAGGTATAAGATGTACATTGGCCTATGAATAGGTCAATCCAGATTTGGGGGTTGGTTTCTTGACTAAAATTTCTAGACTTATACACAAGTATACTGAATACATAAAATATTGCCAGAATTTACAGGGAATGTAAATATTATGCATTTTAGGAGGGAACATTCAGTATCCTCAATCAGTGATGTCCTCTCTCTCTAGTGCCTCTGACCAAATTACAAACTCCAGGATTCCATAGCATAGAGCACAGCAGTTGAAGTGAAACCTTCTATGATATCTCCACCAGGTTATTGGCTTTTAAAACTTGACATTAAGTATAACATCAACATCAAATCTTCACATGTAAACTAACAAATTGTTATTAGATTAAGTGTTATTGGATTGCTGTGAGTTTTTCGGGGTGTATGGAACATAGCTATACAGCCCAAAAACCTCATTGCAAACCTGTGATTCTGACCATGAAAGCCTTCAACAATACATCAAGAGTTATTGTTTCTTTTCAACATATTTTGTGCCTGGAGAGATCTTTAAAAATATTAACACAAAAACATAGATCAGCTGTTCAAGACAGAAGTCTGAAACTTGATTCAGTGCTTCCCGATTCCCCCTCCCATGATATCAACCATGACACCCAAGCAATTCAAGGTTCTCCCTTGCTGCCCTTTTCTTTGCAATATTTGCCTTCTTCGTCGTTTTCTAGCAGCTAGCATTTGCTCTTTCTTTATATTTTTATAATCATTTTAGCATTGGTAATATTGGTTCAATATTACATTCATATCCAAAATAGCCTAAAACCACTCTTATTTCATGCACCTGAAATTCCCCACTAAAGAGAAGAAAAAAAAGATTTAATACACCCTACCTCTCTATATGCTTAGAGAAGGCAATTATGCTGGGGGGAAAGGAAGATGGCATGGGCTGGTCCATGAGGTCACAAAGAGTCAGAAGCTACTGAATGAATGAACAACAAACCTCTCTATATAAAATAAAAAATTAGAAATACAAGTAAAAACAATACCAAGCAAAAATATTAAAATTGACTTCCCACTGATCAACCCTATGACATTTTTATAAAAACATGTAGCCCCCTTCCCATTATTGAGTAATATTAAAAAATCTCATTTTCTAACCTATTACTACATATTTATGTAACAAAATTGGAAAAAATTATGTTATTGGTTTTAAAGTTTTATTTCCTGCTTAATTGTGTGGTACTTACTTTGTAAGTAGTTGTTATACTTCAGAAACAAAAGCTATAGCAAAATGTACTGCAGGATATTCCACAAAAACAGTTTTTGCAGTTTAATAAATTTTTTCCATGTTTTTGTGATTGCCCAAATGAGGAAATTACACTTATAACACAGTAACAAAAATCATATTACATAGTGCTATTCCCAGCCTTCAAATTCCACAAAGGTTTCTGTTTTTCCTCTCTTGTCTATAAAACTCATATAAAGTTCCCAAACTTTTGTAATATTTTCTAGAATGTTCTCTTTTTCATTCTAAATATATATACAGGGGGGGGAGGCGGGGTTGCAAACACAATAGCTTTTGTCGGATTCTTCTTAAGTTGAGTTTGTATGTAAGTCAGAACAGGTACATTGTAAGTATAGCTCTTTCTCTCTCTCACTCACTCACTCACTCACACAAGCAAGCATAGGGGTAGCATAGGGAAAGGTTAATGACTTTGTAGCATTTGTTTTGCTGTCTGTGCCCCTATTCATAAGATTTCACCTCACTGTGACAATTGGGTTTTGAAAATTTTAGGCTGTTGTGAACAAGGCTGGGCAGTAATGCCTCAGTGGAGACACCTTTTCTCCATAAGCCTTTCAAGAGGCTGATTTACCCTCACTTCCTGTTGTCTCTCCCCCATTCTTAACTAGGAGTAGTATGAAATTTGGATTACACTATGTAACAAAATTTTGTGACTGCCACAAACTATGTTGAATTGGTTGAGACTCAATGAGATATTCATTGAAAAGCAGCAAACTGTGCTGCGGGAAGTCCCTCCCACAAAAACCAAGTTTTTCGAATTTAATGTTTGTTTTTATGATAGAAAATGGCATTTATGACCCAGGAACAAAAATCATGTTACATATTATTTTGTGTGTATGTGGTTTTGTCATCTGTGCACCACATAAGGTTAAAATGTACCAAAGAACCTTGTTGCATTTGGTACGTCCACAATACATTCTTGGTCTTTTTCTACATCTTAGATAGTTTAGTTGGAATTGGATACTATCTATACATCATTTTATAAACGTTTTTAAGGTCAAAATTTAAAATGTCTTTTAGTCCTATAGACTCTATTTCTCCATCTCTTCAAATTAATATTTTGATGAATATTTTGCACCCATTCAAGCACACATTCTTTGACCTGTTCATCTTCTAATTCCATTTTAAATCAATACTTATACAATTTTATAATTTTAAATTACTGTGTAGTTTAGTTAATCAAATTGCTTGTAGCTATATCATTTAAAGGAATTTCCTTCTTCCAATAATTCCTGCTGTGTTTTGAATCTGTGCTGTTCCTAATACTGTTTTTATATATAGTCTATTTTCACTTAAAAATAAGTAAAAATAAGTTTCAAGTTTTTAAAAAAATGATTACATCACAAACATATCCCACACACTTCACAAAACATATAGATATTTCACAAGGTATGTACAAATAAATTAACTAACACAAATAATAACTCAGTTTAAAGAAAATTCAAAGTTTAACAACCATTGTATGAGACTTGCCTGTCGAAGAATCTGGTATAAATATAAAGCCAGACTCTGATAAGAAATTACCATTATGGATCTCTGGGCAGGAAGCTTTGCAAGCTACAGAGATAGTTTGTACTCAGTTAATTCAGCAGGGGATGAGAGGACAGAGTCTTGCCCTTCCCTGTAGGTTCAGGGAAAAGCAAACTGCTACACCTCTCCTAACTTATAGCACCGGGAAGTGGCGCAGCTGGCTAAGTGTCAGCTGCATAAGATCTCTCTGACCTGTAGGTCATGAGTTTGAGGCCTGCCTGGGTCGAGGTGGGTGCTCGACCTTAAGTGTAGCCTGCTGTCAACCTTTGCAGCCCGAAAGACAGTTCATTTGTCAAGTAGGAGATAAAAGTACCACATTAAGTGGGGAGGCAAATTTTGACTTATGAAGCCATAAGAATTCCAGGAGTCGCTGAAGATTGCGGAAGAACAACAAGGGACGCTGGAAAAAACCCTGAGAGAGATGAGGAGTGTGTCAGCTCCCCCTAGTGGCCAGAAGTTTGCCTCTCTGTTTGTCTATGTTCATCAATATATGTCTAAATATGTCTATATGTTGAACTGCAGGGATTGTCTGCAAGTATATGTACTGTAATCCGCTCTGAGTCCCCTTCAGGGTGAGAAGAGTGGAATATAAATGAAGTAAATAAATATGTTCTTCCTCTCTAATAACCCTGGTCATCTTGACATCTTACATTGCATAGTCATGTGTTTCCCAGTCTTTATCCATGAAATGTTGAAGAGAATGAGGATGGCTAGATAGACATGTTAAAATGATCACAATTGCATTTATAGAGGAGAGTCATTCAGAAAGAAATTTCATTTCTGGTCTTATAATTAAGGGTATGCTGGCCACTTGGAGTGCTTCTGGTGTTGCTATAAGAAGGTCCTCCAACTGGTCAAAGGACATTTAGTGTAATGCTAAGTTTTTAAAACTTTGGGTTTTTAAAATACATTACAACTATATTCTCAGTTTGTTTCTGATACAATAAATAGAATTAAGGGTATGAAAACTGTGTATTGGATTCATTGTATTTCTCCAAATCCCACCTCATCCTTTCTGTTATTTGTATTAAGCTGCAAACGTTTTTAAAAAATTCTCACTGAAGGTAGATCAAGCAGGGTTACTACTTTCTTGTCCAACATTTCTCAGTGAGCCCTTCCCTGCTCAACAGACCTTTATTTGTTTCCATGTGGAAATTCATAATGCATTTTTCATATTTGTTTTTTACTAACATATTCATTTTGTATTCATTCTTTTCACATTGACAAAAGCATGTATGGTTTTCAATGTGCGTATACATTTTTAATCACGTACAATGTTGAATAATGTATATATGGTTCATGCATATTTTACTTGACCAAAATGCTCAAGCAATACAAGTTTGTGCATTTAAGAGGCAAGGTGTACTGCATCTGTGCTAAAAAAAATCAGGAGAAGAATAAAGGATACTTTCATTGAGAATATCAACACCAATAACATTATTTTCTATCCTTACTCAGAAAATGTAGTGTTAGTAGCAAGTCCAGTAACCACAAAGCTACACATTGTGCACAGGCATTGAAGTGACTCTGGGTGGTTTCCTGATTGGTGGTGCATTTTAATCTGAACTTTAAAAAACTGTCCAAGGTGCCGAACCGTAACACCAAAGTATGTTCAGCATGCTGGATAGCTCATTTAAAGTGTATCCTAAAACCTTGGGCACATTTGCTAAAACCTCCAGCTGCCACTGAAATATGGTTAGCATTCAGTTTGGTAATGATGCTGATCTCTCAAACACTGGTTTCAGGGCATCCCGTCTGTATGCAAATTGAGGAAATAGGAGCCAAACAATGTCTATATCCCTCCTTAGCAGATTATGTATTTTAATCAGATTTGCTTTCTGTCCATCAGCATCAGCAATAACTCCATATCTGAAAGTCAGTTGAGAAGAAATATCCAAACCAAAGATCATAGCTTCTTTCTTCTTGAACCCGTTGACTTGTAGAATAAATGCTAGTGAATAATAATCAAAACCTTTGTTACTGAATCTGAAAATGCCAAGAAAGGTATGGTCCCAAAGACTTAAGATGTGCTTAAAGGTTCAGCAAAATCATACACACACAGCTAATGAACCTGTAACCTCTTGTCACCTTTTAGTAGGAAAATCTCATTAATTCTTTACAAAGCCTTTAAAAGACAGACCACACAATAGGATTGTGTTTAATGCCTCCTCCAACTCTGCTGGCTGTCAAAAGTCTGCAGATGATTTAATTGCCTTTGACATTTTTACTTCTTCTGTCCAGTTTAGTTTGTTTGCTTGCATAAAAAAATAAACCGCTTTGACAAATGTAAAAAAGGTCAGGCAGTATTTTTTCTCCACTAGATAATAAACAAAGGGAAATTAAGAGACTGTAAAAGTCAGCATGGTTATACTGATTTGAGCATTGGACATTGACTCTGGAGACCAAAGTTTGAATACCCACTTGCCCATGGGTGACCTTGGGCAAGTCACACTCCTTAGAGGAAGGCAAAGGCAAGCTCACTGTGAATAAATCCTGAAACCACTGTAAGGTCTTTCCCTTCAGGATGCCATAGGTTGGCACAACTTGAAGGCACAGACCAATAACAAAAGCAATCATTTCAAAGTAAGAATCATACAGCTAAAGGATGTCCAGTGTTTAGACTTCCCTGGGCTATTTGGAAGAAGACAACTTGTCTTGGGTCACACATTAAATATGCTAACGATAGCTGAGTTATAACTATATGTTAATCCACCACCGGGGTATTGATTCAAGGGATGCACTCTAATTTGGATAAGCAATTGAATCTCAGCCAATAGATTTGTCATGCCCCCCATCATATGCTTACAAACAAAACTAAAAAAATCCTGCAAATGTTAGATTTTTGCTCCTTTCTTCTATTTATTTCTGTGTTTATCTATTGATGTACTAATATCCACTAGCAATATCTGTTCCATTTGTTCATACTATGTCTTCTAAGAGGTTAAAATAAATAATTGTTCCATTGTTGTTCACAAGAATTCTTCCATTTCCCCGTGTGCTTTTGACTTACATGTTCCCTTAGTTCCCTGAATGTATAAGCAACTGATTTAACAACCTACATATTTAATCTCACACAAATTCTTGTGTTGTTCATATATTCAAGTTTCTCTAATTCGTTACAATTGCTCAACAATATTTTTGAATTTTGAAAAACTTTTCTCAAAGCTTCTCAGTGAAGAACACAGTTCACAAATTAAATAGTGATTTTTAAAATGACAACCTGGTGAGATAGCAGAGTTTTTGTATGAACAACGCTGATGTGAAGGATAAATGTAAAAAAACCTCCTCATTAACAGCTTCGCAGATTGGATTTGTCCTTCACCGTTATGTTTGCTTGTAATAACCCACAGTTTTTGAAGCTAGTCCAACATATAGCAATGGTCATGCATGAAATTATTTTGTGTGGCTTAGTTTTATTTGAGCTGCTGGTCAGGACTAAAAATTCAACCTTTCTGTATTGCCTAATGGGACAATGGAGCTGGAATGAGCCCTGAAACTGAGCAGGAAGGTAAACAGACAGCAAACAATAGCCTTGGCCAAAGGATCTATCAGACCCCAGCACTGATTTCAGTCCAACCTGTTCATAGCAGTGGTTGTGATAGATAACATTTAGTCCAAGCACCAGTATTTTGTAGAACCTCTGAGTTACACGGACAATAACAAAGTGTACATGAGGAGTATCTAATGCATACATGGTAATCCTGAATTCCATGTAACCAGTATAGAATGTAGACAGAGATTGTTTGCTGATGACTTCTGGTTGTTAGCCCTGGTCATGCAATATTGCAGTTATGGCATTTCTAACATAGCTCAAATGACAGAGCTCAACAAACAATATCAACCATAAGGAAACATCAGCTGTTGTCAAAATAACGTTGATTAGGCCTGCTAGAACATGTCAACATACAGCTGAATCTTTCATTCTTATTTTATTCCACCAGGGCCACCATACACTATAGTATAGTGGATCAGGAACACTATTCAGGAACACTGTCCTGTTTGTTTGCTTTTTCCCCAAAGTGTGAACAATTATGTTATTGGTCAGTGTTGTAGGGGACTGGTAGATTAACCAAGCCTGGTACATGATTTGTCAAGCAGACTAATCTATACAGCGACTTAGCCAAGGCCTGTCAGTAGACTTTATGATTCAACAGCAATTTGAACTGTGGTCCTCCTATATTTTAACCTATGTTTTTCTGCATAGAAATGACATAGATGTAATTATAGATATGGCCACTCTTGGTTCAGCTTAGCTGCCTGCATTTTTATATTCACCTTGATGAGATAGCTATGAACTCTTCTCATGGGAGGTGTCAGGGTATGCTTCTGCATTACAAAATTTCCTTCTGCATCACTTTCAACACATAATTTCCTTGTTATAAGCCTTCAGATCAATGCTGATGTATGGCAACCCTTTCATGGAGTTTTCTTAGTGAGATGTGTTATTCAGAAATAGGTTGCCTTGCTTTTTCTGAGGCTAAGAGAGAGTAACTTTCCCCTGGTCGTCTGTTGAGTTTTCATGGCTGAGCAGGAATTCAAACACGGTTTTAGTCCAATATTAATATTTATATTAAGCTTCAATCATTTCTCAATTCAAGCAAGAGTGGAGCATGAGATCTGAGATGTTGTTGGACTACAGCTTCCAGCTACTGTGACCATAAGTGATGGATGGTACAAGATATGGGTGTCCAGAAGTTTCCCATAAGTGTGGAAGTCTGATAGGTATCTGCTCTTTTTGAGTCTGGAGAGGGGGAAATGGATTATATTTCCCCGAATAAAAGGTTTTGTGAGATGGTGGAGGGAGAAGGAGAGTGAGAGACCATGGTTCCTTCATAGGCTGTGCTTAACTTGGCATATGTCAAATTGCGAAAATCTAGTTACTACATACAGTTTTGAAGCCTGGTATTAGTTTTCTGAGTATGGCTTCAGGCACTTCGTCATAATCTGGGTCTACAAACTTTAACTAAAGATGACCTGAATGCTTAGAGCTTGTAATGCCAGTTTTTCTGTTTCATACATTTGTGCAAAAGATCCAGCTTCAGATGTCTTTCCGTAGAACTTGGAATACTGATGTAAAGGTATATTCCTAGAATTATAGCAAGTAAACTAGCTACAATTGCTGCAGGAGAAGGCTGCCAACCTCTGCAGTGCATTTCACATTGTAATGCAATAAATTCACTTCTTGACAATGGAGAGGAGAAACAACGGGTGTGTTGCCAGTGCAAGCCAGATGGTCACTGTGATCATTAAAATCATGTGGGCAGGAAAACCTCCAGGAAGGGGGGAAATAGCTATTATGAGATTTACAAGCTTGGTGGAGATTGTATTGTAAACAAATCTGCATGTATAAAGAGTGTATTTATCATTTTAAAGGCTAAGGGAGGGTCTGATTTTCCAGTGTTTAATCTTCATTTTCCGCCTCTATCCTTAGGTTCAACTCATCCACTATAACCATGAGTTGTATACAAATGTTACAGAAGCTGCAAAAAGTCCCAATGGCTTGGTGGTAGTTTCCATATTTATGAAAGTAAGTATAGTACAATTTTATGATTTTTGGATTTTATTCCCCCTTGGAAGAAATTAAGAGTATTATAGTTGTTGTCAGCTGCTCCGATCTCACTCTGGGTTTGATTACAGTAACATCATACCTCAAGGCAGGTTTTCTAATCCGGTCTCCTCCAGATGTGGGAGTTGAAAATGAACACATCTGGGGGACACTAGATTGTGGAAGGCTTCATAAAATAAAAATAATCTCTGTGCCTAAATCGTCACTGCAGAAATCCATTTCCACTCTTTAAAAAGTACACAAAGAGGTATTTCTTTTCTTTTTTTCTGTAATTCTACAAATGCTCTTAAAACAATAGATTTTTTTGCTTTTCTTTCTTTGCTCTCTTTTCTCCTTATCATATCCCCAACCCCTTAAAGATAGTTTTTGAAATGGATTTTATATTTCATGTACATTACCCAGGTATCTATGTATGCAGGGAACAAATGAAGGGTGGAGGTTACAGATACTTGTAAGTACGAAATTATTATCAGTGACCATCATTAAAAAAAACAATATGCAACTACATAATCCTCAGGCAAAGATAAATAAGTTTTTTGAAGGCACCCATGTATGTGTCCCGTTATCCCTTCTAAGAAACTAATTCTGAAAGTGTCCGGTGTGGTTCACTTTGAATTGAGGTAAATTTGGCTGTATGGAAGGTTTATTGTTCAGAGTCTGTGCATCACTCTCACATCTCCAAACCTATTTTCCAATTTGTTTCAGGCTGTTTTGCAATCATAAATAAGCTGAGGAACAAACATCAATATACCTAAAATATGTATTTTGATTTTGGGGCAATGGAAACCTTTAATCATGAAAGGAGTCCAAGGAAAAAAGCTCAATAACTTCAAATACAGTAAATAAGTGGGTAACTGGCGATACAACTGTACAAATTGTTATGAGAAATCCTTGCACCTTGCAGCTTTTGAAATAATAGTAAAGATTTTATCTTCTTACAGATGCAATAATTAAATATTTTCAATGTATCATTGTCAGTATATTATCTGTGCTGAAAAAATGTTATTATGTTATTCTATCTAAAATATGTATTTGTAATCTATTCTGCTTTCTGTAAATCAGAGAATTATCTGTTTGATCTATAGACATAAATCTGAATTTAAACTGTATCTAGACCTGCAACCTGTTAGTGAAGTGCTCAAGCATTAGACCACTTTAGTTCATGTATGCCTTGTTCTTGTCATTGAAGATATTGATATTAACTTCCTTCTTCCACAATGACTAAGCTCCTGCCCCACAACTCATTGTTTAATTGCTCTATATCACTTGCATTGCTTTTCAGTGCCTGGTAGAGACTTCAAGGTGATTGGAGAAGTATCTGGCTATGTCCCTAGACTCAGAATGATTATACCATCCAGTGAGCCCATCAGAGAATATAAATGGATTTCTGTGGATTATATCAACAATCTGCATCTGACTATAGCAGTGGTTCCCAACATTTGGTTCTTCGGGTGTTTGGGGCTTCAAGTTCCACAATTCCTAACAGTTGGTAAGTTGCCCAGAATTTCTTGAAGTTGAAGTCAAAAACACCTGGAGGACCAAAGGTTGGGAACCACTGGACTATAGGGGCACTACAAGCCCTGCCCCATTTTCAACCAAGCACTGAATAACCATGGGAGGCTGAAACAGTCCATGGTGGTGAGAGAAGCATATTATAATTTTATTTATGGATTTTTTGATGTAGTACTGTGCAGTACAGGTTCTTGGCCATAGTCTTCTGGAAGTAGCCCCAAGGATACTAGACTAAATGGACTCCTCACAGAGTCCACCAATCACAGTTTTATCATACATTTTCCCAGTCAATTTCCCCAATCATCTTGGAAAGCACCATATATATTTATGGTGCTATGTACATAAATTAATAATAATAGAAACAGCACATGGTCATGGACTATGTACAGTACCTCATGTCATATTACTTCATAGCAGACACTGTGCTGAAAAACCATGTCATATCCAAAAGCTCAAAAGAGTTGGCCATTTTTTTCTGATGCCCTTTCCTCAACCATTTTTCCCCCAAGCACGGTTCCAAATTTCTATTTGCTGTAGTTAGGGGAAATTACTGAGATTATGCAGAATGAAAACATGATGAACAGAGGAAGAATAAGTAAATATTCTGCCTAATGACAGCAGTTTTTTAAATCTGATTGATAGCTGGACCCACATGCTCTTATCAAGAATTGCTGGTAAATAAATACAGTGACTCATTTCTCACATTACAGGTCCTTCATCAGGACGTCCTTAGGGTCCAAAAGCACTGGCCTGGACCACCCTGCAAGCTCCCACAATCTATTAGATTTTAAAAGATGTGAACCCCCCCAAAAAAACTCCCACATGCTACCAGAAGTTTAAAATGCCCCAAAAACAGAAATGGCATGCTAGTATGGACCACCTAAGGGACACAGAGAAAAAGCAGGCCTCCAACTGCTGCACAAATAAAGGGGGGTCTTTCTCTCAATATTGAGCCATTTCTCTCAATAACTTAAAGTATGCTGTTTGCTTCTGTCCTTCTGATAAGACTAGACACTGTTTTTGTTGTTCTTCCTTAATATTTGAGGAAGCTGAATTCAATCTCAGTATGCAAAGGTATCTTGTAGCACCTTAGAGACTGAGGGAACAAAGTTTATGACATAAGCTTGTGTAGACTGTTTCTTCTCCCTCAGTCACAAACATATGAGAAAAGAGGTTCAGTAACCAAAAGCAAAAGCTATCAACTTCATTCTCTTAGTTAGAATCCCTTCACAATTGAAGAAGCTGTTTTACTTACTTGGAATAGCTCCATAGGAAAATATCCATGCTCCCCCACCAAAGACGCTCAAAAGAAAAAGTCTCTTTACCCTATACTGATCAACACTTGAAAATGAAATCAGATCTCAAATGACATTCAGTCCTAGCCATGCTCTTCTACCAATAGCTATAATATATTCTGCCAAGAAGAGTACACAAAGTGATGGGAAGTGGTGGTCAGGAATTGCTACTCCATGAATTTTGAAGGCCATCTTAGTGCAAGATGCAATTTTGTACTGAACTATTCCTGTACGGCTTATTGCTTTCTTATGTACTCCAAACCCAAGAGTCAAAATGTCAAGTGCTGATTAATTCCTATATACAATTTGTAGTCAGGTTCCAGTCCTGCAGTGTTCCCTTGAATCATGACCCCAACATGAAAATTTAACCAACAATCGATATAAATAGAGACAGAGACCTGAGGAGAATACAGTTCAAAAAGTAGTAGTAAAGAAAAGAAAGAGAAAAATATTGATAGATTTGCAGAGAAAAAAATCATTTCCAAAGCCAGACTACTGCAAGCACAGAACCTAGAATCAAAATAAGAATGCAAGCCCACATACAGTTATTGTTTCATCTTTTTAAAAAGCGCTTTAGCTAGAAAGAAAATTGCAGTTGCTTTTTTCTTCATTTTGACTCTGAAAGAATTGAGAAAGGATGGTGCTGATCTATCTTTGTTGTGTTTAAGTAAAAACAAAAGTGGTATGCACAAAGCTCCAGAGTGTTGAAACCATCCCTAGAAACTTGAAAATATACTTCTCTGTCATTCCATCTGCAAAGAAACCAGAATGACTTCATCAATGATTTTCAGTGTTAAATCTAAATTGACATCCCTGACTTGTTCCTCTCTTAGCAAACCAAAATTGTAAGCCAAGAGCAAACACTGACTAACAACTCTTGCTTGTTAAGAGAGCAGCAAATCAGGAATTCCAATTCACATGTCACACCAAATAAAGCATGAAATAATAATATTGAAACCACATGTGTGACAGTAGTTTAATGAACTTCATTCTTCTCAATCAGTACCTCATCACATGGGTGAGGTCCAGCGTTATTTTCCAGCCTCTGTAGCAAATTGGGGTAGCAGTGGGGCAATTCCAGGACCCTGGCCAACAGCTGACACTCCCAATCACATGTGGAGAAGTGTCGCCACACAGCTTAAACCTGCAGCACTTAATCCTGTAGTAGTCCCATTGTTCTTAATGAAACATGGGAAGGCTACGGTGTTGCCGGTGCAACATTCTATCACGGAGCCCTACCAGAAGGCAGCCTACATCATCTATTGGGTGGCGTGGGGCACCGTGATAACTTAACTGGAACAAAAGCGTAATAGGACCCTTTTTTCACGTGTGATGAAGTTGTCAGTTTGTCCATTTCCTTGAACTTACTGAGCAGCTATTCATAACATATATCAATACCATGATAAATCATGGATTGATATGTACACACTGATCAGTGAGCATCCAGTGAGCAGCATCTTGTCAGTGACATACATGCTCATAAATGTGGATAATCCATGTGTCTAGAAGCAACTTGCAATTTCAGGGTGATAACAAAATCTCTCATTAAGGCATGATAGCACGTATAACAAGGGAAGAGCTTCCCCATGAGTGGATTTAACGTTAGAGTGTTGCCTAAAATGGGCATGAGAACAGAACTTTCTAAAGGAAGCATCTGGTTGTTAGTTGGCACCTTTGAGGCTAAGGCACATGCTGTCCAGCACTCAAGCCATTGCCAAAACATGAAGAGACATGAAGAAACAATGCCAATATTTTGGGAAACAACATGTCAAAAAAACAGAGAAAAATGTCTAGATTGTGGACAACTGTGCAAAGAATGTACCATTTTCAAAGCCAGTATAGGAGCGTGCAGAAAACCCAGAGACAGGCAGATAACGTGCAAGAGCACAATGATGAATCTGGATATGGGATGGATTTTCTGAGCCTGACTTTGGGATTTCCAAATTGTAATACCCCTGTAAAGGGAAACACTATTGCAGTAATGCCTACTCTGCCACACTTTTTGCTTATACGCTGTTGAACAAACATTTTGATTTCAACTGGATTGTGGGAAAAGCTGCAATGCCTTTCCAGAGACACTGCCAGAGACACTGGTTGAAAAAAAGACAGACATATAACAACCCTAGGCATTGATTTAAACCACTGCTAGGGGGGCAAATCTGTGAAACTATAGAGTAGAATCAAGTACAAGATAAAATATAGTGTATGAATTAAAAACAAGTGAGAACACCCAACCGACTACACAGATAATAGAAAATATGCTGGAAGAAGTTGAAGTATAGCTAAGAGACATTCATACCCACTGTGAAAATCCCAGAAAAGAAAAGAAAAAACACTAACAGAACCATTGAAGAAAGAATTGGCCAATCTATAAGTGAGATACATAATTGCTTCTGCAGATACACTGGCCAATAAACATTTGGTACCTAAAATGTTAGATCTGTTTTTGGATATATTTTAACTGCTGATTCCAAAAATGGCAAGAGTTTCCCTCTGTCGGCTCTAGTTTTTGAGGTACTGATCATATGCCATAAACCAGTAGCCATCTCCTCATTCATAGAAAGCCATGTTAACTACGTATATCTAAGAAACTAGAACCGATGCAGTCTATCCAATAATCTGAATCAGCACTCCAAATAACCCTGGGAACTGGTCTAAAAACCAATACCGGTATGAATACCAGTAGGCATCAGCCCTGCCCCAGAAGTATTTCAGTGTAGACTAGGCATGGAAAACTTGGCCCTCCATGTGTTTTGGATTTCAACCCCCAGAAATCCTAGCCAGTTTACCAGCTAATAAGAATAATAGGAGTTGATGTCCAAAACACCTGGAGGACTGACATTTGTCCATGCCTGGTGTAGACTGAATCAAAAGCTAGAGAATTGCCATTCCTGAAAGTCATGGGGGAAAGAGATCCTGAAAAGCAATAAGAGATCATGACAAAAAAGTGAATATTATTTTGGAGAGTTGCAGATGAGAAACAAATAGAAAACTAAACCCTGATAAAATTAAGCTGCAATGACTTGTAAATTAGGTGCCTTGCATTGGTCATTTGTTGACAGCAGGGGGTCTGAAAGAGTATCGAAGGGAAGTAAAACCAATTCAAATGATGCAAAGACCTATGGATGTTGAGGATGCATAAAGATTTTTGGCAACAGCCAAATATTTGAAAAAGTTCTGCAACGAGCTAGCAGATCAGTGTGATCCACTCTGGCAGCTGACACACAAAGATGTCAAGAAGGAATTATCAGAAACTTATCAGCAAGCATTTGAGAAGATTAAGAACACATTAGACAAGAATCCTGTACAAGCCCAGGTGAAGAGCTAGTATTAAAATGTGATGCATCTGAGACAGAGCTAGGAGCTGTCCTATTACAAAAACAGCAGCTTATTGCATTTGTAAGTAGAGCACTGTCAGGAACGGTGCATGGATTGAAAAAGAACTCTTGGCTGTGCTGTTTGTGACATTTTCATTAATTCAGATTAGGTCAGACTGTGTATAGCCAATCAGACCACAAGCCGCCAGAAATCCTTATCTGCCATACATTACAGAGTGTCCCCAGAAAACTTCAATGCAAATACAAAACTATGATGTGCACATCCAGTACCACTCAGATAAAAGTCTTGTACTGGCAGACACTTTAAGAAGAGCTTATCTGACAACAATCACTAAAGATGGATCAGTAGAGAAAGATGCAGAATGAATGAATATGGTACAGTACTTTCTCAGACCAATTTCTCTGCCAAGCTTAGAGGCAATACAGGAAAATACAGTTCAGGACAAAGGTCTGCAGATAGTTCAGTATATTTTCCTAGAAAACAAGCCAGAAGACAAACATGGATTACCAGCAACAGTATCCTGCTTTTCAGTGAGAGAAGAATTTAGCGCTCAATATGGTATTCTTTTTAGGAGCAATAAAGTTATCATTCTGGCAGCACTGTACTCAGACACTCTTCGCATCTGGGAATTGAGAGTTTCAGAGAGCAAGAGAATGTATATCTTGGCCCAGTTGAACATGAAGTGTAAATGGAACAACATGAGATCTGTAATTCATATGGAGAAAGATTACAAGCATATGAGGTGCCAAATTGACTTTGAAGAATAGTGGGAATTGATTTGTTCATATGGCAAGAGAACAGCTATCTCATACTACTGCTCCAATTTTTGGGAGATAGATCCATGTCAGATGTTAGATCTGACACAGTCATAAGAAGGTTCAAGAGCCATTTACATACTGTGGAATAACATCAATTGTATTCTCTAATAATAGACCACAATTTGTGTAGTTAGATCAATTCAGAACATTCCAAAACAAGTGTGAATTGGATCATCACATATCTTTCCCCACTGACTCCCAAAGCAATGAGAAAATCAAACTATCCGTGAAAACAGCTAAGAGAAACTTGACTAAAGTTAGGAAATCAGGGACTGGTGCCAGGCTTGCTGTCTTGGAATATAGGAACACACCGTCATTGAGTTTGGATGAGATTCCAGCACAAGATTTATGTGCCAAAATTCAAAGAGCCAATTTACTTCATCAACAACAGTGTTTTCCAAACAGTATGTCACAACATGTTAGTGTGTCAGCTGTAGTGTGTGGGTGTATCACACACATGTAACAAGAAATGATAAACTTCTTAGAAATGGGTATTATTTTCCAAATCATATAATCTAAAAATATAAATGTAAGGTTTTCATGAGATGTGTCCCCATACACTTCATTATTACTCTGTGTGTGTGTGTGTGTGTGTCCATACCACATATAAAGGGTTGGTTTAACTTCTGGTTCGCCAGTAAAACTGAATTAGTGCATCACAAAATGATGCATGTATAAAAAGTGAAATGTGAAATGTTTGGAAAGATCTGATCTAGAGGATTACAGTACATGAGTTGAACTGCTTACAAAACAGCAATCAAGACACTTCTGTTATTATAATAAGTCAACTAAAAACTTACTCAAACTACAAGCCCCATCTATAATGACCATTCAATGTAGTTTCAAACAGATATTGAAGTGGTTTTGCTGTGCAGATGATTACATAGGAAATCCTGGGACCAGTTTGAAAACCCGAAGTTGATAACACAAACCACTGAGGTCCATTAAGGGCTTTATTTTACACACTTTTGAGGGAGTTTGTTGCTTGGTCACCACAGGTCACCCTAGTGACTCAGAGGGAAGATGCAAGGTAAAGAAACAACTACCAGGAAGTGACACACCAGTGGCAAAACAAGGCTGCGAGTAAAAAGACTGTAAGGAGCTGACGGCAGACTTGCTTAAATAAAGTTCCTTGTTTTTGTTATATACAGCAGATCTTTGTTATATAGATCTGCTTGCGTTTGGTTCCATTATTCCCCATGGATACCAAAATCCATGGATTCTCAAGTTCCATTATATGCAATGTTATAGTAAAATGGTGTCGGTATATAAAATGGCAAGATCAAGGCTTGCTTTTGTATTTTTCTTTCTAATATCTTCAAGCCTTGGGTGGTTAAATCCACAGATGCAGAATCCATGAATACAGAGGAGCTATTGTAACTTCTGCTTCAGTCTTACTGACAACTAGAAGTAAATGAAACATGCACAGGCTGAATGTTGTAGAAACTCAGCCTTTGTGTGGAGAAGAAAAATATAATGACAAGATGTGCATTTGGATTGTAACCTACAGCTCCCAAGCTTTGATTGCTTTCTCTTTGTTTTGTGTTGAACTTTTAAAAGCCTTGGTGAAAGATACTGGCAGAAATTTGATTGGAGTGCCGCTCTCTTCCCTTGAACTATAAATGTTTGCCAATTATGTTGCTGTACCTTTATTCTCCCCCTCCCCACACCATTCCCTTTCACCCTAGAACAAACAGACTATATTCCCAAGATAAGATGTTTGTGATTCGTTTTTGACAGTAAATTCTTTCCCTCACAGGTATCTGAATCATCAAATCCATTTCTAAATCGTATGCTAAACAGAGACACCATTACAAGAATAACGTATAAAAGTAAGTTTTTGACTTCCAGATGAAAATAGCTATAAAAGTGTCATGAAAATAGCTATTAGAATGTCATGAAAATGCATATCTATCACTAAGGAATACCTAATATTTGTGATACTGCAACTCAGTATCAGGGGCTTATTCTCTGTACATATTTATCTTAAGTTAACCAATAAGAGAGTTCAAAATTTAAGTTTGCAGATTTTTTGAGGTGAAGGGATATATATATATATATATATATATATATATATATATAATTTCATTATTTTCAATTTTTATATTAATACAGTATTTTTAAATCCAAGTCCTTGAAAAATACCGTATTTTTCAGTCTAAGTCCTTGAAATTATTTTTTAAAAATTAAAACCAAGTAGAAGATATCATTATAAAAATGATAAATAAGGCTTTCCCATTTAAATACATGCACAATTGGTAGAGGATCTGTCTGTATAACAGAGTGGCAAACAATGTGTGATCATCCTGGTTAGAGTAAATTGCAGGTGTAACCTCCTGTGCACTCAGGTTTGCCCCCAGGTTTCTCAAAAGCATTTATGTTCCTTCAGATAGATAGATAGATAGATAGATAGATAGATAGATAGATAGATTTGTTTTTTATCTGCAAATGCTGCAAGTCTTTTTTGAAAAATGTATACAAGAAATTGAAATCAGTATCCGAATGTGCCTTGTGGCCTAAATGTTAGGTGCAGCTTCATTCAGATATCATCTCAAACCAGGCTTTGGTAATACAGGACATGCTATTCTGCTCCCTTGCTCCCTTGCAGAGCTGCTACTAGGCATGTGCAGGGTCTTGAATCCTCATACCATCCACTGGAAAGAGGGCTTCCAGAGCTCTGCTTTGTTTCCACCAATGATTGCCAATGTCTGGGATTAAAATCCAGATTACCTTCCAGCAGTTGCACAGTGAATACACTCCAGACTTTTGTCTAAAAATAGCTACAAGTACCTTGTACAGCTCCTTTCAAATTTATCCTAAAATCCAATTAACTGTCCCTGTGACTTGGGAGCTGCCAGCTATAACTGAATGGCTTCATGGCATGATTTAAAATAGTATTTAGCTCTATCTAGAGTTTGCCATGGTTTGGAAGGTGGGGAGAGGTAGGAGGAGAAATGAGTAGGCAATGTGGTGGTATGAAGGCAGTAACAGTGACGACTAAGGGGCACAGTGACAAATGTCCTCGGGTAGTAGAACATCTTGCATACCACAATCATGCAAAAGAGCTATAATGCAGATATTTTATCTGATAAAGTTATGGAAGAAAAGAGATCAAGAAAGGTATGAGCCAAGCATTGTGATGAGTAGTGTATGATCAAGTTATTAGAATGAAGCATCAGCATTGGAATGCAGTTAGAGTAGAGTTGTCAGAGACAGGCTGTGGTACGTAAGAGTTACTTTTCTGCAGTAAAGCTATTGATTAGAAGCATTTTGGGAACAATGGGGGGATGCAAAGAAGTTACTGAAAGTAATTCTGCAGTCCTCCTGGGTGATATATTATATTGCCATTGGTAGACATTTTGCTTTGTATCTCAGAAGGGAATCTGTGGTCGTTTTAAGCACCTGGGTTTTTTAAAAACTCACAGTTAACACACTCCATTTGTACTGACAGTACTTAGATTCAGTTCTGTGAAAATCAGAAGGGCCATTTGCTTAACTGGAGTAAAGAGTGTGAAATAGCTTCAAAATCAGGAGAAGTTAATAAAATAATTGAAGCAGTGGTTTTAAAAGCATCACAAGAGACACAGCACAGAAGATGGATCTGGAGAATTCGAAGAGTCAAGTGCCCTCTTTGAATTTCAAAGTGGGTTTTGGATGAATGGCTTCTTCTTCGGCTAGCAATTGCTTCTTCTGCTAGCAATTCTACACAAACCCTATCCTGCATTGAAACAACCGTGAAATTGATATTGATCATTCTAGAGTTATTATTCTAATATTCAGTTCTTCAAAAGCCAGGAAGTGAAAGCCCGACCATTGTTACTTTATCTTTTTAAGTCTCTGTGCTGGATTTCCAGAAGATACTAATTTAGTCTTTCACAAAACAATACCTGTCAACTAAAGCCTAGTGTTTCAAGCTCTGTTTGCACAATTGAGCTTTCAATCCCCATGGATTGGAGAAGCCAGATCTGGCCACAGTGGTACATGCCTTAGTTACATCTCACCTGGATTACTGTAACAAATTTTACATGGGGCAGTCTCTGAAGAGTGCTCAATAACTTCAGCTGGTCCAAAGAGCTGCAGCCAGGTTGCTCACTGGGACTGGCTACAGGGAGTGGACAAGCCTTCTGTTGCAGCAGCTCCATGATTGCCAGTCTGTTTCCAGGCACAATTTAAAGTGCTGGTTATGCCCTTTAAAGTGCAAGTTTGTTCAGATCCCGGATACTTGGCTGACTGTGTCTCCTTCTACAAGCCTGCCCGGGCCCTGAGATCTTCAGGAGAGGCTCTTCTCTCAGTCCCACCTCCATCTCAAGCTTGGCTGGTGGGAACGAGAGAGCGGGCAATCCTTATTGGTGGCTGACCCCAACTCTGGAACTCCTGTCCTCCCAGGGAAGCCAGAATGGCCCCCTCCCTGCTGTTCTTCCGGTGGCAGGCTAAAACCTTTTTATTCAGGTGGGCTTTTAAAGAAAAAAGAAGTCTTAAAGATCATGTCAGGGGCTGCTGTGGTTTTTCTGTTTTTATGGATCTGATTTATTTTTAATACTAGTGATGTTTAATACTGTTTTAATATTTGTATAATTGTATATTTTACCTTGCATTATAATACTTTTAATGTTAGCTGCTTTGAGTCTCCATATGGAGTAAAAAAAGTGGGGTATTATTATTATTGATGATGATGATGGGGATATCTGCCCTGTAAGCTAGATATAGCCTACTTAGGTTTCCCAACTGAACTTTAAGCATCTTGATCATACACTTTCCCTAAATTCCAGAATGGAAAAGCTCTTATCTTGGACCAGCAGCTGAATGTAGATCAGAATTTTTCCTCTCTGAGTACAGAAAATGAATAACAACTTACGTGTAATAAATCTATTAAATTTGGTGATTCTGAGTAAACATATCTAGAATTGTTTTGTGAAAGTTTTAATTGTTTACTTTGAACCAATTTCCTGTTCAGAAGATACAAGATCACCAACCAGATTTGGGATATAATTTGGGGTATTTAGCTCAATCGTCACTTATGAACTGAATTAGACACTCAAACCCTACCTTTTCAGCCAGGCAGAGACCCAACCAAAGAGTTTCCAATGTGCTGAAGTTCAGAGCACTAGGAAACTACATCTGAAGTGTTCTCCTGGTCATGAGGCACATTGGGAACAAGTGGTTGCAGCAGGTCCCCAAGGGAGCTCTCCAGCTGCCTAATGCACCCTCTGGCCAGGATTACATTACAGATGTTATCTGCAGCACTTCAATCTACAGCAGCTCACAAGCACTTCAGATGGGATACGACTTTGCTGAAAAGGTAGGGGAATGCCACTGTCAGACATAATTTTGCTGTTTTCTCATAATCACACTTGATGATGCAGGATCTTGACCATGGTGTGCGACTACAGCGGCTAGGTCTAGCCAAATATCACACAGTGTCATGAGTCTCTTTCAAGTGCACACCTGTTAGCAAACCCAATTTATAGCATCTGCAGAAACATGGGTGCATCCCCAGTGTACAGTACAATCCACCTCCCAAAAATAGGTCTGTTTATGGTAAAGCTGCCTTCATTGTCATAAATCTTGCCAATGAGTGGATTAAAGTTTATAATACCAGAAGGAATCCCATACTTTAGGCAGTTTACTTCTAATAAATATTTTCTCAGAGTGTGCATATGTATTAGAATAAAATTATTACCTGCAACCCCCTTGCTCATTAATAGGATTTATCCATTCTTTCCATCCCTAAGAAAAATATTCAAGGGGTGTTCTATAACAGTGAGTTTGGGTGCCTTATGCATGAGAGCGGAGGGAATATTATTCATGGCCATATTAAATTTAAACCTTAAGATATATGAGGTTTATGCATCTTATTTTATACAATACATTTGAATCACAGAGCCCCAAGATGTAATGTAGCTTTCATCACAAATATTGCAAGTAATGGAAATTCTTCTTCATACTTCATAGAAATTAAATTTATGTAACACAATATTTTTAGAGATGGTTGACATATTGGACCTTTGTGAATTATAATGCAAACTGGACAACTCCACATGTCCTGTATTTATCTGTACACCATAATTTAATTGGGGTTTTTAAATTTTTGAATGTTCTGAAACAGTTGCCAGTTCAAAAGAAGTATCAAAATATCTTTGCAGCTTTATTTTAGAAACACAAATTCTTGAGAAAATTGAGCAGAAAAAATTCACATGCTACAGCAACAAATATGGGACTTGAATGTTGAGTTGTTTCCGGGCTATGTGGCCATGTTCTAGCCACATTTTCTCCTGATGTTTCATCTGCATCTGTGGCTGTTATCTTCAGAGGATCTGATGGTGGTAAAGCAAGTCAGCAGCTGAATGGAGATTAGAGTTTTCCCCCTCTGAGTACAGAAAATGAATTGCTTTACACCACCAACAGATTCTCTGAAGATGCCAGCCACAGATGCAGACGAAACATCAGGAGAAAATGCTGCTAGAACATGGACATACAACCCAGAAACCACAAAATAGTCCAGTGATTCCAGCTGAGAAAGCCTTCAACAATTATGACTTACTTGTTCATTCTTCAAAACATGGACATTCACCAGATATTCCATTTTCAAAATTATTAGTGTAATGTTAGAATTTGACAATCAAAATTTGCTATAAAAATGTTTAAATTCAGCTGGTTTTAGTGGTTGTATAATCATAAAGTCCTGTGATCCCACTAGAAAACCATGTTAGGACCATAGCATATAACTAATCTCCTCTTCTGAGGTTAGATTTAGAGAGAGCTTTAACTTCAATGCAAGGGATTCAAATTCAAAAACCTTCTGCCCACCTCAGCAGAAATGCCACAGCACACACCCTCACTCTCTGAAATCAAAGCCCTAATTTCAGATAGTGCGGAGGAAAGAGTCCTTGGGTGAGTTGGAAAAGGTTTTGGCTTTTCAGCATATAAAGTCCTCCAATTACCTCCAAAAACATCCCTATCATCAAATGAAAATGTATATAAGCTTTTAAACTAGTGTAATTAATAATAACTCCCCATTACTAACAAGGGAAGGAAAAAATTGGGGGGGGGGATTGTTTCCTCTTAAGAGTGGAAGGTCGTTTAATGGTAGCTGGTGACTTCCGTGCCAGTCCATGTGTTGCAACATCAGTGGGTTTTAGGCTGAATTTTAAAGAAGCTATCAGAGATGCTGAAGCTATTTGGCAAAAAAAAGGTCTTTTTTAAAATTTCAGACTAAAACACAGAACAGATTCATAATTCCCATCGACATGGAAGCCTCCATTTGCCATTGCATTTAGACCAGGGGTGCTCAGAATGGTGATCGGGATCACCAGGGTGATCTTCAGGCCTCATCCTGGTGATCTTCAGGCCCCTGACCAGGTTTTTTGCTGTTGGTCCTCTTCACACGCCCCTGCACGCTGCAAAGAAGTCCTCCGTCGTTGCTCCTCCCCGCTCCCTGCTCGCGTGCCGCCTCCAAAAGCTCCAGAGTCCAAGAGGCAGAGGGGGCCCCCTCTTTTGGATTCCTCCTCCTCCCTCCGTCCTTCTCCAGCCACTCAAAGTCATAGGAGACCAAAGGGGGCGGGCCTGGATGACGTGATGCATGGCTGGCCCTGTGCGCATGCGCAGAAGTGCCCATTCTGCCCCTCGGACTTCTCGTGAGCTCTTGGAGGCGGCACGCATGCTGGCGGCGTGGAAATAGGAGCAACGACGGAGGAGAAGAAGAAGGACGCTTTGGGGTCATTTCCTTACCACATCTCAAAGGTCGGTCTTTTTACTTTAGGGTGGGTGCTTGATTGTTCTGTGGCATGTCTCTTTGTTTATTTTTAATGTTTAAAAATGGCCTTTTAGCTCCAAAGCCTCCTTGCTTGCTTTGTTCCTTGAGAAATATATGTTGGGGAATATGGAAATGTGGGAGAAATGGGGTGGTTGGATGTATTTTTGCATGCCCCTTTGTTTACCTTGCTGAGTATTAAATGGCCTTGCAGTTCAACAGCCTCTCTTCTTACTTTCTGGCTGATAATATGTGTGGTAATATGGCAGTGTGGGAGAAATGGGGTGGTTGGATGTATTTTTATGCTCTGTTTTATATTGTTGTTATTAAATTGAAATGTTGATGTTTTATAACTTCATTTTATGTAAACTGCCCTGAGCCTGCTGGAAGGAGCGGTACATAAAAATGAATAATAAATATAAATAAATAAATAAATAAATAAGAAAATAGTTATATGTTTTACATTTCTGGGTAGGTGATCTTTGGGGACTTGGTTTTTTAATCAGTAGCTCCCATGCTGAAAAAGTGTGAGCACCCCTGATTTAGACTCACTGCAGCAGAGCTTAAAGTACATGGAGTCTCTAGCGTCAGAACATTTTGAACTAGCAGAGTACCAGTTTGCATCATTCATAACTCGTGGTGGGTTTTATCCATTCATTACTCAAAAGTCGAAAAATAATATGGAGGAATCATTTTTTAGATTTCAACATCAGTGAGTTTCCATACCTCTATTTCCCACTTTTCCTTACAATGTCTATTGGAAATAATGACATGCTTACAAGAGTTGACTTCAGAAGTAACTTCTGATCTGCTTTTGTCAGGCCTCACATGGAATACTGTGTCCAGTTCTGGGCACCACAATTCAGGAAGGATATTGACAAGTTGGAATGTGTCTAGAGAAGAGCAACCAAAATTGTAAAAGGTCTGGAAGCTAAGCCCTATGAGGAGCAGCTTGTGGTACTAGGTATGTTAGCTTGAAAAAAAGGTTGAGATGTGACATGGTAATCATATCTAAATATTTGAAAGCATGTCTTAAGATGGAGCCAGCTTGTGATGTCAAAGGCTTTCATGGATGGAATCACTGGGTTGCTGTGAGTTTTCTGGGCTGTATGGCCATGTTCCAGAAACATTCTCTCCTGGCATTTTGTGGGCAAATCATCAGAAGGGAATGCTTCTGGAATATGGCCATACAGCCTGGAAAACTCACAGCAACCTACTGGTTGTTTTCTGCTGCTCCAGAGACTAGGAAATGAAGCAATGGATTCAACATATTATTATTATGTATTTCAATTTGATAAACCGCCTTTCCCGAGGCTCAGGGCGGTTTACAACATATAAAAACAGCATATAAAACAGCATATAAAACACATGGTTAAAACACATAAAATTACATCTTAAAACAGTCACATAAAATCGTAGCCAGACATAGCTGGTACATGGACAATGGTAGTGGTATGGCAGGATGGCAAGCGTTAATTAGGCTATAAGAAAAGAGATTCCACCGGAACAGTTCACAATGGAATATACTCCTGCTTGAGAGTGTGGTGGAGTCTTCTTCTCCACAGGGTTTTAAATAGAGGCTGGATGGTTATCTTTCAGGATTGCTTTGGTTGTGTGTTTCTGCATGGCAGAAGATGGTTGGGCTGGATGGCCCTCATGGTCTCTTCCCACTGTGTGATTCTACTTCAGTCACCTGATGTTTCCGTAGTTTTTTGTTTCTTCATATTAAAGAGTATAGAAAACCATACATCTTAGCGGTAGCACTGGATTATGTTTTTAATATATTAATATGTCTATCTTTTATAATAAAGGTTTTAAGTTTTTTTATTAGTAAAGAATATGTATTACATTTATTAATATAGACTTTTAGGTTTATTATTGGTAGCAGTAAAGGTTATTTACCAAGTAGTTTAAAAGAGCAGCAGCAAAGTAGAGATTAACAGATATGCAGAGCCTGAGGACTGCATTAAAATGCGGATAATGCTAATAAAACAGAAATGATATAAGAGAAGTTCAGAAGTTCAGAATTTGTCCTCAGGCAAAGGAATATCAGACAAACAATTTAAGCAAGGTAAACAGTGGTTGTAAGGATATTGCTTGAAGCCCAGCAGTGTCTATATACATATTTATAAGCATATAGGTGGCCGTTGTATATCAGAGAAGACTAAGAGAACATATTCATGATGCCAAGTGACACTAGGTATTAGGAGTAGTTAATCAGACACACGTTAATGAAGGATGGTAAAGGTATCTTTTGATATCCCAATAACAGATGGCAACCAAGCCCATTCTTACAAGTGAACCTGTCGAATAGGAGAATTAGAAGTTCCGCCTGCAATCAATGCTGATTTTGCTAGCATTGTAAGGCCATGACATCCCAGCCTCTGGCATTGGCATTACTGCCAATTTTAGTTGAGATCTGCTTTTCTGTGTGGAATAGGGATAGTAAAAGATTATTATAATTGCAGTTTTGTTTCAGGTGTGGGAGAAAACAAATATTCCCCCTCAGTTTGTTCCCCATGCTTTAAAGGCTAGACTTATTTGAAGATTTAGAGCAATGGATCACAATCTTTAAGAGACCATGGAAAATTGAAATGGGGCTGGGTTGCAAAGATGAGGCTACAAATGGAGCTCTGGCAGAGCAACCTCCTCAAACTCAGGCAAGAAAGGAAGGATGCAATGCCTCCCTTCCCACCCCTTCCCTTTGCCCAGCATTGGACTATTCCTTCCTTACCTGACCTTGAGGAAGCTGCTGCTAGAGCCCCATTTGCAACCTAGGTCCCCACCACCTGGGGCTGAAAATGAGGCTTTTGCAGCTTCAAGCTCAGGAAGGATCCACTCCTCCCTTTCCCCAGCATTGGACCCTTCCTTCCTTACCTGCTTTTGAGGAGGCTGATGCTGCCAGAGGCTCGCTTGGTCTCCTCCTGCAAGGAAGGAAGGATCCAATGTTGGGCAAAGGGAGGGGGTGACAAATGCAGCGTTTGATCCCTCTTTGCTTGCCTGGGCTTGATGCTATTGCTACCAGAGCCCCATTTGCAGGCCCAGCTTTGCTTTGGCAGCAGCAGCCTCCTCAAGAGCAAGGGAGGTTCCAATATTGGACAAGGGAGTGGGGTTGTATCCTTGATTCCTTACCTGCTCTTGAAGCAAGAAAGGAAACCCCATTCTCAGGTTGGATTGCAAAGAGGAGGAGGCTGAAGGCCACAGGCCAGTGAAGGCAGAGGCCAGCATAGCTCCATTATTGGCTTCTCATGAGGAAGCAAGGGAAGGGAGCACATGGGCTCTCATCTCCCTTTTGCTAGTCCAGTAGGAGAGGAACACTGTGAGCCCGGGTGTTAACAGGAGCCAGGGCTCTGTTTGGGACGAAGAAGGTGTATGTAGTGGGGGGGGGGGGGGGTGACAACTATGCCTGTGAGGCCCCTTTCTCAACAGCCACACTATATTGACTCAAGTTTCCCATGAAAGAACACTGATCTGGAATCACTGATTTAGAGGGTATATTGTGCACAGTGTTGTCATTTACGCAAACCAGGTTAAGAATAGTTGAGGCTTGTGTATCATAGTTGAGCAAATAACTGGGCTCAGGCAAGGGTGGGGGCTGTACAGCTTTCCAGATCTTGTTCCGGACTACCACCATTCCTCAGCTTTGGTGGCTAGCACTGTTGGAAATTGATTTTTTTTGTCTTGGAAAGCTAATCCGTCTTGGAAAACTTTATGGCTAGTCACAGCTTTTGGTTTTTCACTGCACTTTTTAGGACATCACCTTATTTATGGATATTGTTTTTTAAAAAAATAATGAAAACTTGAATTCAGTTAGTTTCAATCTTTATCCAACTTCTTCACTGGGAAAGTTATACTGTTGATTTCTGGATAGAAACATAGAAAACACTGTTGTTTTGCCCAGAAACATTGGGCTAAACAACAGTGGCTACTAGGCATGGTTTAGAACCCAAAAATAGGGAATCGAAAATCTAATGGGGGGAGATTTTTTTTTATTAGTAATAGGAAGACTTACAAAAAATTTTCCAAAAAGTTCTAAAATGTAACTTAATTACTAACGAAATTTGTTAGTAGTTCGTATGCCAGCGCATGCGCATTCCAGATGGTTTTTGCCTACAACTCCCAGAAATCCTAACAGCTGGTAAATTGGCTGGGATTTCTGGGAGTTGTAAACAAAACTTGAATAAATCACACTGAATTCTAGATGGGACTCTCCAAATAGGAAATAGGGAGCAAAGGAAGGAGGGAGGGAGGGAGGGGGTATTCTATTCTTGGAAGCAGCAAAAAGAAAAGGAGGAGGAGCCCCCTGGCTCCTCACTGCCTCTCTCTCACCCCGATCCCGAGGAGCGAGGGCCCAAGTTTGCCCAGGCTGGTCATATACCTACATTCCATGCACATGCAATAATACAGCAGTAATAACAATGGGTATAAGAAGAGGTAAAATTCAAAACCGAAGTATTCTGACTGGTCCCTGCCTCATGCGGTGCAAACGGGCTCTTCTCTGTGAGCCCGGAAAGCCAGCGTTTTCTGCTTGGGTGCACACATACATATTCTTTAGGGGGGATTTGCTGCAGAATCTTCTTTATGAGCCCGGGATTCTGCAGCAAATCCCCCCCAAGAATATGTATGTGTGTGCTCCAAGCAGCAAACGCTGGCTTTTCCCGGCTAATTTCCCGGGCTAATAAGAGAAGAGCCCATTTGCACCGCATGAGGAGAGACCAGTCAGAATACTTCGGTTTGAATTTTACCTCTTGTTATTGTTATTACTGCTGTATTATTGCATGTGCATGGAATGTAGGTATGACCAGTTGGATTACTTATAATATTAGGCACTTACAGTAGCATTCATTCTATTATACATTAGGTTGGTTTCTCACCCCAATACTCTTTGATGCTTTAGATCCTGGCAGGGCAGGAGAGGCAGGAAGCCTGGAAAAATGTAACAGAGAGGTTTACTCAGAAGTAAATCCACAAAGGAGGGCCCTTCATCCAAAGTGCCCTCCTTTGCAGATTTACTTGAATAATCCTCTGTTTACATTTTTTCCAGGCTTCCAGCCGAAAGAAGGAGCGAGTTTAGGGCTTGCCTTGCCATAATACTTATTGGCAAGGGAGGCGGAGGGTGGTGAGAGAGAAGGAGGGTGCCCCCCTTACGACCTAATAACGACACTTAAGAAAATCCTGGCCCCCGGTTCGAAAAAGAAAGTCCACTTCCTGGTTGGCGTTCAGGTGCGGAAATACTCGAAAGTAGCATTTCTTACGAATTTCTTACGAAACGAATCATTTTCATAACTTTTTTCTCATGCCTAGTGGCTACCTGTGATGAAGATGATGATGATTATAATAATAATTAAAGTAGTAGTAGTAGTATTCTGCTTTGGGACTGAAAGCAGTTTACAATTAAAGATATACAAGATATATGAACATTGAAATTGACTTAAACTATTCACGGTATTAAAACAATTAATTTTATTAAAAATAAAATGGCATTTTTTTAAAGATAATGATATTTATGCTTGAGAACCAAATTAATCCTATAGCGAGGGATTCTGAGAGTTACAGATCAAGACAATCTGTAGAGTTTGCAACATTCCAAGCCATGCACTCCATGAAGTTGGAGAGAGTCTCAGGAAATAAACACTGGGTGATATAGGCTCAGATATGTAGTCTTTAGTGATATGTGAATCCTAAAGAAGAGTAACAAATATTAGACTGAATTGGCCCTATACTATTTTGACAAAGGCGGGCTGGGCCTTTTCAAAACTCCAAAAATAAAAGTCCATTCAACAAAAAGAAGGAAGAATTCATGGACAATGCTGAACAAAAAGGGGCCAATGGTCAGACTCAGCCTGGTTTATGTATTTAGTAGCAACCTCTTTGGTACTGGAATCAGCAGAGGTTGTATTTTCCTTTGCAGGATGTGACTTCAATTTTAATGGACGTGTCACATTGACTGCAGCTGTTTATTTATACTAAAGCGTGGGCATATGGCAAAGCAAGTGGAGCAAACATGTGACAATAAAGATATGTGTGTATGTGCTTCCAGAATTACTGGCTTCTCGTTTTCAATTCTCTAGCAGAATATGTCCCCATTTAAATCCAGGCAACCACATTCAAAAATAATAGGGAGACAACTAGAAGAACTTGGCCTTTACAATTTGAAATGCCTCGATTTGACTGAGCCCTTTGATGCTATGCATCACTCTCTATGCTGCATAAATAATTAACAGGTAGGAAGAGGGGGAAAGAGAGAAGAGAGAACCGTGGTGAGCCAGAAATCTGTCACTGGCCTGAAAAACAAAAATAACCCTGAGCTTCAAGTAATTGCCACAAAATTCTGGTTGCTTTGTCAATCTTTATTGCAAGTGTGACTCAGGTGCATTCACTCATCTCTAGTAGTTAAACTTAACACTTTCCCGGTTCACTAATGCTACAGGAGATCTTTGATACTTTAATTGGTCTTGGAAGGGAAATCATCCTGCTAGGCATCAAGCCAATGAGGTTTGAATGTGAAAACAGGAAATCAAGGTGAAGCAAAGCAAATAAGGGAATGTCAAACATTGTTATTTTTTGCAATGTAAAGACTATATTTGCTTGTCATGTCTAAAACTGTTTTTATGACTGTTTTGGAAGATTTTGTGTCATGTAGGTTATATTTCAGAAAGAGAAATTGGCAGAACCACCTCTGAGTTTTCCTTGCCTAAGAAAACCCTATGGAATTTATGTGCAATAATAATAATAATAATAACAACAACTTTATTTATAACCCACCCTATCTTCCTGAGATGTCTTGGTTTCCAACAAAGGATGGCAAACATTCAATGCCATAAAACAATATAAAATGAACAAATAGCTGCATGAATAAAACATCTATAACAAACTATAACAACTACTCACAATGTTTAAATAATAAAATAAAATATATAAATACATTAAACTTACAATGTAACAAAACTAATCAGTTTCGAAACAATAGAAAACAGTTAAAATAACTGTTATATATTTTACCTGCTGCCAACAAGACAAAATAAGGTGCTATGACAGACAACGTAAAGTTTCAGATAAATGCATTCTATTGGTTCATGTAGATTTGTTTAAAGTGAATATTAAGATATGTTACTAATAAGTAACACATAAGGGCACACAGTTTTCCCTTTGCAAATGCCTCTGCTACTGTACTGCAATGTTCCCATAGCCTTCCATCTAGCGAATTACCTCAGGCCACTACTTTTCTCATATTGTCATGAAATCCATCCAGCTATTACTTCTTTGAACAGCCATCAAGGAGACTGAACACGCCGCTCCCTCCCCTTCTTTTTCTCTCTTACTGAGGTCTATAAACAAAAACTTTGACAACAGGCTTCAGTCCTTGGAGAGTTTGACTTTGATTTGTTGACAAGTTTTGCTGTACCTTATTGGGCATGTTTCCTTGTGTACAAGACAGACAAATGAAAGAAATGGCAGGGTCATGTTAGTTCTCATAAAGTGTCCCCTAAAATATTTGAAAAAAGGTGAAGCTTGTTCCAGTGATTTCACTATTAACAGCCCAGGGAGAGGAAATGTTTAGGGGCATTGGTTGCAGGAATCACACAACTCCCTTGCTGAACATCTCTGCTGGCTGCCAGTATATGTATTTCCAGGGAGAATTCAAAGCGCTGGTGATGATTTATAAAGTACTACTTAGCTAGAGTATCTGATAAACTGCATTCCCCCATACTGTAGCCAGCCTAGACAGAGGAAAAGAATCTGGAGAAATCCTTAGTTCATTACCAACACTTCCACGTGTACAGTTAGTGGGTACAGAAGATGGCCTTTTCATTGGCTGTTCCTGGGCTCTAAACACCCTTCCTGCAAAGGTTGAAATGACTCTCTCATTGATGTATTTCCATCCTCAATCAAAGACTGTTTTATTTTATTCCAGCAAGCTGAGCTTTTATAACTGAACGTTTTTAAGCAAATACCTTTCCAGCGAATGCTGTATTAAAATGTACTGTTTTAAACTGCCTATTCTAATTTAGAAGTATATGCTTTAAGTGGATTCAATATTGTTACTACCATGGACACTTGAATATAAGTCAGTCTCATGGATAAATCAGGACAGGTTGGGAGAGAGCAAATTACGGAATTTGCTATGGCCTGTCAGTAAGTCAAGGGTAAAACTTAGCACATAATAAGCAAATATTTTTCTATCCTTTAAAAAGGGCATAAGAGGAAATATACTTAGAGAAAGCATGCTCTGTTTGTCGGAAGGGATAGAATTGCAGTGGGCATAACTGTCTTTAAAATGTCTGCATCTATACAGATATAGAGAGAGGGGATATTAATGAGGAAAAAGAATGAGAATGCCATCTGAACAGAGGGATAGGGGAGAAGAGCTGGGAAAGCAACCTTATAGTGTGGTAACTGAGCGCGACATATAGAGTTTGAGCATGAAGACAGTATCAAGAGGCAGAGGTGAGAAGCCCTCCTTGACATAAGCAGAGTTAGTGATTTCCATGTGCAAGCTCTTTTTGTGAACAGTGCACAGCGACTTCAAGTTTCAGGTTGAGACAGGAGACAGCCGAGCCAAACACACCATGAGGCAGGTATTCTTTATTATCCCCTACTTCGGGGAACAAATTTATTGAATTCCATGGGCACAAGTCCCTTTTTGGACAATGCTTTGTGATCCCCCACTTCTAGAGAACAGATTTACTGACCTACATGTGTTCGAGTCTCTTTTTGGACAGGGCACAGAAGGCTATTTTGTCCAAAAACCTCTTGCACACAACAGTCTCAAGCTTTGGGAGGGGGTGGGTGGGTGGGTGGGCTGTGGCAGTCACAAAGTGCATCATCAGGAAAGCATTAATGATCCTCCATTTCCAGGGGGTAATGCAACCCTCACAAGACCTAATAATGTGTGCCTGGAGTCTACAGCCTCAACAATTTACTGTCTCAGCTCCTACCCACAAAAAGGGATAATCACTCCAGATGGTTTTTCAGGGACTTTTGGGGAGCCTGTGCTGTTGGGGGGGGGGGTGTTGAAGAAGGGGGTTGTCAAAAGACTACCCAATAAACTCATCCTAGCATAAGGGAGGCTCTTGGGCTTTTTCGGCATCCATGTCTTCCTCCTTCTTCTCCCCCGAGTAGCATTGACCCATGGGTAAGTTGACCAAAGTTCTCAAGGTTATTATTTTTACTAAATTTTCTTGACCAATAGTTGAGTATATGCAGTAGTTTCACCCTGCTTTAATATTCAGTTTTTGTATGTTTTTTAAAAAATATTTATTTTTATTCATACACCGCTTTGTAACTCAAATGAAGACCAGTTAAGTCCAGTCAAGGAAATAATGGAGAAGGTTTTGGAGAGAAAATGGTTACTCAGAAGTGAAACAAAAGCATCACATGCAGAAAATCCCAAGTTCACACTTTGGCATCTCAGTGGGAAAAGATTGTAAAGCCATGAAAGGCAACTCTCTGTAGTGACATATAAGAGAGATACACCCGTATGAGAGCTTCTCACAGAAAAGACTGTAGACATGTAAATCTTGGCTTCTTTTCTCCATCCAAGAATGAAATACTTCGGAGGCTGTGCACATTTTTCTGAAATTTTCACAGATCTGAGTTTTTTAAAATGATTTTTAATTGACTTTTATTCGGAAAAACCGCTGTTTTTCATGAACAACAAAAAGACATGGCTTTTTGCACTTGTACCAGGGCAAAAATCTCATAGATTGACAACGTTTTTGACAGAGTATCTGAATACGTCAAGGATAATAAAATATCGGAATGTTCTTTCTCTCTCTCACTGAGTGTACCTTTGACAATGTTTTCTTTGAAGGTACTTTTGACTTCCTAATACAAGACACCCCATGTTGCCAAAACAATTGATTTATCATTACATGTACTCTTGCCACCTTCCCCTGTCCCCTTGCTGCTTTAGAAATGGCTGGCACACTGTCTGGTGTAATTCCCACTGCAGAAAGAGAAGACAGGATTGCTAAAATGAGGGAATTATGCAAACTCACTTTGATGTCCTCTAACCTGCACATAGTTGCTGCATTCATGTGTCATTCTAATCCATAACTGAGTACAATGTGGATAATCTGCTACAACCCCTTGCCCTGTGCATTGCCATTTCCATTGCATCCTCCCATATATTTGAAATGAAATGAATTTCAGACTGCCCTCCCCATATGGTGAAATGCCCATCATTTCCAACCTGACACCTGTTTGGCTGCTCCTTTTCCTAAATTATTATCGAAGCCTGACTTGCCGTTTGAACATTGTAAGAGGCATGTCAGTGTTTTATTTTAATATGGGTTACAAGCATTGGAATATAGTACACCAGCCATATTAGACTTGTGTGTGGATCTGTTTTCCTTCAGAGGAGCACATAACGGTAATGGCTCTCCCAGTACAAAAACCTACCCACAACAAAAACAAGTGGGAGCCAATCTTGGTTCCTCCTCTGCTTTTCGGCATCACAGTTTAATCTATTTTATTAATCCCAGCAAACAAAAATAAAACCCTCATTCCCTGAAAACTACTACCAGTTACCACGCCTCTAGAGCAGAGAGTAAAAAGAGCTGTAAAGAAGCATTAAACCCAAAGCAGAGATTAAAGTGTGCCAGGTAAAAAGAGGGGTTTTTTTTAAAAAAGGAAGCCCAGGGAGGGTAGCTCCAGGAGGTCATTGCATGGTGTGGTGCAAGCCTGGGAGAAGAAGCATGCACATCTCCTCTGGAATAGAAATGGCTTAAATGCCTAAAATGACAGAAAGGGAAGTCTGGGAAGCCCCCTCCCCCATAATGGGCCAAATAGAAAATGAATCTTTTGGCACCCCAGAGCGAAAATAGATATCTGCCCTCCCGAATTTGGGAGGCTCACAAAAAATGGATCAGGGCCCCACCGAAATCCAGGACACCAAAACAGGTTGACGTTTACCTGGAATGCACAAGCCTACGCTATATCAATGAGGGATATATCCTATGTCACCCACCCCACCCCCCATGTATTCCTAAATACATGGATAATAGCAAACTCTAAGTTTTGACTAGACTTGGTCCAGAAAGTATTGTGACAAAAAAGCACATTTTTTCAAAAAGTTCCAAAAGATCAAAAATATATCTTTAAATCCTCATATTTTGTCTCTTTTCCAATGAAGCAAGTATGTGTTTCTATCCCTTTTGATTAGACATATTTCCAGGACTTCAGAAAAGATGCATTTTTTTCCATTGGATTTTTCCTAATTTGACTAGCTAGCTTCTGCTTTCATCTGTCATCACTATTTTCAATCCATTTAATTGCTTTGCATAGCTTCCTTTGTTTTCTTTGCTGATTTGAAATGATTCCACTTTGAAAGTGGTTCTGAAATACTTCTAAATAAAATAAAAGAGCCAACAATACTTCAAACGTGGGGGAGAACATCGCATCAGATACCCTATGACAAGTCAATACCTTAAGTCTTAAATAAAACCAACCTGGTGGATTTATTGTGAAGGAGAGTCCCATAACAAACTAAGGGCTTTTCTATAAAACTGCGGACAGATAGACTGATGCCAGACTGCTAAGATAACTTTGGAGGGTTCAGTCTCCTTTTAATTATAGGCCGTGACCACATGGCATCTTCACCTCGAGGTCTTCTACGAAGGGATGACCCATTAATTAGCAAGGAAAATAGGATGTGATTTCTTATTTTTGCATCAACAAAAAAAAAAAAAGATTAGAAAGACCAGACATTTGGTTGAAAGCGCATTTTCCCATTGGCTGGAGCATTCTGAGCAAGCTCTCAGTGCCTTCCGCACTCCCACTGCGCACACTAAAGGGCATTAGGCTTCACTGAGCAGCTTTATTATCATACATTAACCTTAACAAGGTAGAACAATCTTTTTCTGCAGTGCAAGGGTAATTAAGTCTAAACACTCTTGGCCTTTCCAGGATGTGTTCAGCAAAAATAACAATGGTTAATCAAGCCCCTTCTCTTTCCCTTCTCTCCAAAAAGGTAGTGAGTCTATCCAAAGCATGACACTACATGCAATTAATACATGGGTGCAATTTTACTATAATTTTTAATTCGTATTCTGGCTTCAGTAATGGGTTAACTTCTGTGCATGCTCATGCTGTAGATAGTAAAAGGATGTAAATGCTTGTTTATGACTTTGGTTGATGTAGAGAACCTGTGGCCCTTTACACAGAGTTGGGCTCCCACTCATCTATGTTGTGCTTCAACTCCCATGATCCCAGCCAACATGGCCTTTCACAAGCAATGGGGCCTGTAGCCCTACAGCATTTGGGGCCACCAGTTTGACTGTTCTTGCTTTGCATTTTATGGTTGAGATAAGTGTTTGAATTCCTTCTCAACCATGAAAACCTCTGGGTGATCCTGAGCAAGTCAGTCTGTGATAGGTTCACTTTAACTGGGAAATGATTTGAAGCCATACAACAATAAACAAACGCTGGCTAAGAAATTGGGCTTTGAACCAAGATGTTCCCAACTCACTTATTGTCTCTGCAAATAACTACCTCACCCCCTTCCACCATTTGCAGTGTTGGAATGAGAGCATTGGCTCATTGTGATGAGATAATGCAGATACAGTGGTTTGTGTGCAGTAAAAATGCTACGTGGCAGACCTACTATTGGGACACAGCAGCTGCCAGAGTTCTGCTTCAGCTCAAGTTGGTGCAAAGAGAGCCAACTTGAGCTGAAGTCTACTCTGCCTGCCCTTCCTCAAGGTTAGCATCAACCAAGCACTTCCTACAGTCTCACATCAGTTGCCAGCCCCATACTCTGCAGTGATATGTTGCTGCAGCAGTTACAGTTTAGCCTTAGCCAGTGGCACTGGTACATTTCTACTGGCAACAGACTAGCCAATCAGTACTAAGCAGCTGCCTTTTTAGATCTATGCTGCAACACAACAGTATGCCAATATAGCATCTCTTCAGCCGTTTTTCTGCTTAGGAGCACTGCATTCTCTGAAATGTGAAATCCTCTTCACACTATCAACTTCATCCATAGGCAGCACATTAGGAGGCTGTTCAGGTCCTGAACCGGTGCTTGGCCGCTGTGACAATCTGGATGAGGGTGAACAAATTGAAACTGAATCCAGACAAGACAGAGGTACTCCTGGTCAGTCGTAAGGCCAAACAGGGCATAGGGTTACAACCTGTGTTGGTTGGGGTTACACTCCCCCTGAAGACGCATGTTCGCAGCTTGAGTGTGATCCTGGCCTCATCGCTGAGCTTGGAACCCCAAGTTTCGGCAGTGACCAGGGGAGCATTCACACAGCTAAAACTTGTGCGCCAGCTGTGCCCGTACCTTGGGAAGTCTGACTTGGCCATGGTAGTCACGCTTTGGTTACATCCTGTATAGACTACTGCAATGCGCTTTACGTGGGGTTGCCTTTGAAGACTGTCCGGAAGCTTCAAATGGTCCAACGGACAGCAGCCAGACTGTTAACAGGATTGGCACTCAGGGAGCATACAACTCCTCTGCTGCGCCAGCTCCACTGGCTGCCAGTCTGCTACTGGGCACAATTCAAAGTGCTGGCTTTAGCCTATAAAGCCCTAAATGGTTCTGGCCCAATTTACTTGTCCAAACGCATCTCCCCTTATGAACCATCTAGGATTTTAAGATTGTCCAGAGAGGCCCTGCTCTCAATCTTGCCTTCATCACAAGTACGTTTGGCAGGGACGAGAGACAGGGCCTTCTCTGTGATGGAACGCCCTTCTTAAGGAGATTAGATCAGCTGCCTCACTCTTAACGTTTTAGAGACAAATTAAGACATGGTTATATGAGCAAGCATTTACAAATGCAGAGTAACTGACATAGGAAATGGAATCACTTGACAATGGAATTTGGACAACGTTTTTATCTAGGAGACACTAATGATAATGATGTTGGTTTTTATTGTTCCTATTGTGGTTTTATATTGTTTTAATGCTTAATCTGTATTTTGCTATTGTGTGAACTAACTTGTTGTAAACTGCCTTGAGTCGCCAATAGGCTGAGAAAGGCAGTATACAAGTATAGTAAATAAATAAATAAATAAATAGTGCTGACAATATTCCAGGTGGAGGGACCTGCTAAACAGTTGTCCTGTGTAGGCCATTAAATTCTCTTTGGGTTGGCTGAATATATAAGCTATGCCTCATGTTCTGTTGTCTTAGTAGTTTGTGGGCAAACATATAAACACATCTGCCCTGACATGAACTGGCATATACAGTACTTTTAGTCCTAAAACCTGTTGTTAGCCTCAGCTAGAAAATATTTTTTTGAATCAGTGCAAACTTGATAAGCCAATGTCTATGTGTTTAATTGATCAAAAGCGTCTACTTTATTAGTTGGGTATAAGAATTGCATATTTGCCTTGATTTTTGACATAGTTTTTGGATTCTCTTAGTTGTCTGGGTCAGGAGGCAAATGTTTATGTCATAAACAAAGGTTAATCTGAATTTGTAAAAGTCAAGAGGTTAAATTACATGTTCATCGGGTTATTTGATTCAAGTCCCATTTAATATCGATTAGCCCTTAAACCTACTTATCTAAGCTTGAATCTAAATCTGATTGTTAGCCCCCAACTACAGTGGGCCAATGCATGAGCAAAACTTGCCTGAACATTGATTCATCAAATTTTCTTTGATTCAGTATTTTATTCTTATTATTTACGACATTTTTATGCCGCTCTTCTCACCCTGAAGGGGACTCAGAGTGGCTTACAAGTCATATGAATTTTTTTTGTTCAAATGTTTCTTTTGTTCAAATCAACAATTGGAGTTAGGCTTCATGTGCAAGGATACCTCTTAAATAATTCCTTGTCAGCTGGGAATGATGGCAATGAGTCCAACACAAATGGAAGACATTAAGAAGCCTGGTTTACACTACAGTCAATGGCAATAACATCTTGTGACCATGAATGCGATGTTCTGCTATTAATTTGTCTTCTATTTATTCCCTAGATGATGCATACTTACTGCAGGGACTTAATATCGAGGAACTCTACCCCGAAACTGCTAGTTTCATTACATATGACGGGTCCATGACAATTCCACCCTGCTATGAAACAGCAAGTTGGATACTAATGAACAAACCTGTCTACATAACAAGGATGCAGGTAAAATGAAAGACACTTTTGGTCATATGCCCTGTTCATTTTTATCTTTGAAATGTCATATATGAAACCAGAATAAGCTATAAACATAAAGATAGTGCTGACCAGTTATTTCAGGTATGTGAACTTCAGGCATCCTTCAGTAGCATAGCTTGTATATTTGACATCCAGAGCACATCTTTTTTTTCAAACACTTCTCTTGGGAAGGAGCTTTTGCAAATGCTGTCCTTATAGCATTTTATTTGCTACATAACAAAAACTCATTTTCTCCTCCCCAGTCAATTTCTTCCCACTGGCTGGAACAGTGATGAGAGATATGCACAATTTAAACCCTGGGCAGGTTGTTTCTTTGATCAAAATTCGCCTTGCCTGACAACAGTGTACCTCTTCCACCCCAACTTATGGTCCGCACGGCTCTTTTACCATCCTTGGGGTGGCAATTGCCTTCCTTTCTTCTCTAGCTCCTGCCCATAAAAACTTTCCTACCTTCACATTCTCTCTCCTACGTCTTTATTTTTGTTTGTTTGTTTCAAAACTTATATGGCCATTTTTTCTTCTTCTCCATGTTCTTCTGAATGCAAACTGGAAAAGTCATACTTTGGAACTCCCAATGTAGAACCCTGCTGTGGAGCGATGCTAAAGCTGTTGTACAAGCAGTTGAACATTTTCAGATATTATGTACTGCAAGTGCATGGCCTCCCCTATCATTTTTGATTTGGTAAATGGGGAAATTGATGGTAGCATAATGGGCATGCTGAGGCCCTCGTAGCTTCAATCCAGTGTGATTATGCTAACCATTAAAGTCTCTTTGGGCTGGTTGAACATATAAACTATGCCTCATGTTCTGTTGTTCTTTTAGTAGTTTGTGGGCAAATATATTTATTTATTTATTTATTTATTTATTAACTTCGATTTAGTATACCGCTCACTCCGGAGCTCAGAGCGGTTTACAGAAGAAGCATAAACACCGTGAGTAATAAAACAGATTAAACAGTTAAAACACATTAAACATCAAAGCAGTTAAAACATATTAAAAACACTAGCCCTCAGCGAAGGCTGGGGGGACGAGATAAGAATCTGGGGGAATAGGCGGCATGGCACACAGTGTGGTTGAGTTAAGGGCCAAACGCCTTCCTAAAGAGCCAAGTCTTCAAGGCCTTGCGGAGGGGCAGAAGAGCGCGGATGGCGCGGATCTCCTCCGGGAGGCCGTTCCAGAGACTTGGGGCAGCTACAGAGAATGCCCTCCACCGTGTAGTGGCCAGTCTGCAGGTTCCAAGGGAAGGCACCTCAAGGAGGTTAAGCTCCTCAGAGCGCAGTGATCTCGCGGGCACATAAGGGGTAAGTCGCTCCCTCAGGTACACTGGCCCCAAACCATAGATGGCCTTAAAGGTGAGAACTAACACCTTGAAGAGGACCCGAATTCAATCGGAAGCCAGTGCAGCTCGCGCAGGAGTGGGGTCGCGCGGTCAGATCTTGCAGCACCCAGGAGGAGGCGGGCTGCGGCGTGCTGCACTAGCTTAAGCTTCCGGATCATCGACAAGGGAAGGCCAATGTAGAGCGCATTACAGTAATCGAGCCTCGAGATGACCGTGGCTTGGATCACCGTAGCCAGGTCGCGTTGGGAGAGGTAGGGAGCCAGGCGCTTAGCCAACCGTAGGTGGTAGAATGCTGTCCTGCAGGTGCAGCCGATCTGCTCCTCCATGGACAGGTGGGCGTCCAGCCGGACCCCAGACTTTTACCGATGGCTGAGGGCAGAGGGCCACACCATCGAAAGTTGGCAACTGGGTCACTACCCCGGGCGGCCCAGCCACAAGATCTCCGTCTTCGCCGGGTTCACCTTCAACTTACTGGCTCGCAGCCATCCAGTAACGGCTTCAAGGCAAAGATGGAAATTATCGGGTACAGAGACTGCCCCGGGTCCAACCTCAGAATGAGCTGGGTATCATCAGCGTACTGATGACACTCCAGCCCAAAACTCCGTACCAGTTGGGCGAGTGGTCGCATATAGATGTTAAATAACAGCGGGAAGAGCCATGCTGAATCGGACCTCAGCCCATCTAGTCCAGCATTCTGTATCACACAGTGGCCCACCAGTTGTACACGGGGATCTCGAGCAGAAGGGAGGGCAAAACCCTGACCTGCTCCCGACCCCCCACAACCAGTACCCAGGGAAATCCTGCCTACCTCAACCAACTCCGAGGTGGCACTTGAATGTCCTCTTCAGTAACTACCGATACACTTGGTATCCATGAATCTGTCTAATCCTGCCTTGAAGTTGTTCAGGCTGACAGCTGTCACAACCTCCTCTGGAAGTGAGTTCCATAACCCAATGACCCTCTGGGTGAAGAAATATTTCCCTTTATTAGTCCTAATTTCCCTACCTTGGAGCTTCAGGAGTGCCCTCTAGTCCTAGTGTTTTGTGACAAAGAAAACAGTTTTTCTTTATTCACCTTTTCTATCCCATGCATGATTTTATACACTTCGATCAAGTCACCTCTTAAACGCCGTCTTTCAAGGCTGAAAAGACCAAGGCGTTGCAACCTGGTTTCATAAGGGAGCCGCTCCATCCCTTGGATCATTCTTGTTGCCCTTTTCTGTACCTTTTTCCAGTTCCGTTATATCCTTCTTAAGGTGCGGAGACCAGAATTGTACACAGTACTCCAAATGTGGCCTTACCATCGATTTGTAGAGAGGTAATACAACATTTGCTGACCTATTTTCGATTCCCTTTCTGATCATGCCTAGCATAGAATTTGCTTTTTTTCACTGCTGCTGCGCACTGGGTTGACATCTTCATTGAGCTGTCCACCAAGACCCCAAGATCCCTTTCCTGGTTTGTCTCGGAAAGCTTTGACCCCATCAATTTGTAGGTGTAGTTGGGGTTCTTTGCCCCGATGTGCATGACTTTACACTTGTTTAGGTTAAAATGCATTTGCCACTTTGTTGCCCATTCACTCAATTTCGAGAGATCTTTCTGGAGCTCTTTACAATCAGTTTCATTTTTAACTACCCTGAACAATTTAGTGTCGTCTGCAAACTTTGCTACCTCAGAATTCACTCCTACATCCAGATCATTAATGAATAAATTAAAAAGTAACGGACCCAAAACTGAACCTTGGGGTACGCCACTTCCCACCTCTTTCCACCCAGAGAAGTGTCCATTTATTACCACCCTTTGTTTCCTACAGTTTAGCCAGGTTCCAATCCAGGACAAGACCTGTCCCCTGATTCCATGGCTGAAGAGCTTATTTAGGAGCCTTTGGTGAGGACTTTGTCAAAAGCCTTTTGAAAGTCAAGGTAAACAATATCAATTGGGTCCCCTTTATCTATGTGTTTATTTACACCCTCAAAGAATTCTAACAAGTTAGTAAGACATGATTTGCCTTTGCAGAAACCATGTTGATTTTCCTTCAGCAATGCCTGTTCTTCTATGTGCTTAGTAATTTTTCTTTAATAATGGTTTCCATCACTTTGCCTGGAACTGAGGTTAGACTAACTGGCCTATAATTTCCTGGATCACCCCTGGATCCTTTCTTGAAGATCGGAGTTACATTTGCCTCCCTCCAGTCCTCGGGTACAGTGCCTGATCTTAGAGAAAGGTTATATATTTTGGCTAGAATTTCAGCAATTTCACACTTGAGTTCCTTAAGAACTCTGGGGTGGATGCCATCGGGCCCTGGTGATTTGTTGACATTTAGTTTAGTAAGGCATGTGAGAACATCTTCCTTGTTTATCTCTATCTGGTTTAATTCATTTAATTCCCTCCCTGAAAAAACTGACTCAGCTGCAGGCATATGTTGTCTGTCCTCCTGTGTGAAAACGGAGGCAAAGAAGTCATTTAGCCGCTCAGCAATCTCCTTGTCTTCGCTGATTTTCCCTTTCTGACCATTGTCGTCGAGTGGCCCAACTGCTTTTCTAGTTGGGTTCCTGCTTCTGATGTACTTAAAGAAGTTTTTGGTTTTTTTAAAAATATTCTTTGCTATGTGTGCCTCAAAATCTCTCTTGGCTTTCCTGACTGTTGCTTTGCATTTAGTTTGCCAGAGCTTGTGTTCCTTTCTGTTCTCCTCGGTAGGAAGAGCCTTCCATTTCTTAAATGAGTTTTTCTTCTTTCCAATCACATCTTTTACTTCATTTGTAAGCCATACTGGTGTCCTTTTGGACTTTCCATGCCTCTTTCTTTTTATTGGAATGCATTTTAGTTCGGCCTGTTTTAAGGTATTTTTAAACAGTTTCCAAGCATTTGGAGGGATTTGATTTTTTTTTTATCTGCTCCTTTTAGTTTGTTCTTTACAATTTTTCTCATTTTGGTGAAATTCCCTTTGTGAAAGTTTAATGTCTCTGTGTTAGTTTTCACTGACAGTTTGCTATCCAAACTTACATTGAAGGTTATTGTGTTATGGTCACTGGTACCTATGGGCTCAGCTACAAGGACATCTTGAACGAGATCTTGTTCATTAGTTAGCACCAAGTCCAGGATCCCCTTTCCCCTGGTTGGTTCCATGACCATCTGCTCAAGGGAATAATCAGCTAGCATGTCGAGGAACCTTGTCTCTCTTTCATGTAGAACAAGAATTTGGCCAATCTATTCGGGGATAGTTGAAGTCCCCCATTATGACTAATGTATTTCTTTTTGAGGCCTGTTTAACTTCATTTTCCAGATAGCAGTCTGCCTCTGGAGTTTGGTTGGGAGGGCGATAGCAGATCCCTAATGCTAGATTAGTTTTTTGTCCTGGGACTTTTACCCACAATGTTTCTGTAGGTGAGTTTGAAATTTCTTGAATATATCCACCCTGACATTAACTGGCATATATAATATTTTTAGTCCTAAATCCAGTTGTTAGCCTCAACTAGAACAGATCTTTTGAACTATGACTATGCTAGCCTGTGTGCTATGCTAAAATGATTATGGGTATTCCTATCTGCAACGTAACTTTTCCAAATTGTTCACTAGATACTCCCTCCAGGAAATTTAGATTCTCCCTTCATAGGCAGGCAGGTGGGGAAACACATAGCTGAGCCAGATCGCCTTTGAAGCATGCAGGCCTTGTAACAATTTTTCAAGATTACTATGAGTAATCCGAACTGATGTTTTGCTAAATATGTGATTTTTTTCCCTTTGAAAACAGGGCTGCATATTAGCCTGTGTATGTTCTCTCTGGTGCCAATCTTGTAAGACAGCTCCATCGCTCTAAACAGACATCACATAGGATGTCACTGTCACTTCCTTCTAGAACTTCCAAAAATGCCTCCAACCTTAAAGGGCTTATCAGGCAAATTGGACTTAATTCAATCTGAAATGCACTAAAGTGCTTGGAATTCCTTTTAAAAAATATTAAATGATGATCATGCAAAAAAAGTTTAATTCATTGTGTTTCCAAGTGTCTAGTAATTCTTCCCCTCAATGAATTTTCACTCCAGTCCCTAATTTCAAATGTTGCAATAACTTAAAATTTCAGATGAACATTTAGAAATACAGTTTAGATATCCAAAGAAATTGGGCAGACAGGTTGACCAAGCAAATTCAACATCACTAATAGATGAATTCTAGATGTGAATTATTTGAAATTTCTCTCTTTCTCTCCAATACTTGAAATATGCAGGCAAATATTGGGGAGGCACAGTTCCTATTTGGTGGTGTAAGCCTCCCCGCTCCATAAAATATATCTTTGATTTTAACCTTTCTGCAATATTTATTAATGGTTCTATATGAAGTGCAAATGTAGCCTATTATTCCCCTAGAGTTGCATACAATAGTGGACAGCTTTTATTTTTAAATGTTAAATAAGGGAGCATTAACTGTCCCATAGTTTGTGGGTGGTGATTTGATGGAGGGGTTGACAGAGTTTAAGGATTAAGCAAAACACACTCAGTAACTGGGAGACAAGTGGGATATGAATCAGAGATGAATAAGGGGGGCAATCTTTGCTTTGTTCTTAGAGTGCTTAAGAGGAAGTGCCTCGCACTTCTTCATTGTATCTTCATTTAGAATGCTGCTTTTTATGATACTTTTTGGGCATCTTCCCACATCAGGAGTAGGGGAAGATGTTAGCCAAAGCTCTGCTTCAACAATGTTACCAATGCCATTGGTACTTTGGATGTTTTTTTAAAAAAAATTAAGCTGAAATATAGCCTACAGCACAAGTGACATTTATGAAAGTTAAACATACTGTATGAGCAATGGAAGATGGGGCTGCCACCATATGCAGCACCTTTAAGCACTGCCACACCCCAAATAAGACCACTGTCTTACTACAAACAACCCCTGAAAATTATAACATTTTGTTGTTGCCATCTTCCTACAAACTTTGGAGGAAGCTTCTGTTCCCCACACCAATTCAGGGAAAACGGTATCCCACAAGAAGGTGATTGCAATCATGTCTCTGTTTCCCCAAATGGAAGAATCTATATGGACAGAAGCAAACATTGGCAGGGGGTTAGTTCCATATTGGTGGGTTATTTAATCTTCTTTGATTTTTAATCTGTACTTTAAAGGACATTTTTAAGGTGCTAGACCAGGTATGGGCAAACCCAGGCCCAGGGGCCGGATGTGGCCTCTTGGGCTCTTTTCTCAGGACCTCCTCTCTATCACCATCATATCATTCTTCCCTTTGTCCTTTCCTCCCTCTTTCTCCTTCCCTTCCATCCTTTCACCTTTCCTCCCTCCCTCTCTTTCCTTCCTCCTTCCCTCCCTCCTATACTTCCCTTTCTCCCCACTCCTGCTTTCCCTTCCACCCTTTCCCCATTCCCTTCCTTACCTCCCTTTCATCCTTCCTTCCTTCTCCCTTTCCTTCCTCCTTTCCTTCCTTCCCTTCCTTCCCTTCCACCCTTTCATCCTTCCCTTCCTTCCCTTTTGTCTTTCCTTCCTTCTTTCATCCCTCCTTCCCTCTCTCCCTCTTTCTCCTTCCATCCTTCCATTCCTCCCTTTCATCATTCCTTCTTTCTCTCTTTCCTTCCTCCTTCCCCTCCTTCCTTCCATCATCAGGCAGCCAGTCCTCCTAGCAGGGAGTGCTAGCATGTGGCCCCCAAGTTAGAAAGTTTCCCCGTGCCTGTGCTAGACCCTACACCCACTGTAGTTTCGGCATCTTGGATAACTACCTTAAGCCAGACTGAGAGAGGCATCTACACCGTAAAATCCATGCAGTTTGACTTCATCTTCATTGCCATAGCTCAATGCTATGGAATCCTGAGATTGTAGTTTGGTGAGGCACCAATAGTCTTTGGTAGAGATACGTAAAGACCTTGTAAAACTGCAACTCCCAGGATTCCATAGCATTGAGCCAAGGCAGTCAAAGTGTCAGACTGCATTTATTCTAATCAGATCCAGGGCTGATTAATCACCCCACTGACATGAAAACCAGAGAGGCTGGATTGGGCAGTAGTGGCATTTAAACCAGCATCCCATAAATCATGAATGGTGGAGATATGCATTAACTATGGAAGGTAACAATATTCAAAGAAACTTTTTTAAACTGTGCCTGCACTTCTATAGAAAAAAAAACCATGTGTAATGTTTGTGCAGAAATACCAGTAATTGCCAGCTACAGCATTTTCTGCTTACAAAGCAACACTCTCCTTGCAGAAAATAAAGACTGGCATGCTATTCAATAAAAACAATATGTAACGGCAGTTGGACTTTAGAGGCATCTTCAGTACTTCAAGCCACTGGTGAACTGCAGGGGTGTGCCCAGGGAACTTCTGGCTGACAAAAAGTAGGCACCAGATACTCATTTGGAGTGAAGGCTGTCCCTTTTCACCAAGCATACAGCCACAGCGGGAATTATACTTGGGTGCAGCCTATACAGCCAGTTGGCAGACAAGAGGTTGAAGCTGTACCCAAAGCAGCCCCCCTTCAGGAGCTGCTGTCCACCTGATAGGATGTGGGAAAAGAGGGGACAGCCTCATTCCCCATAGATGATGACATAAGTACAATGGTGGAGATTTATATTCTTGACAGCATGTTTAATAGACAACAAGGCCTTGTATAACACAAAAAGTGCTGGCTAATTGAGCAATGGCATCATGTAGACTTCCTACAAAAACAGAGTGAACAAAAATAATGGTCTAAACAAATGGCTAGCATGGACCTGCTACCACCAACACATGTATAATAAAGCATAAAGCATCACCAGACTTGTTAGCTTACAAAATATTTATGATTTTATTTATTATTTATTTAATTTGTTTTTATCTTGCCTTTCTTCCAATGCAGGGACTCCAGGTGGCTAACAGCAAAGGTGTCACAATACAAATTACAAACAGACCACATTTATTAAAATGTGAATATGAAAATTAAAAGGCAATTAAATATTTTGTGTCATGAAGCATAAAAATTAAAATTCAATTAAAACTACATTTAAAAGCAGCACAGCCCCGCTCTTATCCCACTCTCCCCTATCCCCAGCAGCTTGCCTCTCGTCATTCCCTAAATGACTGGTGGCAAAGGTATGTTTTCACCTGCCTGCAAAAGGCAAGCAGGGATAAAATTGTTGCTGCACCTATGAAACTTTAAGCGTGTAACACCTTCAGCTGCAGCTCTTATGAGAATAAGTTAATATCTACAGTCAAATCTGGAAGGATTGGAAGATTAAAGTAGAAGTATATTGGATTCACAAAATCTTTGGCAGTTCTTATAAGATCAAGTTGACTTATACACTTTCCACTGATCAAGGCAATTCCCTGAAGATCCTCACTCATATCTTCTAGAAGTAGATAAAAATTAAACCAAGTGAGCAACTACATTTCAAAATGTGTGATTTGCATAATATTTTAAGGAATGTAAAATTCAGACTTTGGAATGATATGAAATGTTTCAATATTATTTTTATATGTGCAAAGTAAACATAACCCTGTAACAATAAAGGGTCAAGGTATTGTTCATTTGTTTCTCACCCCAAGTTATAGTTTACTCCTATGTTCATGTTCTAAATATCAACAGAGGTAAATCATGCCATGTGGATCTATTTGTCTTTGTGTAGATGCATTCGTTAAGATTGCTAAGCCAGAATCAGCCTTCACAGATTTTTCTGAGTATGAGCGACAACTTCAGACCAGTCCAGCCTCTCAACAATCGATGTATTCGAACAAACATCAACTTTAGTTTACAAGGCAAAGATTGCCCAAACAATAGAGCACAGAAGCTACAATATAGAGGTAGGTTCCAGACTGTGTGCATATTGTGAAAGGAGTGTTTTGACAATTTTGTAGAGTCATTGTCTTGCAACCAGATATGTGAATATAAGGTGGGAGTTTCCATTTCGCTTGGGAAATAGATGCTCTCTGGGTTTAAACCTAAAACTGAAAGAAACTGTCTAAAGTGCTGATCCCTAACTTCCAAAATTAGATTCAGCACCTTGGATAACTTCTTTAATATTCAAAATAAAACACAGTTTTATTAAAATTAAAATAAACAGGTCTGATTCATTACTGTACTGACATGGAAACTAACAGCTGCAACCATGTACCAGATTATGCATCTATCTAGACTAGGATGGTCAACTCTGACAGATACCTTGCCCCTAGGATCGCAAGCAGAAATGTGAAAATGTGCTTTTCTACTGAACTCTGTTTCTTTCCCCAAACATTCTCAACAGGCCTCTAAACATTTGGAAAAATATGATGGAAAAATATAATGTGACTTGAAGGTGATACAAGAAGTCATATATTTAGGTTGGGTTGAAGGACTTCTTCAAACTCCTTCAAATCCAGTTGCTAATCCTAATTGGAGTAGACCCATTGAATCAATGGGATTTACATGAGTGATCACATAACATTCAGAGGTTTATTCAATGTGTCTGTGCTAGGTGGGAATAAAATTTAGGTTTAGGCCAAAGAGTTGAAAACAAATGTACTTAAAAAGCTGAATGGCTACATCAGGTAAACTATGTCTCCTAAAATTGCCTCCATAACATATACCATGGGATAACTAGACAAATTCTCTCTTGAAGTACCGGCATTTTGCAAGCAAAAGTCAAAGGCCATCTGCAAGTTGTGGCTGAATTTAAAATACTTTTGTTGTGGCATACTTTTGTTGTGGCTGAATTTAAAATTCAAGGAGAAATGAAAGCAGCAGCACTTGGACAGCAGAGAAAGTGAAGTTACTGCATCCTGTGTGTTTTAATTACAATCCTACTAGAGGTAGTCCTCCTTCATGTCCCTAACTTCATGTAATGGTAACAGATTGGAGAAATAATCATTCAATCACTAGACTGCAGAAACTGGACATCTACACTCTGATGTTACAAAGTTTGGCATCAAGTCAGTTATTTGACAATGACGGCATCTGAATTTCTAATAACCTAAGCACAGAAAAGAAATTTGTTGTCGTGGTGTATCCCACAAAAATATCAACTTCACACCTCCCAGGACTGGTAACAGGAAAAGCACACTTTCCCCCACAGATCCACACGTTTCTGCTTTACTTAATCAAGAAGAATGTGTGAAATATGTATACTAGTAAAGTTGTGAAAAAATATGCATATGTGCAGCAAAATAAAAGTCTCACAACCCAGTTTCAAACTGAAATGGGACAAGAATGCCAGTGGGCTTCTAAAAAGTGCAACAAAAGTGAAGCTTTATTTATTTGGTGTCAAAAGGATTGCATAATTTCACTTGGGAAATAGGTCCTCTCTGGGTTTAAACCTAAAACTGAAAGAAACTGATAAAATAGAAGGAACACAAGCAGCTAACTAATTGTAGACCAAAACCGGGCAACAATGACCAAAGCTTGAAACAGTTCTTCCTCTGTGCATGAGACAGGGCCTTGTGAACAAGCATACATGTGCTGCGTTCTTTGTTCTGCTCCACAGTCACAGAAGGTGGAGGGTTCTTTTAGGAAGTGCCATGTAGCCACTTCCGAGGCTGTTAAGGGAAGTGAAGCTGATGAGGTTTTTTATATCACCAGATAAACCATAGGAAAAGACAGCTTAATTTTTTTAAACATACTACATAACAAAAATGTTTATTTATTTTTAATTTTATTTATACCCCGCCACCATCTTTCCTAGGGGACTTGGGCAGCTTACATGAGGCCAAGCCCAACGACAGTTAAAAGGAGGAGAAAAGAGAACAGGAAAATACAAGGAAGAAGATTATGTTAAAGACATAAGCACTCATAGGCTTCACTGACACATGTGTTATGTTACTTTGGGACCATTTTGGGAGTTGGTATTTTCTTCTTCCCTCAGCAGTTCCTGTCCCACAAATGTACTGAACATCCAGGTCCAGGATAGGTTTGGGTGCACATGACAGTATCTTTATGACTGTCATCCTGTCTGGCTCAGCACAGCATAGGTCCACATGTAGATAGACACTAAGCAGAGACATAATTTTTATTTATTTATTTGCGGTATTTATATACCGCCCTTCTCAACTCTGAAGGGGACACAGAACAGTTCACATAAGACAACCACCCCTGACTGACTGCTTTGTGGGAGAAGGCAGGATCACAAAAACATTTCCCTGTAGCCAGATGTGAACATGATTATTCATTTTAACCATTTCCAAAACTATCTGGCGTTTTTAATTTCATTTACTGGGATCCCTGAATCTTGGGGAAAGCAGTTGAGGTTTCTGGGATTTGAAGTCCAAAACACCTGAAGGCCTATTGTTGAGAATCACTGATTTATTGGACTTTATTTCAGCTTTCTCCCAAGATGATTTCCAAGGTGGCTAAATGATATCAGCACTGAGATCCCACAGTGTCCTCCAGAGATCTCAATATGCTGTAATCAGTTCATGTCCACCCATGGGGATGTAGCCAGATGCTTCTCCAGTCCTGCCTTTTCCTATAAATATAACTCATTCATGTACAGCCGCATGACTGGAGGAGCTTGGGGATCCATAAGAAATCAGCAGGCATCGAGCAGTTATTTCCAGTACAGAAACCAGCCTGGGAGCGTTACAGTATTCTTAATAGAGGAGTGGAAGGGGGAGGGAGGGACTATTTCTTAATAGTTGGCCTAATCTCTGTGTTCTAGGTGCTGTATAGAAAATGCTTAAAGAAAAGGTCTGGGTGCCATTGTGGAAAACTATTTGTTGTTGTTTCTTTCAGTAAATGAATGGCTCCTCAAGTGATTAAGAGAAAAGCAGGAAGAACTCATAACCTCAGTGGAATGCTACTACTGTGAAATTGACGTGATTCAGAATGCCGCAGCCTCATTCAGTTTTGGTCTTTGTACTTCATAGATGGCAGACACGCAACTGTGCTCCTACACAAAAGGAGGTCAAGTTGGGAATTCAGCTCAATGAAAATTATTCATGTGACCGTTCATAACAAACAAACAAAACAAAAATGGACAATATCTCCTGTTAACCTGATTACAATTTTGATACTGTTTTCCTGAAACTACTATAGCTCACAAACAAAAGACTTTTCAGACTTTGTACATATCCAATTCCTCTGCTGTTCCCCTCCTCTCTCCCTTCCTGTCCCATCACCCTCCCCATTAAAAAAAGGTGGTTCACTACCACAACCAAGTGGATTTGTGTTCTGTGTGCCAAGTAATCCTTGGGAAGCTCTCATTGTATCACTCTCATTCCTGGTTACTGGCAAAGCAGAACTAGAAGATTGTAAGGGAAACTTATTTCTGGATCATGATCCTTCTGTTTATTTAATAATGGACAGAAATGAGATAAGTATTGTAAATAGATCACTGAAGAATAATAAAGGAAATTGAAATATTTTCCCCTCATCACATATCTGTAGTAGGAACTGCCAAGACTGAATTTAATCCATTTTTCTGTTTCTTGTTTTTCAAAGATCATACATTGTGTTTGGTTACTGTTAACAATTCAATAAATGTGTTCAACAAATTAATTTACCACACTTGTTTTGGTTTACTTTTTTTTCTCCCCAAAGTGAAAAGGTTTTACATGAAGCACACAGGGCCCTAAATTTATTTTGTTTTGCTTCGCTGAAAACAAGAATACATGTAAATAAAATAGCACAACTTTAATCCCAGTATATGTATAATCAAAAATAAAGCTTATTATAAAATACTATAAAATGGCTTAAACCTCATACAGGCTATAATTAACTGAGCCAAAAGAATGCTTTGCTCTTTTTCTTTCACCCCACATTCTTCATCTAGAAAATGAAGACCATATCAACCAATTTCTCCAAATGTTCTCACCAGTCTTCTCCCACAATGCCTTGCAACAATGCTAGGTCTGAGTGGAGAATTTCAAGGGGCCATGTACAAACATCATTAGGTCATGGCATGCCCCTGGAATGAAAGTCGGCAGCTAATATTCATTTATCCATATTCTGAATGAAGCACATTCTAAACTATTGGACCTAAATCACCAGCATCATTGGTTTCCTGCATTGACTTGTTCAGGTTCTTTAACGTTTTTCCCTCAGTGTGAATAGCAACAAAGAGTTTGGTAGAATTATCTACCTATATATGGAAGGCCACAATCATATAGAGTCTTTGTTGCTATTCCTATAGAAGAGAAGAGTATGTTGACATGTCCTCCTTCATACTTTACCTTAAGCTAGGCATTCCAGCTTGAAGATGAATTTACTTTTTGTAGGCTGAGTAGGGTCACAGTGTGGAACTGGAATAGAAACACGATTTCATAGGCACTGTCCAATCGCCACAGTTTGCATATCTGAGCAAGGAATCTCATAATTCCATCAAAGTTCTTGCATTGTTGGGGAAATATGATGCCACTAAAAAGGAAGTGTCTCCTTGAGAAAAGGCATCTGGATATGATCCCATTCTGGACAGCCCTATAACCACAAACCTCCTTGTCGCTTTCTGAAACCATTGTTGAAGCCTACCAACTTATTCATGTATGAAGTCTATGATTTCTCTTGAGATCTGATCAAGTCAAAAGTAGTTGCTTTTGGGCTGGATATTTTTAAAATATTTTAATGATCATTTACTGTGTTTGGTTACTGGCAAGAACTCAATAAATGTGTTTCATAAATTAATATTTCCTCGTGTGGAATTTTGAATGCCTTATTTAGAAAGCAGTCTCTGTCCTCCCAATCAAACTTTTTTTCTTCCATCTACCACACACACACACACACACACACACACACACATGCCTATCTTTTTCTCTTACACACAACCCTCTTTCCCCAGGATCTATATTGCAAAGAGTCAGGGAGACCTGAGTGGTCAAATCACAGGAAAGTCAAATACAATCTGTATTACACAAAAATAAAGATATTGATGGGGTTTTTTTTACAGAGGAGAAAATAAAACAGTAGTGATTGGCATAAAATTTGTTGGGCATAAACTACAATGGGGAAAATAATCTGTACCATGTTTGGTGAACAAGGAAGGTTTATTTTTAAATAGAAAATGGCTGGTATTCTGCTTGGTACTTGTGTCTTTGAAAATGGCCTTATGTATGCACAAAACTCAATGGAGTAGTTTTTCGATATCCATATTCATTTAGAGGGTGATGTGACAGAAGTAGGGGGAGCAGGAATCGTGTTTAGGAAAAATAAACAGCCATTTGGCTGAGGCTGATGACAAAATGATGGAGGACGAGCAAAGCTGTTGGAGCTGGAGCCCTTACTCATACTGCTACTATTCCTTCTACTATTCCTCTATTGGAGCTAAGTTAGTTTTTTTTATCTACTGGTGAATCTAAGATACCATTGAATCTAAGGTGTGTTTTTGAAGACCCTTAAATGAGAAGAAGTGTGCCATAGATTCAGTGAAATATGGTAATTTAAAAAGAGAAATAGCATGCTCCACATTTTAAATGCTTTTTCTGTCTAGCACAGATTTCTAGAACATCTGATGGGCAACCTAACTCAGTGTCATGAAGCTAAATGGGCTTTTGCACATGACTGTCCACCTACTTCCATCCTGACCCTTGATTTTTTTGGAACATATTTAAGGAAAGAAGACTCAACAAAGAACAGCCCTATGCTTACATCAGGCATGATCCTCAGTTTGTTCTGACATCCCTTTTGGCATCAGTGTCATCTACATCTCTGCCAATATGCAGACAGCACAACCTGTGCTTACTCCCACTATTATCATAATTAGCTATACAGACCAGCAGGAACCAGAGGAGGCTGGAGACATATGTGGGTACATGGGACTTAGGTTGAAACACACTGTGAAATATGTCCAACCAACAAATAACGGAAATATTACTTATACACCCTTGGAGATGTGGCAATTCAACCTAAATGTTTGAGCTGGTGTGCTGGTTTACAAAACTGAAAAAAGTTGCAGCAAATATATTAACCTAATCCCACTTTAGCAACTGTCATTGTGTGATTAGGCTATTGAAACTATTCAGGCATATTTTCTGATTATTATGTTCTTCACTGTGAGGACAACTCTTTTTTCATTACAGACAAGCTTGACAACAATTTATTTATGGATAACTGACTACAGCAGGGGTGGGCAATTATTTTTTCCAAGGGGCCACATGAGAGCCAAAAAATATTATGGAGGGCCGTACCTAAAGGCGGAACTACATGCTAATCTACATAATTTATTTATTTATTCATTTACTATATTTACTATATGTTACACATCATTAATATTAACATATTAATATATTAAGAAATATTTATATATTATTAGTATTAATATCATAATTATTATATTATAGTGTATATATATAGACATTATAATATTGAAATTATAATATAACATTATATTATATTATTTATTATATTATTATATTATTTATATTATTATAAATATATTATTATATTATGCCTGCCGGGACCCTTAGGAGGGCCGGATAGAATCGGCCAAAGGGCCACATCCGGGCCCCGAGCCATAGTTTGCCCACCCCTGGGCTGCAGGCACAAACAGCTTGTAAAGAATTGTTTGGCTTTGCATATAAGCACTGGCAACTTGTCAAGTAGGGAAGGGGATCCTTTTTTCAGCCTAGGTCAACTTCCAGTTTGGGAAGGCTTTCCAGAGGCAACCCAAGTGAGGGATCAGTGATGGGGAAGGAAGCTCAAGGTCACAAAGTTGGGCAAAAGCATAGGGGCAGATGTATTTCTTACCAATATAGTCATTCTCCTACCATGCATACATATTATTATTTTATGCCATTTTTGCATAAAAGTGCAAAAAATGTGCTATTATTTAAAATTTAGAGAAAAAAAGAGGGAGCAGTCCTTGAGTGACTGCTTCAGCCAGCCAATTCGTGACTGGCTCCTCCCCTCGGCCCACATTCCTGTCCTTCTCTTCTTCCCCTCCCTCCCATTCACTACTGGAAAGCAAAGCATCATGCCAAGGGTCTAGGGTGGAGTGAGTGGAAGAACAGATATAGAAAATGAGGTCGCATAGTTTCACCTCCCTGCCTACTCCCCCTGTGTCTCGGGCTCTTCATTGAGTTGAGTGATAAACCCGGCTTTCGGATTCAACTCAATGAAGAGCTATAGGCACAAGGGGATGAGCACAACTTAATGCCATTGGTAAGACTTGCCTCTTCCTACGCTAGACAATGTGTATGCAATGAGAATTCTAGGCTTGTGACCACTTGCAAATACATTGCTGCTGTTTACCTTTTAAGTGGCATGAAAAACAGAATTATACCATGGGAAGATTATGTGATAAATGTCTAGAAACCAATTTTTGGTTTGAAAAAAACACAGTGTGATAATTGTATAAGCTTGCATCTTATAATCATAGAATTGGAAGAGACCACAAGGACCATACAATCCAATCGTATCCTGCTATGCAGGAGTACACACTCAAAGCACTCCCAACAGATGGCCAGCCACCCCGCCTCTGTTTAATACCCTCAAAGAGAAGAATCTACCACCGTCCGAGGCAGCATATTCCACTATTGAACAACAGAAGGAGTCTCAATACTTCGAGTCTCACTCAAACACACTTTTGTGTGCTTGAAGATGTTCTCCCTTCCTTTCCTCCATTTAGTGCCATCCCTACATTCTTAGTTGCCTTCACAAACTGTGTGCAGTCCGTTACTGAGTGGATGATGAGAGTGGTGGTTGGAGAAGGCACTCTTTCTTAAAATATGGGTGGCCTGCACTCCACCTGGAAAGTCAAAAATCAGATAGTCTCCCTTATGTTTTACCCCTTCTTGCCATTTACACTAATTAAATAGAAAAAGAAGTACAGATAATAATGAAATTTTGTTTTTCCCACTTGCGGATATCTAGCCCATGTGTGCGCTAAAAATGTGATACTGAGCATTTGTTAAAAGAAGGCCACACTGGGTAGGGCAACCTTCTTGTAGTACGAATAATGTGCAAATTGGATGTTATCATATTCTTTCTCTGATTTGAAGGTACTCCATATGATATGTGCATGCGCACACACACACGAGCCGATATAAGCTCATTGCTCCAACCACTGAACACCTGGCCAAAAAAAGTGTCAGAATAAAGTGGACTTTTTCCTAGATGTGCTAATACCCTCTTTGCAGGGTATTTTGAAAGCAGTTACCACCTGCACACTTGAGCCTTATTCTGTAAATCGGCTATAGATCCAGCCTGAGTCATAATGTCAAACTATAGGAGATGACAAACTCAGCTTCAAGTAGTGGGATTCTGTTAAAAGACATCTGTTCATTATACCATGAGTTTTTCTCACTTCCCTATATTGGAAATTATCATGTTTTGTTTTGTGATTAGTCATTGGGAGGTAAACAAGGGCTTCTTTTCAAGTCTTCCAAATTCCATCAATAACATGCCATCAGCTTCTAAATATAAGGTCAGTTTTATGCAGTCATTTCCCCAGCAATAATAATAATAATAATCTTTATTTGTACCCCGGCCCCTCTCCCCAATGGGGACTTGGGATAAGTCCAGATTTGGTTTGTACTTTGTGAAAATCATTACTCATTATTATATTTTCAATATTCAAAAATTAGACACTGCTAACAGTTGCAAAATGGGAGGGACATTTTCTGCTTTGGCACCCTTTCCCTCTCATCAGAAGGCAGAAAGGGTGGCAGTGTGCAGCAATGCATGTTGTCCCACTGCCCAGACTGTTATCACACAAGAATTTGGGGACGAAAGTACAGGTAGCTCCACTGTGGGAGGCCCTGTCCAAGCCATGAAATAAGTCAGCAAAACAGGGTGTCTTTGCCCCATGTGAAGAGGTCCTAAGATAACTAACTGACTTTCTTATCATTGTGTCCACAAAAAACAGGATGACAGATATTTCTATCAATTGGCACTGAGATTCATAAAATGCAGCTTAATTGTGTTAAATGGCAGTGTAAAAGGGACCTGAGCAACCACCACTACATCAAGCTTTACCAGGCATTGGAGACTCAACATGGAAATACTTGGCACTTCATGGATGTAAGACTGGCAACTGCAACTGCATTCAAACAGGGTGATGGCATGGGAGGTTCTTCCCAAGAGTTCTCCACTTCTGCCTGTTTTTTGCTATGTCAGTACTAATGGGTCTAGAACATAAGAACATAAGAAGAGCCATGCTGAATCGGGCCTCAGCCCATCTAGTCCAGCATTCTGTGTCACACAGTGGCCCACTAGTTGTACACAGGGATCTCTAGCAGAAAGGAGGGCAAAACCCTCACCTGCTCCCGACCCCCACAACCAGTACCGGGAAATCCTGCCTGCCTCCATCAACACAGAGGTGGCACTTGGATGTCCATTTCAGTAACTACTGATTCCCTTGGTATCCATGAATCTGTCTAATCCTGCCTTGAAGCTGTCCAGGCTGACCGCTGTCACAACCTCCTCTGGAAGTGAGTTCCATAACCCAATGACCCTCTGGGTGAAGAAATATTTCCCTTTATTAGTCCTAACTTTCCTACCTTGGAGCTTCAGGGAGTGCCCCCTAGTCCTAGTGTTGTGTGACAGAGAAAATATTTTTTCTCTATTCACCTTTTCTATCCCATGCATGATTTTATACACTTCGATCAAGTCACCTCTTAAACGCCGTCTTTCAAGGCTGAAAAGACCAAGGCGTTGCAACCTGATTTCGTAAGGGAGCTGCTCCATCCCTTGGATCATTCTTGTTGCTCTTTTCTGTACCTTTTCCAGTTCCGTTATATCCTTCTTGAGGTGCGGTGACCAGAATTGTACACAGTACTCCAAATGTGGCCTTACCATAGATTTGTAGAGAGGTAATACAACATTTGACGACCTATTTTCGATTCCCTTCCTGATCATGCCAAGCATAGAATTTGCTTTTTTTACTGCTGCTGCGCACTGGGTAGACATCTTCATTGAGCTGTCCACCAAAACCCCGAGATCCCTTTCCTGGTTTGTCTCGGAAAGCTTTGACCCCATCAATTGGTAGGTGTAGTTGGGGTTCTTTGCCCCGATGTGCATGACTTTACACTTGTTTAGGTTAAAATGCATTTGCCACTTTGTTGCCCATTCACTCAATTTCGAGAGATCTTTCTGGAGCTCTTTACAATCAGTTTCATTTTTAACTACCCTGAACAATTTAGTGTCGTCTGCAAACTTTGCTACCTCAGAATTTACTCCTACATCCAGGTCATTAATGAATAAATTAAAAAGTAACAGTCTAGATGAGTTTGCCTATCATTACATTTAGAGAATCAGTGTGATGTAGTAATTCAGTTGCCAGTTCAGCCACAGAAACCCACTGGATGACCTTGGATGAGTCACATACTCTCCGTCCCTGGAAACTCCATGATTGGTTCACTTTAAGGTTGCCATAAGTCAGAAAAGACTTGAGGGCACCTAACAACAACTACTGCCACTATACTTCTTTCTGCAAAGTTTAGATTTCACTTCTGAAAAGCTTCTCATGCACACACACGAAACAGATGATTGGCTTCCCATTCAGAAACCACAGACACCAAATTAAAGCTGAAACCTTCAGCTCTCAAACATGTTGGCAAAAAAGGCTTACTAACATTACCAAGTCATTAGGTTGTCAAAATATTAAAACAATGAGCAGAGATTTATTGTGTGTTTGAAAATGGTCGGAAAATGTATGAAAGCATTGTAGGACACAGAAGCATGAAGATAAATGTTTGCAAAATATTTACAAAACCAATGGAAAAAAATCCAGAGTGTTTACTTTCCTCCCCACTTCCCCACTTTAAATATATACCCCTTTAATTACAGAATAATACAAAAGCATGAGCAAGTTGATTTCAGTTCCTTGCTTCCTTTCAGGCATAATTTGAAGTGTGACAGCAATGACTAATAAGCAGCATTTTTAGACATTGGGTGCCAACATTTCCCCAAACTGAGGATCCCAATCATTAAACATTTATGCTATGCACCTCTGTGCCATGACAAAACTATAGAAATGAAATTTGGTAAACATTTCATCCAAATGCCATTCTCCCATCTCTAGTGGAGAAAATGTTCCAAAAAACCAGGTTTATTGCTACTCTTCTATTTTAATTCACCCACTGCAGGATGTACACAACAGACTTTCAAAGAGAGACGATCTCTTGTTACAGAAAACACAAGGTGGCATTTCACATTGTTTCTGAAATATGCTCCCACAAACAGTTCTAATGGTTTCAAAAGACTCCAAAAAAAGGCTTCCTTCAAAAAGCCAGATCAGTGTGAAATGCACCAAATGAAAATATAAATGAGGCCTGAACTGTCCCTAGATGCCAAGGTGACAAACGGACACTGTCATACTTTGGACATATCATGAGATGGCAGGACTCACTAGAAAAGACAATCCTGCTTGGAAAAGGAAAAGGCAGCAGGAAAAGACGAAGACTGTATTATATATGGATACACTCAATCAGGGTAGTCATGCCTGCAAGACCTGGGGATCATCTGTTTTGGAGGTCTCTCATTCAAAAGGTTGCTATAAACCTATTTGACAGCAATTAACAACAACAACTATGATTTGTGGTCAAACAGGGCTTATGTAGTTTGCACAAAGGCAAGTGGGGTATGGGGAAGGTTTTCTGAGTCTAGCAAGCTGCACCCATGGTTGGAATACTGTTGGTTAGCCCTCACAAGAGAAGATACACTGAATCAATTGTTGAATGGAGAGTCAACATGTAGGTTTACTAGCAACGGGGCTAAGAATAGGTCTCCTTATCTCAGTTCAGGCAATCTCATTAAATATTGGCACTCTCTCTGTTTTCAAACTTCATTTGTTTATTGGTGGAGAATGGAAGCTAAAATGAAACAATACACATTGTAGTTATGACTGGGGATGTGTACATCTGTTTGCTTCTGCCACCAATATCCACTTTTCCACCTTCGCATCCACCCCAGGCCCACCTCCTTCAATATTCCACAGGGGAAATTATTGGGACATGTGTCATCAAGCAAGATCAGGAAAAAATAATGGGACTTGTGTCATCAAGCAAGATCAGTTAAGGTGATAATGGTCAAGATGATAAAGATTATGAGGAAGCAGCTGGGAGAGCTGCAAAAGTTTACTTTTGACTGAATCCACTGATGAGAGCAAGATTCCCTCGTCCTCTTCCTTCTTTATGAGTGGCGTTCAAATTACTTTTGCACTACAAAGTCAATCTGATACAATTAAAGTAAGCTGATTTATTTATTTATTTATTTATTTATTTATTTATTATTGGGACTTCTTAACCGCCGACTCCCAGGGGCTCGCGGCGGCTCACAAGAACCAATGGCACAGCGCCATGAGTTAAAAGCATAAAACAATTAAAACAAATTAAAACAAGCAGTACAATTAAAACAGGCAGCAGCAATACATTCAGCCGGTGAGTATCTAACATGGCCTACTCTCCGAGGCCTGCCTAAACAGATAAGTTTTGCAGGCCCGTCTAAACGGGTAGGTCACTCAAACTCTGACTTCGGCCGGGAGGGCGTTCCATAGCGTAGGAGCTATCACTGAAAACGCCCTCCGGCGGGTAGATGTTAAATGGGCTGACCTCGCGGATGGAACTACTAAGAGGTTGGCCTCTTCGGACCGCAGTGATCTCGCTGGGCAATATGGGGTAAGACGGTCCCTCAGGTACGCTGGCCCCAGGCCGTGAATGGCCTTGAAGGTAAGAACCAGCACTTTGAAGGCTCAATAGGCAGCCAGTGCAGATCCTGCAAAATTGGTGTTATTCGGCAACCTGCTGGAGCCCCAGACAGGAGCCGGGCGGCAGTGTTCTGCACCAGCTTGAGCTTCGGATCGACGACATAGGCAGGCCAACGTAGAGCGCATTACAGTAATCTAGCCTCGAGATGACCGTGGCTTGGATCACCGTGGCTAGGTCGCTCCGGGAGAGGTAGGGGCGAGCCTCCTTGCCTGGCGGAGAGTGGAAAAAAGCAGCCTTGCTAGCCATGGAGACCTGGGCCTCCATGGTTGGCTGGGAGTCCAGGTGGACACCCAGGCTCTTCACTGACGGGCGCTGGATGCAGCGCCGCACCATCCAGGGTCGGAAGCCGCCCCCACCCCACCAGGCGACCCAGCCACAAGATCTCCGTCTTCGCCGGATTCACCCTCAACCTACTGGCTCGCAGCCATCCAGTAACGGCTTCGAGGCAATGTTGGAAATTATCGGGGACGGACTCCGGCCTGCCCTCCATCCTCAGAATGAGCTGGGTGTCATCAGCGTACTGGTGGCAGACCAGCCCATAACTCCGCACCAGCTGTGCAGCGGCTGCATGTAGATGTTAAATAACAGAAGGGAGAGAATGGCCCCTGAGGGACTCCACACACTAATGGGGAGCCCTCGGAGACCACCCGCCCCTCCTCACACGCTGGGACCGCTGGTGGAGGAAGGAGGCCAGCCATTTAAGGGCCGTCCCCTCACTCCAGCCATGGCCAGGCGGTGGATCAAAGATTGTGGTCGACCGTGTCAAACGCTGCCGTGAGGTCCAATAACACGAGCAGCGCAGACCCGCCTTGGTCGAGCTGGCAGCGGAGTTGATCTGTGATGGAGACCAGGACCGTCTCCGTCCCATGCCCTGAACAGAAGCGGACTGGAAGGGGTCTAACCATGCCGTGTCATCTAAGAAGGACTGCAGCTGCTCCATTACTGCCCTCTCAACCACCTTGCCCAGGTACGGAAGGTTCGATGCCGGGCGGTAGTTGGAGAGGAACCGCAGGGTCAATGATGGTTTCTTCAGCACTGGAGCTACCACCGCCTCTTTTAAGCACTCTGGAAAGACTCCTTGCTCAAGGGAGCTGTTAATGACATTCAACAGAGGCCCACGTAACCCCTCAGGCAAGATCTAACAAGCCAGGAGGGGCACGGGTCGAGGGAGCAGGTGGTAGGGCGGGCTGCAGTCACAATCTTATCAACGGCATCTGCGTCCAGTGGCCGAAACCGGTCGGGTGGGCCCGGCGGAGGGCCACGAGTCTCTAGCTCTCTTACTGTATCAACTGTGGCCGGAAGGTCGGCGGAGGCTCAGTATCTTGTCTGTGAAAAAGCTCTGAAAAGCACCGGCAGTGAGGGCCTGATCACTATTTTTTTTGGGACGGTAGGGACCGTCGTCAGCGATCGAATTACCTTAAACAATTGGGCCGGGCGTGAGCTTGCAGACGCTATCAAGGCAGAGAAGTATTCATTTTGGCTGCCTTGACCGCATGCTCATAAGCCTCTTTAATTAGCTTATAAGCTGATATTGAGGCTCCGTCACGGAGTTTCCGCCACTCGCGCTCTAGCCGTCTCTTTTCCCGCTTCATGGTCCTGAGGTCCCCTGTATACCAGGGGGACCGATGATTGCGGGTCGGAGAGGGCGCCTGGGAGCAATCTCGTCAAGAGCTGTTGCCAGAGAGGAGTTCCAAGTTTGGACCAGCTCATCGACTGAGGCGCTGACAGACTCCAGATCCTCAGAGCATTCAGGAACCTTTCGGGTTCCATAAGTCTCCTTGGGCGAACAAAAATCTGTTCGGCGCCCTTGCATGGGGGGGGGGTGGTTGCTCCACCCGGATACTTAGAGCACAGTGGTCCGACCATGGAACCTCTATTACAGAGGCTAGGTCCACTTGAACCCCTGCGCTGAACACCAAGTCGAGAGTGTGTCCGGCCGAGTGTGTGGGTCCCGAATTACACAGGGAGAGGCCTAATGCCGCCATGGTCGAGATTAGGTCCGCGGCTGCAGGTGAAACAGAGGCTGTGTCGGCGTGGACATTGAAGTCCCCCAGAGTGATAAGCCTGGGAAACCTCAATGCCCACTCCGACACAGTCTCAAGCAGCCGCGCCAGGCTCTCCGCCGGTGCGCTAGGCGCGCGGTACACCAGCAGGATCGCCAGGCTCTCCGGGGACTCCCACACCAGACCAGATGACAAAAGGGCAAAGCGGGAAGAGGAGAGGGGAAACTGGGACATTTTTAAAGCAGCTGAAAAAGTGAGCTGAATCAGGACAGATGGGGAATATGCATTCCAAGCTCCATTCGCTTTTTTGTTTTGTTTTGTTTTTTCATTTTGTTTTTATGGGCCACCATCTGTCCTTTTCTTACCTTTTTCCCCCTTCCAAATACATGAATATGTGCGCACATGTTTTAAATTGCATCCATTCCTTAAATGCATCCCCTACAAACTAAAGCATGTTTAAGTTGTGGAATCTATGTGTTTATTGATACACATTTTTCTCAGTAGCCATCTGTCAACAGGAGGACTCCAGAATGCCAATTATACCCACCCACCCGACAGTCCTCAGGAAGTGAGGGCCAAACTAAGCCTATTGAGATTTAGATAATCAGCTTCTTCTCACATCCTTAACTACAATGTCAGTTTGTCGGTGCATAAGTGATGGCAAAGATAATTATGTCCCAGAGTAAGCTCCATGGAGCTCTCTGTCAATTAGAAGCTCATCTTCAAAAAAGAACTAAACCCATAAATATTTGTAAATAGGCCCTATGGTTACTTCCCCAACAAAGAGCCTCTGAGGCCTCATTTGTGTTTTGTTAATCACTGAATGGAATTTTGTCTTCTGAAAGTTGTCACCATCTGCTTGATCAAATGAAGCAACAAACTAATACATATATCAGGACCAGAACTACCAGATGTCTTAAGAAGTTGCTTCACGCATTAACTGAGTTCATCACAATTATAACTAGAAGCTACCAAGAACGATGTAGATGTTGGCAACATTAATTTGTTTATCAGCATGTTTGCATTTTTAGTATGATCTCATATAGTCTAAATCCACCTGCATCTGAGATGAAGAGTATAATCTCTCAATCCTCTGAAAATTCACACATATAAATGCATACTTTTTCACTTCCCCAGGTGGAAAAAAACCCAGCACTGGACATTTCTAGCTACGTTGTCTTCTGAGGATCAAAACAGACTTTAAGTAGAATGTGGATTGTTTGTAATTACCACATTTTATTGATTAATAACACTGTCCAACACACCTTTGGTACCTCAAATGTTATAGCCTTGTTTCTGGATATGTTTGACTTGCTGATTCCAAAAATGGCAGCAGTTTCCCCCTATCAGCTCTAGTTTTTGAGATACAGAAATGTGTAATCTACTAGTTGCCATTTGTTCACCCATAGAAAATCATGATAATCATATCTAAGAAACTAGAGCTAATGTGGTCCATCTAATGCAATTTTCTGAATTAGTGCCCCAAATAACTCCAGAAACAAGCCTGAAAACCAAGACACCAAAATTGTTTTTTATAGGGCTGTGTAATTGAATTTAGTCAGTGATGTGTGTCTCAGCAATCAGGCTTGCAGAGTAAACCTTTGATTACCTTCTAATGACCAACTACAAAAGAAAATATGCTAAATGCAAATTAGAGTACACAAGGAAAAGCATGTGCTATAATAGACATGTTTCACCACTTAAGGGAATGTAATGTGTATCAGGAGTATTTTTCTAGTTTGATCTTCTAAACTTCAGCCTCTGCCAATAGTTCACAGTTATTACGAAACGTAGTACAGCAAAGTGGGAGTGTGCAGCCATCCAGATGAGATAAGGCATGCCTTCCACTATTGCCAAATCAGGCAGGACAACCATGGCTGGTTCTGTTTCTCTGCTAGTCTTAAAGCATCCCAGATACCCTTTCTCCTGGTCCACATGTCACAGCTACAACAATTACTTTGCACTTAATAGGAAAAGAGAAGGGTAGAAATCAAAGTCTTGCCCATCCTGTAATGGTCAAGCAAGAACTAAAGAAGGAGGCACTGAAGTTCTGTGAGGTTTGCTTCAACCAATGCTGTGATTCTAATTGTTTATTTTGGGGAACAAACAGAGACTTTTCCATTCAATTATAGTTTGGCTCTCCATATCCACAGGTCCTGCATCCAGGGATTAAATCAACTATGGCTCAAAGATATTAATGTGTGAAATTCAAAAACCAAACCTTGATTTTGCCACATGCCAAGCACTATATTCATGTGTAGGCATACCCTGCTGTACCCTCCTACTGTTCCTCAGATCCTCAGGCTCTCTCTGACACTCGTGTGAGTTGTTTACCATATTATAGGGACAACATTTCACTACACCATTGTATATAATAAGATTTGAGCATCCACTGACTTTGGTATCCATGAAGGAGTCCTGGAACCAAATCCCAACAAATACTGATGGCCCAATGTATAGCACTACCAGGTCTGGGCACCATATTTAGTTTAAATCTGTCATAGTGCAGTTCTACACAGACACTATAATCTAGTTTGGAAGTTAATTAAAACAAACCTATTTTACTGTGCAACACTTACAGAAACACTCCTGGAACTGGTTGAGGCTGGGATGGTGACAGAGTGTCCACTTATTACAGATTGAAAAAGCATCTAAGAATCATAGTATCCATGGCTAAATGGCCATTGGAACAATGCAAGAGTTTTTTTCTTACCCTGTCCTCTGAGATGCTAATCCATGTCTGTTTGGGATCAGCACTGGACCATGGCAGGACACAGGAAATAAGAACAAGGGGGTGGAAAGAGAGAGGTCCCATGGGAATAATGTAGTTTCCTCTCCTGAAGTAATTGTTTCCCTTCCGGCCACCTGTGTTTCAACTTTTTAAAAAGTGATTCAGTGCCATCTTTGTCTTGAGGAGCACTCTGCATTTTCCAGTTCCAAGTTCAAGCTCCACGTGAAATATACTCTTATTAGCTAGGCTACAGCACATGATCTGTTGAGTTTTTAAAGTGCACTGTTTCTGGCTTGATGCACGCTGCAACACACATTAGAGGTGTATGTTTTTTGGGCACCCCATGCTCAAGACAGGTTCAAACTGGATTATAGTGTCTGTCTATGTAGAAGGCACAGGTTTCTCCCCTTTAAGGGACCTTGGATTTCCCTTCCATTTTTCCCAGAAGTGAATAAATCTTGCAGAAATATATTCCTAATTTTAAAGTATTTCTCTACCACTCACCCACCTATAGATATACTTGTTTTTGAGCTAAGGATAATAATCTCAGCATTACTTCGCGAACAAAGATTCTTTAGGAAGGACTATCCCATGCTTTTTACAAGCGCGTTGATGACTAAAAAGGCCAATCTGAGATAGGCAAGTCTGGTTGCAGAAAGCACAGCAGAAAGTCTCCTTGGGTGATGTTGTTTCCAAGTTGCGGTTCTTTCCGCATTGTCATTTCTCTTCGAGATCCGTTCGACATGCCTTCTCAAAAGAGGCTGCAGCATTGTGGGTAGTGCATCTTGATGTGAGGCCAGGGTGGACCATTTTTGGTGATCAATCTGGCCGAGCTTGAGATGTTGTTTCAGGGAGTCCTTATATCTCTTTTTTGGGGTGCCTCTCTTGCGCTGACCCGTGGCAACTTCACCATAGAGTAGTATCTTTGGGAGGCGGTGGTCTTCCATCCTAGAGATGTGCCCTGCCAGTTGTGTTTTCAATAGCATGGCTTCAATGCTGGTGATCCCTGCTTGCTCAAGGGCAGCAACATTCATCACATAGTCGGTCCAGTGTATATTTAGGATTGTGCGAAGACAGCGCTGATGAAAGTGTTCGAGGAGTCCTAGGTGCTGGCGATAGGTGACCCATGTTTCAGACCCATATAGGAGAATAGACAGTATGATAGCTCTGTAGACACTAAACCTCATATAATAAGATTTAGCTTTACTGGCTTTGTTATCTCCACTACTTGCTTCGCATTGGCTTAGTAAAACACTGTGTGTGAAAGTGTATGTATGTATGTGTGCATGCCAGGGCTACAAAGTTACATAGGAGAAAAAATGTTCTGGACTATTTACTTATTAATAATGTAATAATGTAATAATTCAGAAGTAACTCCCCAATGTGTTCAGTGAGAACCAATACAACAAGATAGGAATTAGACTTGCAAAATATGTACAAAAAATGTTGCCTAAGTAAAACCATTGGAATACATGGATTTCTCTATGACTATCATGTTGTTTCCAAGTGCATATTTCTTATTTTATTTAATTTCATCATCTCCTAGAACTAAAAGTATTCCGAGTTATTTTTCCCTTCACTCATCCACCCCCTATGTGTCCACCCCCATTTTATCATAGAAAGCACTATGTAAAGTAAATGAGGCTGAGAAGTGACAGCTAACTTAAGATGACCATATTCATGCTATGGGAGATCTGGGATTTGACCTCTGCATCATCAAAAAGAGTTTGGTTTTTAAAAAACAAATAAAAAAACAGAGTCCCGGCAGTTATCATTGTTCTGGATGAATGTATAATTTTGAGTAGGGCCTAATGAAGGTATTTTCATTTTACAATAAATGTTTTATATATGTGGTTAATAATGCTATTTGAACATATTATGAGGTGACATGAGTCATTAGAAAAGACATGAATATCTAGTAAAGCAGAAAAGAAGTAAGCCATGTTACAGACAGATTGATATAATCAAGGAAGCCACAACCCTAAATTTGCACAACATGCACAGGTCAGTTGATAATCTGGGATGTCATCCCATGAGGAAAAAGGATGACATCATATTACTGTAGCATTATTTTCCATTGCATGAGAACAGAGTTTCTCAAACTCTGCTCCTCCAGATGTTTTGGACTTCAGATCCCATAATTCTCAACAGCTGGTAAGCTGGCTGAGATTTCTGGGAGCTGAAGTCATAAACACAGTTTGAGAAATACTATGTTAGAAAGCAAATTGTATTGTGTTTTAGATCCCATCACAACTTTTTGTTCTTTCTTGCCTTTTCTCCCAAAATCACTCATTTTCAGATTTATCACATGAGCAAATGCAATTCCTGCCCACTCAAAAAACCCCCCACACACACACATACTGGAAAAAAAAACTTTGGGGATAGAATTTCCCTTCCTAACCCACTACTCCCAAGTAAACCCAAAGTAATATTCTTATATATACCATTTTGGGTATATAGACTTTCCCTTCCAATTGTGCTACTCTGAAGCAAACCTGAAGTACTGTCCTGAGAAGATAGACAACACCACTTTGGAGATATAGAATTTCCCTTTGAATCCCGCTACTCCCTAGTAGATCCAAGGCAATGTTTTGAGAAGATAGACACCACTTTGGGGATATAGATTTTCCCTTCCAATCAGCTATTCCCAGGGAGACAGGAGGCAGGTTCCTCTCATTCCTCCCAGTTTTATTGCTCTCCATCACAGATGTCTGAAACAAAAGTTTAGAAGCTAGCTGTACTGCAATTTCGCAAACCAAGATTTCTATTAAAGAGAAATGACAAGTGGTGAGATTTGAAATTAATATTTGAAATTAATTTGGATGTTCCCCTGTGCCTTCAACTAGGCAATTCTTTGGATAGCTGAGCCCAGTTAGGACACAAAAAGAAAAATATCTGTTCTCAAGCACTTTACCACTGTTATATTCCAACCTTTATTGACACATTTTTCTTATCCTCCGTGCTGTATGATACATGCACCTTACTCACTAGCTCTATCATCTATTGTTGTGCCACCAGTCCACCCACCCATGATGAGACACTGAATTTTACCATTGGTTGTTGGCCCTGATGTTTTATTTTATATATTGTTTAATATTGCTGTTGTTGTTATTCCGTTATTTTGCTTCTGTTATCATTTTGTTGATGTGATTTTAATGTGATATGTTTTAACTGCATTATTGGGCCTGGCCCCATGTAAGCCACCCCAAGTCCCTTCGAGGAGATAAAAATTAAAGTTATTATTATTATTAAAATGACCATGCCAGGCTCAGGAAGCAGAATTTTGGTAGGAGACCACTTATAAGAACTCCCATTACTCCACACTACTGAAGCAATTCAACATTTGCAAATTTGACAAACCCCATCCTACATGTTTTCCCCATTACCTCCAGTTTCATAGCCATTCCTGAGCACAAAAGATTATCTCTGCCTGTGTTCTTCCCCTCGCTCCACCCAGATAGCTAGACATTTCAAAAACACTTTATGTATGAGACATGACAGACTCAGGGAGGAATTAACCTGTATCATATGATGAGTTGTGTTACACATTGTTAAATTTCTGTACTACCAGTGTTTAGAAAGGATGTTGGGCTGCATGGGATGTTCTTAGATTCTTTTGGACTCCTCCCATTCAAAAGTCCAATTGAAGGCAAATAAAAACAAGAATAAATTATGCTGTTTGCAGGCGCGCACACCACAGAGGGTAGTGCGTTTATTGCTTTACAGTTTCCACCTTTTTTTACCTCTACCAAAAGCAAAACATAAATTCCAAAGTTTCTCTGCTTTAAAAAGGATTTTTTGCTCATCAATCTTGTGCTCTCTTGTTGACTGGCCACACCATTATGTTGCTCAGAGACTCATAATCTAGATTTCAAGTGTAAAATATGGAAGGATGCCATGTAGAACAGCAACTCTCAATATTCCTCAGTGTTGACTACACAGGCTAGGATTGTGGGAGCTGTGCTTCACATAATTCCTAATCCTGCAGTACAATATGGGTGGTATTCCACAACATACTTCTACCTTCAACAACAACTTTTTACTCACTTAAAAAAACCCCACTGAGTTGTCTTAAGAACTCATTAGTCTGTATCGACTTGCAACATCTGTTTTCCACTTCTGCAACCTTGGATCCCTATGAATGGGTAACTGTGGCTTATTTAGGAGCCAATTTTCTGCACCAGTATCCTCTGGAGATCGTATAGGCTGCCAAACATGCCAGATAGGAGGTGGGGAGAGACAGAATTTCTATCTATTTACCTATAACCCATCTAAGTAGGTGAATTGCTGCTCCCATAGGTTTCTAGATGGGACAATTTATTCTCTCCCTCTCTCAATATATCTTTATCCACCAAAGGAAAAGGACATTCCAGGAAATCTGGATGGATTAAGGACTCCCAAGTGAACAAGGATGGCCAGGGCCATGCTCTGCCCATCCCTGATTTATGCATATATGTACTTAGAGTTGAAATTGTGTGCCTATGTTACTTTCTTAGTACACATTCTTCTTTACTGTGGCAGCCTTTATTCCTTCAGTCATGAAGTTTTTTCAAAATATATTATTGGGCTTTTGCACTTCAATGTTCTTTCCCCACTATCAATGCTGTTGCTTTTTAGAAGCATTCTTCTTTGCTTTTACTTTCCTGTCCCATATTTACCATCACTGCTCTCTCATCCAATTTGGAGTGGTGATCTCCTTACATTTATCAATGTCTTGATGCTACATCTCTTCAATAAGCAAAAGGAAACTGACATTAAATAGTACAGTTTGGGGAGAGGCTCTGCCTGGGCACTGACTTTTTGTTAACATAATGTTTAGTCTGAAATCAGCGTGGTTTTTGTTTGCTTTTTCTTATCAGGAAATGGCACTCTACCAGCAGGGTCAAGTAAGAAAGGTATTATCACTGTGCCTACCAAATTTCACAGTATCCTCCAATCCACAGCCCTAGGCTGCTGGTATGAAAGAAAGCCAAAGTCTCTTTCAAACAAGTGTCTCTGCAGTGTCTGCAGAAACCTGACATCAAATCAAGCTAAGATAGATGGATGTGCCGCTGTTACATTTCCACATGTGCCAGGAGAATAAAATCTAGCACAAAAAAAGCTCATTCCAATCCACCAGCTAAATTGGGAAGAAGCCAGCAGAACTTGTGACCCAATATGCAGAGCACAGCGAGATGTGATGGGGTGATCTGGTGGTTGAGTGACAATTCTCTTCTTTGGTTTTTGTTGTTGTTGTTGTTCAATTCTAAACGAAGCTTCTGTGGGTCTTGTGGGTCTTGGGATATATGAACAATATAAATCTTTTGTTTGCTCCATTGTTTCCTGGGCTCATTTTAACCCAAAGTGGTTTGCACATATTTGAGCAATTACTGTCAAATTTCCTTAACTGGTGCTCCTCCTTGAATGTACAGCAGCAAAAAAACAACAATCCACTCTCAAGTACTTGCCAAAGAAAGATCCCAAATCAGAAGTATCACTCAAGAAAGGAAGGTGGACAAGATGGCTGAAATAGTTACTATACATTAACAAATGTTGCCAGAAGAATACATAAACAGCTATTATACTACACTGCCTGAGGAAAATGTTAACAATTAAAACATTAGATTATTCTACAGCTTCCTGCAATCACCCCCCAATTTCAGATAGAAGTAGTTCCTAGCTAATAGTAAGTTTTTGGTATTGTCAAAGGTTTTCATGGCCAGAATCACTGGGTTGCTGTGAGGTTTTGGGCTGTATGGTCATGCTGCTGGAACATGGTCATACAGCCCAACAAACTCACAGTAAGTTTTCTAATCACTTTGTTGGCCAAGAACAATGTGGTTTATCACATTGTATAGCCAAAGCCACTGCAAACATTATGTAGATTGCAACTAGGTTTAATTGCTATAGATGTTTCTTGGATCCCACAACTTATTTTGTACATTTTTCCAAAGTTGGCTGCACTGCCAACTTTGATTTTGAATCATTGTAGATTTGCTTTAAATGAAAGAAAGCATAACTCAAAAATTGAACACAGTATCAGGGTTGTCAAGAGAGGACACTGGGCCAAGGACATGATGCTTGATGGGAAGTCCTCCCTAAATTGAGACGCTGGCAGTATAGCCTCCTTCTGCTCTGTTGGGATTGTTGTGTGATGTGTAGACCATCAGAAGCCCAGACATCTAAAGATTTTAGGTTGCCAAAATTCCGGACCACCCATTTCTCAACCCACCTCTCTGAACTACAGAAGAAACCATAAAAATTTATAGATTTTCAACAAAGAATAAAAGGTACTCCAAGCGATGTATAGAAGCAAAACCAAGAAAGTGACTTACAGCAACTATTATTTTGTCAAAAGCATTTGTGGACTATATATAGTCTATTTCACAGCATCAGGTTGGTAGCACTGGGCATGTGTATGTGTGGAATGTGAAGACACAGAAACATGTGTATAACCTGCATGGTATAGGGGAAATATAAATACTTGTGTCAAATGGCAATCAAACTGAAGTCTTATGACAATTCTGTTTGTTTGTGGCAAAGCTTAAGATGGCACATAACCCTAATGACAGCATTAATTTCATTGGAAATAACAATGAAATTAATGTTGTACTTATATATGTGCAATGGGACAGACTTGTGATTCACATCCAAATGGTGGAATCAAACATATAGATCAGGGGTCCTAAAACATTTTAAGCAGGTGGCTGGTTCATGGTCCCTCAGACTATTGAGGGGAGCAGACCATAGTTGGAAAAAAATGAACGAATTCTATGCACACTACACATATCTTATTTTTAGTGCACAAAACATGAAAGATCAATGCAATATTTAAAATGAAGAACAATTTCAAGCAACATAAACTTGCCAGTATTTGAATGGGAAGTGTGGGCCTGCTTTTGACTGATGAGATGCTCACAGTATTGCGATTGTTGTGGTGTGTCTTCAAGTCATTTTAGACTTAGGGCAACCCAGAGTATAAGATATAGTGTGGGGGGGGGGGAGAGATAACCTTGGAGGGCAACATCTGCAGACCCTTGATCTATAATGAACCTCTGTTTGACAATGTTAAAGAATAACATATTTCAGAACAGCAGTGGCATGCCTAAGGTCAGTGGTTTTTTATGGGTCAGTGGTTCCAAACTTTTTAGGCCTCCCGCCCCCTTTCCAGAAAAAAAATTACTCACTGCCGCCCTTGAAATTAATTTTTAAAAAATGTAATAGCAATTAAAGAGAAAGATATATGTATTAATGCAGTGGTTCTCAACCTTTCTAATGCTGTGACCCCTAAATAAGGTTCCTCATGTTGTGGTGACCCCATCCATATTTTCGTTGCTACTTCATAAATAATTTTGCTTCTCTTATAAATTCTAATGCAAATATCTAATATTCAGGATGTATTTTCATTGATACAAATTGAACATAATTAAAGCATAGTGTTTAATCAAAAAACAATGTTTGGGGGAGTATGGACAAAGGATGATGGGATTAGCAGTACCTTCGACCAATTCAGTTCTGACTTCCACAGCCGAGACCCCATGAGTGACAGACCAAACTTGGCACACAGAACCCCCATGACCGACAGAAAATACTGGAGGGGTTTGGGAGGAATTGACAGTGATTTAGGAAAGATGTAGTTCACCTACATTTGGAGAGCACTCTGAACCCAAACAACCCTGGATCTGGACCAAATTTGGCACAAATACTCAATATGCCCAAATTTGAATACACGGTGCAGTCCCGTATCACCCCTTCCTTCCAAGGGGCCCATTGAATTGGAAGGGGCGATACAGGACTTTGCCATGGGCAGAGTTGAGAAGAAGAAGGGGGCACGCACTGCGGTTTCCAGGCAGCGCCTGCACAGGGTTTCCAACTGGCAGGCGCACACTCGCACACTTGTGAGTTGGAATCCCGCCACCGCCCCCTTACAGGGCTTCAGTGCCCCCCAAATTCTCCTGAGCCTCCCACAGCCCCCTTGGATCACCTAACCACCCACTAGGGGGAGGTACCGCCCACTTTGGGAACCACGGCCCTAGGTGAAGAGATAGATACCCAATCAGTTTCTGAGAAAGAGAAAGCCAAAACAATTGAGGAAGGTGTTGTCTGAATCTCCTCTTTTCTTTGAATCTGACATTACAGAGTACAATGTCACAATTAATGCCAATGAACCTTTCCTCTCCTTTTTTATTTAGCTGCATGCTTTCAATACATTGAGAAATATATTTATGACTCTGTTAGTTGCATGCACTTTAGTTGTTTGCACAAGCAAAACAGAATATGAGAAATTGTTTGCAGGGTAAAATGAATCTGTCTTAGGAAGATGATATTACTATAACTCATGTAGGGCAAAACATTAGGTGTTCCACCAAGACAAACGCTTTCAGTGAGTTTGGGTCATATTCGATTAAATCACCCAGAGTTCTTAAAGGGAAAAACTCTCCTCTGAAGCTTTTTTTTAAAAAAACTCACATTTCAAAGTATTCCAATTTCACAATTTACCTTTTAATTGAATTTAGTCTGTACATTCACCACAGAATTAATGTTCTGCAATGTCAGCACTTTTCCTAATGTTTTAAAATAAGTGGGCTATCTATGATATTGCTGAATTAAAAAATGTCCCTTTTTAGTGTTTTATTAAATTGGAAAAGAGTGTTCATAGACATTTAACAATGAACATTCTTCCATGAAAATGAAACTGTCAACACTTTTTGAATTACAATAATCTCAATCTTATGGTAGTCCAAACTACAGAAAACCACTGGCTAAATGGAGTGTACATAAGTATTGGTTTTCCATTCAACAATTGATCCAAAATGTTGGTCCCAGTTATCACTAACTCATAGAATTCAGACTATTGTTTGTAAGAAATGTTACAGGTCAGATTATTCATTTCCCAGCTTTGTAATCTGAGCATATATTTTCTAACATTTTCTAACATTATTATTATATTTATAGTTAAATGCATTCCAATAGTAGTCATAAAAACTATAAAACACCTAGTACTGTACTTGTATAACATTAAGATAACACAACACAAACAGACACATTAAGCATCAGAATTTCCCCCTCCACGCCATACAATACACATTGACATAAGTTCCCACTCCATCCCAAGCTAAAAATGCTCGTGCAAATAACAATCACTTTTTTATTTGTGCTTGGTATATATTGATCATTTAGTTATCTTTACATTGCAGATCTCTGTAAAATATGTCCCACCTTTTTTATTACTTAAAGTGGTTCCCAGTCCTTCACAAATGTATCTGTTGACCTATATGGCATAGCTGGCTGGGTGTCAGCTGCATTAAAGATCACTACTGACCAAAAGGTCATGGGTTCAAAGCCAGCCCGGGTTGGAGTGAGCTTCCGGCCAATTGTGTAGCTTGTTGTCGACCTTTGCAACCTGTCAAGTAGAAAATTTAGGTACCACCTATGTGTGGGGAGGCTAATTTAACAAAAAAATTACGAGGCCGTAAAAAAATCTCCAGCAAAAACATGCGGGGAATGCAGAATGTACTTCATCAGTGTCGCCGATGGACAGTGAAGCGATAGCTCCCCCGGTGGCCAGAAGTTGGAATGTTAAATAGCATCTGTCTGTCTATATGTGTTGTGTGTCTATGACATTGAATGTTTTCCATGTACAGTATGAGTACATTGTAATCTGCCCTGAGTCCCCTGCGGTGTGAGAAAGGCAGAATATAAATACTGTAAATAAATAAATAATATATTTCTTTTCTGTGCTTCTTTGTTTTAAGCTGGAATGCCAATACACATTTTCCCTTGGTAGAGGTATGACAACAGTAAGCTACCATAGAAATGTGCATGGGCTCTATAGGGGCATCCACCATTTATACATTTCAGCTGTTTTAAATATTCTTAGTACCCAGTCATCTATTATAGGCATCTCTGCATTTTCAAAATTTGTGTATACAACATTTTGGCTGCCAAAATCCTATCATGTACCACTCTATAATTTGAGAGCTTAATATATTAATTGGAGATCATAAAAAGAAATAGGGCATAAGCATATAACGTTAAATTACTAAATGTAACTGAATACAACCTATAGAGTAAAATATTAAGCACTAATATGAGCAGTTAAACCTGCCAGTATCATTCAGAATCATTAAGAAATTAGTTTCAGTTCCTATCTGGGAAAAATGCCAGGCCTTCAGGATGTACTGTAAATAGGATAAGAAAATGGCCATGCAACTGTAATAAAAAGAGTACCATATATACTTCCTTGAACATGAATAGATCTCCTAACTGAGACAAGTATTAGGTAAAAGCAAAGGTTTCCCCTTGACATTAAGTCTAGTCATGTCCAACTCCAGGGGTGTTGCTCATCTCCATTTCTAAACTGAAGAGCCAGCATTGCCCATAGACATCTCCAAGGTCATGTGGCTAGCATGACTGCATGGAGTGCCATTACCTTCCTGCCAAAGCGGTACCTATTGATCTTCTCATATTTGCATGTTTTTGAAATGCTAGGTTGAGGGTAACAGCGGGAGCTCACTCTGTTCCTTGGATTCAAAGCTCTGACCTTTCGGTCAGCAAGTTCAGCAGCTCAACCGTTTAACCCGCTGCACAATCGGGGGATCCATGAGGCAAGTATTATAGTTACAATATACCTGGACCCAAGATGGGACTACGGATAAAATCTTTGTTTGATTGGGTAATGTGGTTGAATAAAGAGAATATCAAGGGCAGGTTTCGACCTCATTGTGCCAAAAAACAATTGAGCCCCCCCAATAGCGCCTTCCTCTCAGGAATCGGATGCAGTTCTGTTCACTGCAAAAGGTGTTTTATCATGGATATAAGGGAGATGAAGTAAGTTCACACTTTAAGACAGAAGTACTGGAATCGTTTGGCAGAGTAGTCGTTGCCTGGGGAATAAAATGGAAAAGAGTCTGTACTACTCAGAAAAACAAGCTGATAAAAATGATAGAGTTGTAGCACTACTATTGCATACAGACATTGGAAACCACCAGTTTGCAGAGATGGATTTCTCTGGAAGCACATAATAAGCTAATAGTGAATGAAATTCAAGAAGGATAGCTCAGCAAGATGTTATGAATAGTGTCAAAGTACATAAAACTTTTCCTTTAAGGAACTCAACACCAATATCAATTTGCAGTATGTATAAGTCTACTTTAGCTGTCTATCCTGTCTACTGATATATAACTCCAAAGTAATAATTTCACGGGCTTACTGCCCCCTCCATTGCCCTCAATCTTTGAGAGATAAAAAAAATTCTCTCCCTTCCTTCCTCCTTTTGGCTGAAGAAAATACTTATTGTGCGGTGACATCGAGGTCTTGGAAGTAGAATATATTGTATATAATATTTAAGGAAAAAATAGAAAAGGGTAAATACAAAGAACTTCACTATACAAAAAAGTAGTCTGCTCAGAAAATTAAGAGGCACCACTTATTCCATATAAGACATTCAAACTCATTGACTCAGTAGGTAGTCATGGACATATTATGTGAGTCCCCATTTGAAGCAAATTAGGGCCCTTTCTACACTGCCATATAATCCAAATAATCAAAGAAGATAATCCACATTATCTGCTTTGAACTGGATTATATGAGATTACATTGTCATATAATCCAGTATAAAGCAGATAATCGGGATTTTATATAGCAGTATAGAAGAGGCCTTAGTTACACTTGTCAAGATGAAAGCAATGGGGCAGTTTAACCAAAATGTATTTTTGTTTGTTTGTTTAGTTGATTTATATTTGCTGAATGACCCATGAAATAACAAGACCTCAGATGGAACGTAAAATAAATGCAGGCTACTTTATTTAGACTACCACCTATTTAGTTGTTATCCCCTAAGATGTGCAAAAAGAAGCAAAATAATGAGGGAGCAGCTTTTCTGTAGCTTTCCCTGAATGAAACACTTAAACCCCAAAACATTTCAAACTTTCAGATGAGCAGTCACTCATCTAAATAATGTCCCAAACCTCTAGAACCTGTCCTGAGTTTGGGTATACATTCCATAAATATATCGAACCTCTCAAATGAAGCATCCCATCAGAAAAGTCCAATCCATGTAAAATATGCTGTCTAGACTGGCAGATGGAATGCAGGCTTAATGTGACAGTTAGCTATTCAGTCCCAAGCCCATAACTATGTACCTCAGCCCCATTCCCATGCCTACCTCTGCATCAAAGAGCGGAGGAAAAAGAGGAGGGGTGGTGGAAGCTTGTATTATTATTTATTTATTTATCTGCAGTATTTGTATACTGCCCTTCTCAACTTCGAAGGGGACTCAAGGCAGTTCACCAGCTCCACCATCACCCCCTTGTTCCATCATATGCTGCTGCTGTGATCTCTAAACATTGGAGGCCTGCTCGGCATAAGGAGGGATATGAACTAGAATATGAATATTCCTTTCTCCTAGAATGGGACTCAAACTAGCTCAGTATGCCAGAGTTTAGTCAAACAATGGGCTCCATCCTTCAACATCCCCCCTCCCTCCAAGCCTATAACACAGAGAAATATTGCTCTGGCATTTTATGTCATTGCTCCTACTATGAAAAAAAATGCAGATACTCCATCTAATTCTATTGCACTACAACCCTGCACACATGCACGCTGATATCTATTGTCCTGTCTCTTCTTTGTGACTCTTGTAAGTATGACTAAATGGGAAAGCACAGCAATTTTACCTTTCAGAAACTGGTAAAATATGGGAGATGGTACCTGAAAATTACCTGTTAAATATGGGAATGCAATCATCAAAATGGCCCAAATGGTTTCCTCAGTAAGTGTCTTCTGTTTTTTTCTTTCATAAAATCTCTGAAGGAGAAGAGATTGTTCCTCAAGCAGTTTGAATGACTCCCCTTATATTGACGATGGAACAGCACTGTTTGCTTTTGTTGATTAGTTCATTTATTTTTGTGTTATAATCTATTTTCCAGTCCTTCTGTGCTTCTTTATCGCATTTGTCATTTCCTAAAACTTAATAAACACAACATGTTTGCTCTGGGGAAAAACAGATTGTGGTAATTTGTAATGAAATGCATCTCTCCACAGCTTAATACTGATTAATTTGAACTCAACACCTGCAGCATGTAGCTCTACAGGGAAATCCAATGCACCATGAGCCCTCCGTATATAAGACACCAAGAAAAGTTTGCATCTGCTGCCCCGAATGCCTTTGCAAAATATGGTGTCCTCTCGCTTGCTGATAGCTTCGTTTTGCCTGCCCACCCTGAAATAGTGAGACTGACAACAATAACTTGGGTTCAAATTGAGCAATTTTTATTAAAATTACCTATTTAACATTTGCTATTCTAACTAAGGTGCATCTTGAACTTGGTGAGTGGCAAAGCTGAAGTAGCATCCATACCTGGACTATTCCTCGGCAACTTGGGTGAAACACCTGGGTCCCCTTTAAAGTTACAACCGGGCAACCTTTAAGGAAACATGGAGGCGCTGCCCTCAAAGTTATTGAGGCCAGATTCTCATCAATGTAAGGCCAGTCGATTTCGTCTCACCCCGTCCAAGTCATCGGCAGGTGAGTGTTTTTAGCTACAGGCCTTCACCCCTGAAGGGGGTGCATTGGGTGTATGCCGAATATCCGATCTTCCTCTCTATTTACACTAACCAATTTAAATGCCCCACCATCCCAGTTAGCCCCTAAAAACAGTATATATGCCTATGCATCATCTAGAATTTGGGCATCTTTCGGATTAGAAATGAACCTTTACATTGTCTAGCATTGGCATCTTTCCAAAATTGAAGCAGGAGTTCTCAAAGGGAGAAAGAAGAAATAAAAACTGTCATGAAAAGTGATTGAAAGTGAAATTCAAGAAACAGGATGGTAATATGCAGGAAAAGGTGAAGGCTGGAGATAATGGATACCAACAGATAATAATAACAACAGCCTAACTAAATAATTGAGATAAAATTTCCAAAGGCAAAAGAATAAATCTTTGTACGTAGTGGGTAATGCAAGCTTTTAATGGTGTACAGAAGTTGAAACTGACAATTTGGTTTTGCAAAGAAGGGCCCTGGAACACAGCTATAGAGAAAGAAATGAAAAACTTCAGAGGAAAGCTAAATGGATGGCAAGGTTGTAAATGATTTCAGCTCGCTGGTTAAATTGCCAGGAGAAAATAAAACATTTGTAGTTACTAGACTATTCTCTGGTACATCTGATGCATTGTTAGAGGAAAAGAAAGCATTTTAAATGGCCCTGAGTTATACATATGCTACTAAATATAATGGAGAAATGGTTTGCAAAGTTCGGTAATTAGCAGTCTTTGGTGTGTTTTGTTCTTTAAAGCTATCCTTTCCATGAATCTTAAGGGTGCATACTAATATTTTGTCTACTCTACTGGTGATAAAACTGAAGTGAAATTATTGACTTTGACCTTGCTTCTAGATGAAGGTAGATTGCTCAATAACCTTACATGATTTGGGGAATTTTATGGAGAACCAGAAAACAGCTTCCATTTGCACCCCTCCTCTATTTTCTCTTTCCATCACTTCTGCTATCATTTTTTCTTAACACACCTTTCCAACCTCTGTATTTTCCTCAAGCAATACAGCATTCAATAAAAATGCCCTGAAATATTTTTTTAAAAAAATTCTTTATCTTATTCCTCTTTTTTAAAAAAAATGGTTCTTTATTGGGTTTTCCAAAGTAATAAAAGGTTACAACATTAACAACATGCAAACAAACAATACATTGAATAGAATAGAAAGCAAAAATAGAAGAACAGAGCGATCTCTCTGTCGCTCTGAGAAGGATGAGGGAAAGTTAAGATGATAGAAAAGTGTGTATTGAAGAAGAATGTGAATGAAAGTGTTGCTGCTTGGAGGTTGAGATTACTCTGTTTTCTCTTATTCCTTCCCTTCATGCCGTTGTTAAGCTTTCCCTTCAAACTACCTGTATGAATATAGAGAAGAACAGGTTTTACATTCAGTCTAATATCAGGTCCACATTATATTCCATTCTGCAGTATTGGCGTATTAATCCCCAGTCTGTTTTTTCATGACTGCTGTTATTTTGAGTTTGTAGTTTTTCGGTTAACCATTCCATCTGAATTGTTTCCAACACCTTTAAAAACCACTCCTCTTTTGTTGGTATTACTGAGGTTTTCCAGTGCTTTGCGAAGAGAATCCTGGCTGCTGTTATTGCCATGAGTATTATTTTCTTTTCCATTGGTGGGATTGTTCCTTTAAGTACTCCTAGCAAGAAGATTTCTGGTCTTTTTTCAAACCTGAATGTTATGATTTTTTTAAGCTCATTATGGATCAGTGTCCAGAATTTGAATGCTTTAGGGCAAGTCCACCAGAGGTGGAAAAAGGTGCCATTTTTGTTTCCACTTTTCCAGCATTTGGGGTCCGCGTTCTTGTACATTCTTGAGATTTTCTCAGGGGAGATATACCACCAGTATATCATTTTTACCCAATTCTCTTTGAATGAAGTACTGCTATGTTACAAAAATTTATTCCACATTATATTATTTATCTTAAAGCCCACATTTCTCGACCACTTGTCCATATATTCCCTTTTCTGGTTACTCGCCGTATCTTTCTTAAGCAGTATGCTATAGATCTTTCCTAATGGCTTCTCTTCTCCCCTTAGTATTTTACTTTCTAGTTCTGTTTCCTCGCTTGCAAACCCTCTTTTTTGGTCTTCTTTGAATCTTTCTCTCATCTGGAGGAAAGAGAACCAATTAATTTGTACTCCTTCGTTTTCTAGTTCCTCTTTTGTTTTTAGTACATGATTTGTCCCATTCCATCTCAATACTCTGTTATAGGTTAACCAGCTGTTGTTATCTAGTTCCCTGATCCTAAATGCCTCATTTGCCGATGTGCAAAGTGGTATTTTAGAGTTATGCATTGGATTGGAGTATTTCTGCCAAACTTTGAGAAGGGCTCTTTTTATGTAATGATTATTAAAGGTAGCATCGACTCTCTTTCTGTTATATATCAGGAACCCGTGGAAGCCGAATTTCAAATCGTGGCCCTCCAGGTTAAGAAGTTTATGGTTTTCTAGTTGGATCCATTCTTTTATCCAAAGTAGGCAACTGGCATCATGGTAGAGTTTTAAATTAGGGATGCCTAGCCCTCCTCTCTCGAGGGGGTCCTGGAGTGTTTTCATTTTTATTCTGGGTTTTCTACCCCCCCAAATAAACTTTGAGATGTCCTTCGTCCAGTCCCTGAATATGTTTTCGCTTAGGATAATCGGGAGTACCATAAACAGAAAGTTTATCTTGGGTAATACCATCATTTTTATGGTGGCGATTCTCCCTAAGAGTGATAGACTCAATTTATGCCACTTCTCTAAGTCCTTTTTGACCTTCTTCCATAATTCAGAGTAATTGTTCTTAAATAATTTTGAATTTTTGGAAGTTAAGATGATTCCCAAATATTTTACCTTGTCCTGAACTGCCATCCCCAAAATTGTCTGGAGAGTTTGTTTTTTAGTCTCAGTTATATTCTTGACTAACAAGTTGGTTTTCCCTTTATTAATCTTAAAGCCCGCGACTTTACCATATTCTTCTATCTTTTGGATCCAATTCGTTATAGACTCGACTGGGTTCTCTATTGTTAGTACCACGTCGTCCGCGAATGCTTTGACCTTGACCATGTCTTTCTTAATCTGCATTCCCCTGAGTTCCTTGTCTTCCCTTATCTTATTCAATAACACCTCTAATGAGAGAATGAAAAGTAAGGGCGACAATGGGCACCCTTGTCTTACCCCCTTCTGGATAGCCACCTCCTCCGATTTTCTTTGATTTACTATAATTTTGGCTTTTTGGTTTTCATATATAGCATGTATGTAATCTGGAGTCAAAATTTTAGTAGCTCCAATTAATCTTATCAAAAGGAGGAACATCAGGGCCATCTCCTTGTCAAGTTTTTGATAATACTCAATTGTGTCATCCATATCTAATATTTGTTTTAATTTGTCTTTTTGGTAGGAAACCATTCTGATCTTCGTTTATCCAATTATTCAGGAAAATTTTAAATCTGTTCGCTAAAATTGAGGTAAAAATTTTATAATCAAAATTTAGTAGTCCTGAAGTTCTCCATGTTTCTGGCTTCTTGATTAAAGTTGTTTGAGTCCCTCCATGTATCTGGGATTATCCCGTATTGTAGTATTTCATTGAACAGCCTCTCTAGCATCACCACCAGCTCATCTTTAAATTCTTTATAGTATTCCGCGGAGTACCCGTCGGGTCCTGCCGCTTTGTTCTTTTTCAGTGAGTTTATTACTTTTATTATTTCTTCCCTTGTTATTTTCTTGTTGAGCTCCTCTCGCTCTTCCTCGGAAATTTTCCCTCACTTACATTCCCCCAGATATCTAATGATATCATTTTTATCTATGCTTTCCCCTTTGTAGAGTTCCGCATAGTAATTGGATATTGCCGTTCTGATTTCAGCATCCCTAGTGTATTCCGTGTGGCCCACTTTTATTTTTTTTTATTGTGTTTTTCTCTTTTTTTCCCCTTAATTGTTGCGCTAAGAATTTACCAGTTTTATTAGCCGATTCGAAGTATCTTTGTTTTACGTATTTTAAGTTCCTTTCCATTTTTCTTAGATCAAAAAATTCTAGTTGTTTCTTATATAGTTCTACTTCTTTTTTACTTTTCTCATTTTTAGGGGATGTTTTAAATTCTTTTTCTGCCCTTTCTAATTTAGCCTTCGTATCGGCTATCTCCTTCTCTCTCAACTTCTTCTTGTAGGACTGCTTTTTGAGGAAAAAGCCTCTCATAAAAGCCTTGCTTGTGTCCCAGATTACTCTGGTGTTGACGTTATCTGTACAGTTGATCTCAAAGAATTCTTTAATCGTTTTTTTCCCTTCCTCCCTTATTACTTTGTCTTCTAGGATGAATGTTGGGAGCTTCCAATAGAATTCTCTTGACTTCGCGAATATGTCTGTTCTTATCAGGCAGTGATCTGAGATTGTTCTTGCATTTATTTTAGTTTTTTTAACAGCTGGTGCTAGGCTTCCAGAAATCAGAATTAGGTCTATCCTTGACCATGATTTGTGTCGGTCGGAGAAAAATGTGAAATCTTTCTCATTTTGGTGGAGGTTCCTCCATATATCTTTCAATTTAAAATTTTCCATCAAGGTGAAGAAATTTCCCGGGAGTTTCCCCTTTTCCCTTCCTTTAGTCTTATGGCCTGAGTTTCTATCTACTTTTGGGTTTATTACCCTATTTAGGTCGCCGATGACTATGCACTCATCAAAGACAGCATTTGACATTACATTTTCTAATTTTTGGAAAAATTTCGATTTACATCCATTTGGAGCGTACACGTTACATACCAATATGCTTTCATTTTCCCTCTTAATTAACACCCCCACATATCTCCCTTCTTTATCTACGAAAGCTAGTTCTGGCTTAAATATTGGGTCTACGTATAGAACCACACCTTTTTTCTTGTTTTCAGCTGCGGCTATGAATTCTACCCCCAACCCTTCATTTTTGAGGTACTTTACATCATCTTTATTAATATGGGTTTCCTGTAGTCCAATTATATTTGCCCTTTCCTTCTTCAAATTATGAAATACACGTTTCCTCTTATTCCCACTGTTTAAACCATTGGTGTTCCATGACAAGCACCTTATGTCCATTTATTCCGCTGCTGAGAGTAGTTCTTCTTGGCTTTTAGTTCTTGTGTTCCTCCTCTGAGTCCTCTAGCCCCTGTTCGGTTTCTGAGTCCACGCTGTTGTCCCCTTCCTCTATTTCTCCTTCTTCCTCTCTTTCCTTATCTTTTCTATTTCCATACAGTGGGCTTCCCTCCAATGGTTTCTGATGTTCTTCTTTTGTATCTCTCCCTGTCTTCTGCTTGTGTGATTCTTTTTCTAGTTCATCTTCAAATTTCCTGAGGAATTCCTTTGCCTTTAGTTCTGTTGTGAGCCAATATTTTCTACCTTTGTAAGATACCATAATTCCTTTTCTTTTCTCCCATCTGTATCTTATGTCGTATCTTCTGAGAATATCTGTGATGAAATAGTAGTTACTTCTTTTTTGCAACACTGAGGTGGGGATTTCTTTCAGAATGAGGATTTTCTTCCCTTTATAGGAGACCGGTCTCCTTGAGTACCATCTCAGAGTTTCATCCCTAAAGCTCTTGAGGGAGAAATTTACGATGACATCTCTGGGTAGGTTATTCTTTTTGGTATAGCTCGAGGAAACTCTGAAAACCCTGTCGATTTTCTCCGTTAGGGATGCTTCGGGTCTATCCAGAATTTTGGATGTTATTGTAAGGATTATCTCTGGTAGTTTCTCCTCATTCTCCTCCTCTATTCCCCTATAACGTAGTTGAAATTCTTTCTGGTGAATTTCTGCGGTTGTTAGTTTAAATTCCAGGTCTTGCGTTTTCATCTCCAGCTCTTTGATCTTCCCTAGGTTTCCCCTTTGTTTGAGCCTTAGTTCATTGTTCTCATTTTTAAGTTCTATAATCTGGTTGTTCATGTCTATCATTTTGTTGTTCATGTCTTGCATGCCTTTCTTCCTGTCCCTTAGTTCTCCTTTCAGTTCACTTTTCATGTCTTTCAGTTCTCCTTTCTGCTCCTCCCTCATCTTCCTTCTCTCCTCATCACCGTTTCTGATTGCTGCCCTCACCTCTTGGATCTCTAACAGTATTTCTCTTAAGCCAATTTCACTCGCACCTGAGGGTCTTCTAATGGGTTCCACTCGTCTGTCTTTATCTTTGGCTCTTGTTGCCATAATTGTCAGTTGGTGTTTGGCGTTCCTCTTGTCCTCCACTTTCTTTCCTTGTTGTTTCTAGGTCTTTTCCTGCCCTCCCGGGTCTGTAGAATCCTTCCCCTCTCTTTGCTCCTCCTTCCTTCTCTCTGCCTTCCTTATTGGTGTTTCCCCTCGGGTCTTTATTATTTACCTTGTCTTCCCTTCTGTCCCCGCTGATTCCTTCAATTGGTGGGTTTACCGGGGGGCTTTTCCAGGCCTCAGGCTGCTTCAGGTGATTCTCTAGCTGCCTCTCTTTGTAACGTTCTGCTTCCCTTTTTAACGGTTGGCAGTAGCTTTATCTGTTTTACTACTATCTCCACTCCCTTCTCTTCATTTGCTGGGTCCTCTCTGGAATCGTCTCTGTTTTCGTGTGTGCTCCGTCTTTTCCCCTGCTTTACGGCTTTCTTTCACGGCTTTTCTCTGCTTTACCGCCTCTGCTTCCGGGTGGTCCGTCCTCTTTTCTTTCCCTCTGATATCTCGTTTCCGCTCCGCCTCTCACGTCTTCCGCTCCACCTCTCGCGTCACGCCTCACTCTCCTCACTCTCCTCCTTTTCCGCTCCTCCTCAGCTCTCCTCCACCCCACCTTCCATCTTTGCCAAGTTCCACTTGTTTACAAAAAAAAGGACAGCTTATCTGATCAAGCCCGAAGCACCACCGCCATCATTCTGGTCGCCTCGCAGATTCCTGGGTTCCTGGATTCCTGGATTACCCAAAGGTTAGAGGGGTTTCGAGGGCTGTATCTTCCTCCTCTGTTTTCCCTTTCTTTCCTCTCTTCCTTGAAGTTGTGCTGGAGATTCCGGGGCCTTTGTTGGGCTCTTATGGAATATTTCTCCTTCTCTTGGTTCCCCGTCTCTCCTCTTATCTTTTCCCCTCTTCCTTCGCTCGCGCACCCACTACAGGCGGATGGGATATGGTGTCTACCTCTTGTGCTCTCGCTCCAGAAAAAGGGTGCGCGTGTCAGTGTCGTCAGCTGGGGTGAGCTTGCTCCACAGCTTTCGCTGGGCGGTCTTGGCTGGGGTCCCTCGGGTCGTCTTCTGCTCCCTGTCCTCTCGATCTTGTCGGGTCCCTTGAGGGGGCCCCACTTCGACCGAGAGAGGAGTCTTCCTCGAACCCTGGACCTTCCTGCTTCTTTTTTATTCCAAGCACAGGCGGAGTAAATTCCTCCGACCCCAATCCAAGCCTCAACTCTAGGAGAGCCCTCCTAGGTTGCTGCGCTCGCCTCCATAGCAGAACCGGAAGTCTTATCTTATTCCTCTTTATGATGATGTGATTTTACCTCATCTATCCTCATACAAAGACACACCAGGGTAGCTCTTTTCTATTGGTAGGGTAACCAACTGATAGACGCCAGCTGGCACCCACATAACACCTGTTTTGCAGGATCTGCACTGGCTGCCAATTGAGCACCGGATCACCTTCAAAGTGTTGGTCCTCACCTTTAAGGCCTTACACGGCCTGGGGCCAGCGTATTTGAGGGACCGTCTCACCCCATATTGCCCTCTGAGATCACTTTGGTCTGAGGACTCCAATCTCCTGAGATACCTTCAGCTAAACTCTCGCAAGGCTGACTGCTACCGGAGGGCGTTCTCTGTCATAGCACCTACGCTGTGGAACGCCCTCCCGGCCGGAACTCGGGCTATGAAGGACTTGCTCCCGTTTAGACGGGCCTGTAAAACATACCTGTTTAAGCAGACCTTTGGTGAGTAAGTCCTGCCCATGCCCCGCCATCTATTCGTTCTTCTGAGGATGATGTGCTGTTCATTGTTTTAACTGTGTTATTAATTACTGTACTGCTGTTGTTTTTAATTGTTTTTAACTGCTTATTGTCTGTATTTTACTGTGCCCTTCGGCTCCTGTAAGCCGCCGCGAGCCTCAGGGAGTCGGCGGCATAGAAGCCCGAATAATAAATAAATAAATAAATAAATAAATAATGAGCAAGGCTGTGCTAACCTATGTGGCCTTCTCTCCCTTTTAATTTATTTACTGATAAATAAAGGCAATGCATGGTAATGTGAGCATCACTAGGACTATGGGGGGTCCCCTATCTTAAATAGGCCAGAAATTAGGGTTATTTCACCTGTTTTACATTGTTGTATGAGCTGGATCCAGGATTTGGCTTCTTGCGATTCAGTACCGTAGCCAGGATTTTGATTTGGGGGGGAAGTTTGATTCGGGGGGGAGCTGAGAGAGGATCTACCCTAGCAAACCTTTTGTATCATTACCCCAATATCTCCATGCAAATAGGATATATTGAGCATGGTGATCAGATCATGATATGAATAAACACCACAGTTTAAATAATGTAAGGCCTTCTCGCGGACCACCCTGATAATTTCCGGGGGGGGGTGAACCCCCTCAAGCCCCCCCCCCCCTGGCTACATGCCTGTTGGGATTTATAACTTGGTGAGGCATCAGCACTCTTTGACAGAGAAGGCTCAAGACCTTGTAAAACTACAGTTCCTATGATACCAAAGCATTGAGCCATGACAGTTACAATGGAGTCAAACTGCATTAATTCTATAGTGTCGATAAACCCTTAGGCTTACCTTTCTAGAGAGAGGTGGAGGATGACATTCCTCCACACCCCTCTAGACATCCCCTGCTGCAGATATTGTGGGTGGGATTTTGAGGGAATGTTTAGCTTTTCAGTGTAATTATAATTGTATTTTATTGCAATTCAACTGTATTTTTACTTTTGTACCCATGACACATTTTTTTTCAATTTTTGTATTTTCCTTGTTTTTAAATTCTGTTGATTTGTGTCATGTTATTGTTAGTTGCATTTAGTTGCTATGGGGAGAAAGGTGGAATAGAAATAAAGTAAATAAAATAAATACATAGATGTAAGGATATTATTGATGCTGATTAAGAGTGAATGATGCTCTGAAGGATATCTCTAAGCATATCTTCTAGGTTGGTGGGCAGTGATTTGATGCTTGGGATAAGGTAAGGTCACTAATCCAAGACTGGTGGGAATGGTTCCTGCTCTCACTAAAGTTAAAGTGGCAACTGAGTCTTATGCCAAGAGTGTGAATGGTAAAATGTCTCCCAACATGGCCAGAGGTGAAAGGCTAATTTATGAGTCAGAGGACAGCCACCTCAAACAGTAAGAAGATGCAGATGGATTCTTCCACTTAAATGACTTCATCACACAGAGCTTTTTCAGTGTCCGAGGATACTGCCCCACCAGTCCAGTCAAAGATGGACATTCTACCCATCACATGATGTTGCTGGACAACCAGAGTGGAAGCATCATAGGAAGCTTCACTCCAAGCATGAGAGCTTGCTCATGTTGTGCACAGATCCATTTGACTTTGGCAATGCTTCATGCGTGTGATGGGGGAAGTGTTGCTGCAAGGGACAGTGCACGGGGTGACACATTCATCTTGTGCGCCTCAGTTTGCTGGAGAAACCAGGCATAGTGGGATGCTTCGCCTGGCTAATGTGATAAGGTCTTCAACAAAATATTTTAATGGGCTGAGAATTTTGTTTCAAAACATTATTTCTGGTTTTTTTTTACTTTATAGAAAACCTCACTGTAAGTGCAAAAATTCTCCCATTGCTGTGAACAAAATAAGTTGTGTACAACAACTTCTGATGGCATTGCAAGCTCAGGGGTCTAATCTTTTAAGACAATTATTTCTGATCCACTAACTCCCAAGGGTCCCTTACATAAAAGAATCAGTGACTGCAAAGAGGATGTTGGAATAATTTATTCATTCACTTATCATTTATCATAAATATGTATATCCTACTTTTCCACAAATCAGACCTGAGGCAGCAAACAATAAAAATAAATGAGAAAAAACCAATAAAGCGTTTAACAATTTCCTTTACTGTATATTCATATATGTAAAAAGAAGAGGCTAGAGGATGAAGATAATTGGGTGGAATGGGAAGAAGGATAAAGACAAGCCCTGGGCTTCATTTACAAAACAAAATGAAACAAGAGGTATGCAAAACATAAAGCATGAAAAATTGGGTGCACCAATGTAAGCAAAGAGAACGATTTTTTTCTTCTTTTGCAAGGCTACCATTGAAAAGTCTACACTCATTTTTTAAAAAACAGAATATTATCATTGAGGATCAAATATTTGGTTCAAATAAAATACTCCTAAAGCATGCACATGTCATTGAAATACATGCAAATTTGGTATATCTCCAATGGCTGTCTTTGTCCATATGCACATTTGTTTCCCAATTGACACTCATGCTGGTAACATTCTTGTGCACAACTTGGCATATACTGGTGAGGCAGGTAAAGAAAGGGTTGGAGAGAATGAGCACACAGCCTGGTTATAGACTCATTCGAATATAATATTGCATTTTTCCGATATTGCGCAGATTTCCTTCTCCAATTGACCACAGATTGCTCTTCAGCCACCTCCTGGACTCTCATAGAACCACCTATTGACTTGCAGAGAAATTGGTGTGATAAAAAGGTTGGCTTTCTCTTTCTCCACCTTTCCCCCTCCTGCCTCAATTTATTCTAATACTTTTTCTTATGTGCTAATTACTCTGACTGGTGATAGCTGAAGGGGAAAAAACATGTGTGGCAACCACTGATCTTCTTGTAACAGTGAGCGGCTTTCATATATCACCGCCCTAGTCTATGCGGATGCTAGTGTCTCCTGTGTGCTTTCTCGAAGCCCAGGGAATTTTCTCTCTTTTTTTAATGCCGTTGCTGCAATTTTTCATGCTGTCACTTCCAAACATGCACATTGACAAGAATGTCAAGAAGTTTGCTTCCGTACATTTATTTTTTTCTTTCTACAGTTATTCATAGCTTGGGCAAATAATGAGAAAGATGATTTATCCTTGAAGGTGCGCATGGCTTCACTGCTGCGAATGCATTTAAATTCATGTAACAGCATAATTAGTGGCAGTTCTGTGGTGAAGAAGTTGCTTTTATGGTCCATTGTTGTTCAACTCATCTCGACCTTTGGTTCCGGTTGCAGGCAGCTCCATAGATCATGCTTTTTGTACAAGGATGGTGCATTTCCAGACCAATGTGGCCATAAAAACTTTAATTAAAGGTTGTAAAAGACCCAGAAATCTATTTGTTTAGCAGTAGCAGCTTTTGAATTGCCAGGGCAGACACTTTCTTGCTGTAATTGTGAGACTTTGGCAGCAACTTGACAAAATAATAATAATAAAGCTTTTGGGGAAGTTTTAATCACTCACTCTTCAGAAGTCAGAACTAGAGAGAAAAGTCATAGCAAAGCTGTTGCCTCTTCCCAGCTATTGTAGCAAACAAACCAGACTGACTCCATTTTAAACTGTTAAATAGGAATAAAGGTATGAATGTTATCCAGTTTTGGAGATGTAGAAATGTTTTGTTGAAGCTGAGGAAAGGACAGGATTTTTTTTTAAAAGCAAACAAACTTTGCCCAACCACAGTCTAACAGAGAAAGGAAACGGATGTGTTTGGATGGGTAAATCAAATAGCTCCAACTCATACCAGTTTCATTTGTATTTCACATCAGTCTTTGTATTTAAACACCTCCAATCATTATGTTCACACCTTCTCTAGCAAACACATTTTGTACACGCATTTGCCAAACACACATAGATATGTGTGCCCTTTTCTAATATATCAAATTTGTATGCACCTTTTGAACAGGGATATAAATATTTGGTGAGTTTATCCTTGCGTGAGAGGACAAATTATGTCCAAAAAAGAAAATAAATATTTGCAAACAGTTATTGCGTGTTATTTGCACATACCAAATCTTCATGGAAAAAAGTTCATGTGGATTTTCTAGATAGAGTATTATGGAGGGAAAAGTATGTGGCATTCTTTCATGGAAAACACATTTTTGCACCAAAAACACTGTTTCAAGAAAAACATAGTTTCTGTTCTAAATTTGTGTGGGGGTGCATAAAATACATACAAGTACTTTTGAATAAAAATACATACAATTTTCATACAGAAAAACATATTTATTTCTATGCAGAATAATTTCCTGTAACACTTTGGAACTGAGAAGTAATATGCTAAATCTCTGTATTCAGCTTGATCCACATTTCACACTGGACACCAGCACCCTGTCCCTGTACTGATCAGCTCAGGGAGAAGGCATTAACTGTTCCTATATTGCAAAAGCTAGCACCACACCTAGCTAGCCATGGAGCTCTGCCTGAGCTAATTGCTATTGTAGGTGCCTTTGTTGATAACAGAACAGAGTCCCCCTGCAACCAGCACCAAGGGGAAGAGTGATCTTGTTCTTATTCTACTGCAGTTACATCAGTCCAGTAGAATAATAAAATCAAGATATTGACATAATAATCCCTTTACTAATAATTGAAAGGCTGCAAACAGCTGGATCTCTCAGGCTAAGTGTTGCTATTAAACAAAACCTGGGGGCTGATATTCTTTATTGCAGTTATGGATTTATAATCTAGGATTATGGTTCACAACTGCTCTGTATGCAGTAAAACTGTATAGTCATAATTATAGTACTATTGCCATGATTTCAAATGCCCCTCCTGAACATCATAACAACCAGCAGCCACACTGTACAAAGGAGGTCTATTTAGCTGCTGATTGGCACACAGGGCATGTGATATTTCCGTCCCTTTCCCTCTAGTGAGCAAGACTGTGACAATCAGAAACAAGACCCCAGAAATGTCATGCTCCTTGTACCTTGCTGGCAGCTGAAAAGGCTTTCTTTGCCTAGTGTGGCTGCTGGCTGTTAAGATGGGCTGGGGAGGTCAGGGCAAGTAGCCAAGATAGAATATCAGTGGAGGACTTTCTCAGAAATGTAGATATGTAACAGCAATTTCAGAAATAAAACATTTTTTTCATAGTTCATTATACTGTATATATTGGAGAAGATTTTGTGGTATTGGAATGGTAAAAAGATTCATGTTACATACTGTATTCGTTCCAGGCTTAGAAAGGTTAAAAGGGTTAGGAAAAATCTAGAGATGTGCCTCTTAGAGCTATTTGGTAAAAAAAATCAGTAAAGAAGATGTAGAAATCTGTCAATATAGTTCTGTTGCAGTGAGAATAATAATAAGCAAAATCTTGGAAAGGAGAAAAATAGCTATTGCTAAAGGATTAGAGAGGAAAAAATATTAGAATATGTCTAAATGGCCCAGCTATACGTTGGCATACGGGGAGGAAGCATTGAAGATTTTGTTAAGAAACTGAGGCTTGCATTTGGATATCTAGCAAAGAAGACAAAAGTAGATTTCAAAATAGTCACAAGGGAAATTTATTAAGTTAGGATAAGGGTAAGGTTTTTTGTTTGTTGGTTTTTTGAGACATTAGCTTTACACTGGGTGGTGTCGGAAGTCATGGGTGGTGGTTCATGGGTGGGTAGGGGCAGGTGGGGGGCTCAGGGGAATGGCATGCCTGTGTTATGTGTATTTGATTATCTTTAAATGTTTTTCTTTCTCATATTCTGTAGGCCATTAATTTGCTTAATAAAAACTTATTTTAAAAAAGAAATGAGCTTAGACTCGTCATTGTAAACAGATTTCTCTCTGAAAGAAACAAACCCTTCCTAGCCAGGGCTGCCAAATTTTTGAAGCAGTAATATAGGATAGCCTTCCCTCTTGCCAAGCCAGCTCAAGATTGGATAAAAATTCTTCTAATATTTGATAGCTTTAGTAAACTCAGGAATTGAAGTTTTGTCACTTTTGTAAAAATTTATACTTTTTGTGCACTCTCTTATTTCAAGGCTCCCGTGAGATTAAAGATTTGACAGAACAAAAAGTCCTCTTCCCAAAAGACGAAAGAAAAAAAAAGGCTTCAAAGGCATGCATATTAATTTATCAATATTGCTCCATATAATAAAGGTACGGCTTTTATTGTATTGATAGTTGTACTATAATTTCACAGCTAAGACTAAAAATGTTTTTGTAGTGGACCAATCTATATAGCTTATTTGAATGATAACAGACAGATATTTCCCCAAATACAAGAGCCTATAGTGGGGATGATTTGCATATTCATAATCTGCTACGGTTGTATTTCAACCATTTGGTTATAAATGTGCTACAGTTCATAACTTGCTAGTAAAATATTCTAAGATGTGGAACACAGTTTTGGAAAGCTTTGTTGGACAGGTAACTACCTACAGTGTTCAGATCTAACCACTGCATAATCTAACCACTGCATAGCATCCTTATGAAACTGATGAACACTTTCAACTTCCACAACGGAGATGGATGTTCAAACCATCCATTTGTATGATGAAGTGGTTAGTTTCCGAAGAGCACTGTTAATCACTTCTCAAAGCCCATCCGAATTGGTGGCCAGCCTTTCATGAATCATTTGATCAGGCAAAGCCGTCTTCCAATATTCAACCGGATGCAGCTGCTCATTATCAAGAAAAAATACCTTGAGAAAAAGCAGGAAAGAATAACAGAGGCTTAGATGAAACTTGAAAATGATTAATGTTCACTTCCATTCTTCGCTGGGCTCCTTTAGAGACACACTAACAAATATACATGTAATTAAAAATGTAGGCACGGTTTGAAATTCAGATTCATTTTATGCCCCTGGTTTTCTCTCCTCCTCCTCCCCTCTCCCCCCCCTCACTTTCTCTTTAAGTACAAATTCAGTATATTAAAGCTTCATTTCTTTGCCATCTTTTACTTTCAGGTACAAGACAGGCATGAATATTTTAAAATACCTGAGCATTAATTTTAAGGTATGTGAAGTGCTTAGAATTGTCTTGGCTATCAATCTATGCCTAATATAAAGTATCAACTAAGAATCCATGTACCTTGAGCTATAAATGCACTCTCAGAATCAAATGTATGGTCAAGAGTAAGTCAGGTAGCTTTACTTCTTCAAGAAGGAGCCCTCGGTGGCGCAATGGGTTAAACCCCTGTTCCGGCAGGACTGAAGACCGAGAGGCCGCAGGTTTGAATCCGAGGAGAGCACGGATGAGCACCCTCTATCAGCTCCAGCTCCTCATGTGGGGACATGAGATAAGCCTCCCACGAGGATGGTAAAAACATCAAAACATCCGGGCATTCCCTGGGCAACATCCTTGCAGACAGCTAATTCTCTCACACCAGAAGCGACTTGCAGTTTCTCAAGTCGCTCCTGATACGACAAAAAAAACCACATCTTCATGAGAGGAGTGCAGGAATAACTCTAGTGGGTTCTCTATTCCTCCCTAGAGCCACACATTTCATGTGTAGGTATTTCTGTACTAAGAAAGCCCTCCTTTCCTCCTCTCCTTTATTGTAACTAATAGGCATGGTTTAGAACCCAAAAATAGCAAATCAAAAATCTAATGGGGGGGGGATTTTTTTTTGAAATATATTTATTGGGTTTTGTCATAAACAGTAAAAGTGGGGGAACAATTTCAGATAAAGGACAGTAGGAACAGGGTAGAGAAGGAGAGAAGGCTGGGTGATGAGCTTAGGGTAAAGAGGTGATGGGGTCAGGGGAGAGGAATTGGGGGAGAGAAGTCTGGGTGAGGACGAGGCGAGGAGGTGAGGAGAGGGAGGTATGGTGAGTTGGCTTCCGGTATTACTATATAGTCCCGTTTACTTAGTCCTCGTAGGGGTGGGGGTGGGGATAAAGATGTGAGTGTCATTGAAAGTAGGGGGGCTACACTGCGCTCTTGGAGGTTCCGTTTGGTTGACCTTTGATGTTCTCCTTCCCCTTTGTCAAATATCTTGAGTACGTTGATTTAGGTCTTCAGGTAGTTCACAAAGGGTGACCAATCAGTTCTTTTCAGATTTGTCCCCTCCAATTCACTCATGTAGTATGACAACTTATCCATGCTCATGATGTCTTGAGCTTTGTTTATCCATACATCGAGCCGGGGTATCTCCGACGATTTCCACTCTCTCGCATACACCATTCTCGCTGCCGTGGAGAGAAACAGGAACAGCCTCTCAGCATTCTCGTCTGGAAGTACTCTGTCATCCACTATTCCTAGTAGGTAGGCCTCTGGTGATAGTTCCAGTGTGACCCGTAGAATCTTCTGCATTTGGATGTGCACCGCTTTCCAGAATTTTGAGACTTCCTGACAGGACCACCACATGTGGTAGAAGGTGCCCGTCTGCATTTTACATTTCCAGCACTTGGTCTGGGTGTTCCTATACATCAGCCCGAGCTTATGGGGTGTCATGTACCATCTGTAAAACAGTTTGTACCAGTTCTCCTTAAGATCAATGGCGTAGGTGATTTTAATTTTCTTCCGCCAGATCCTTTCCCACTCTCTCATGCTGATTGTGCGGCCGATGTTTTGCGCCTATTTTATCATACAGGTTTTTACCTGTTCGGTCTCAGTTGACCATTCCAGGAGTTTTAGGTAGGCCTTGGAGATTAACTTCTTCTCCTTATTCAGAAAGCTTTTCCAGAAGTGATCTCCTTCCGCAAATCCTGCCTGTTCATCGCTCTGAAAACATTTTCTGATGTGAAAGTACTGAAGCCAATGGAGTGTTTTACACTGTTGTTGCAGTTGAGTCTTTGATTTTAGGTTCCTCCTCGCCCCCATTGGGATTTTTTTTGATTAGTAATAGGAAGACTTACCAAAAAAAATTCCAAAAATTTCTAAAATGTAACTTAACTACTAACGAATTTCGTTAGTAGTTCGTATGCCAGCGCATGCGCATTCCAGATGGTTTTGTTTGACAACTCCAGAAATCCTAACAGCTGGTAAATTGGCTGGGATTTCTGGGAGTTGTAGGCCAAAACTTGAATAAATCACACTGAATTCTAGATGGGACTCTCCAAATAGGAAGGAGGGAAAGAAGGAGGGAGGGAGGGAGTGGGTATTCTATTCTTGGAAGCAGCAAAAGAAAAGGAGGAGGAGCCCCCTCGCTCCTCGCTGCCTCTCTCTCACCCGATCCCGAGGAGCGAGGGCCCAAGTTTGCCCAGGCTGGTCATATACCTATTCTATGCACATGCAATAATACAGCAGTAATAACAATGGGTATAAGAAGAGGTAAAATTCAAACCGAAGTATTCTGACTGGTCCCTGCCTCATGCGGTGCAAACGGGCTCTTCTCTGAGCCCGGGAAATTAGCCCGGGAAAAGCCAGCGTTTTCTGCTTGGGTGCACACACATACATATTCTTTGGGGGATTTGCTGCAGAATCTTCTATGAGCCTGGGATTCTGCAGCAAATCCCCTCCCAAGAATATGTATGTGTGTGCTCCCAAGCAGCAAACGCTGGCTTTTCCCTGGCTAATTTCCCGGGCTAATAAGAGAAGAGCCCGTTTGCACCGCATGAGGAGAGACCAGTCAGAATACTGGGTTTGAATTTTACCTCTTGTTATTGTTATTACTGCTGTATTATTGCATGTGCATGGAATGTAGGTATGACCAGTTGGATTACTTATAATATTAGGCACTTACAGTAGCATTCATTCTATTATACATTAGGTTGGTTTCTCACCCCAATACTCTTTGATGCTTTAGATCCTGGCAGGGCAGGAGGCAGGGAAGCCTGGAAAAATGTAAACAGAGAGGTTTACTCAGAAGTAAATCCACAAAGGAGGGCCCTTCATCCAAAGTGCCCTCCTTTGCAGATTTACTTGAGTAATCCTCTCTGTTTACATTTTTCCAGGCTTCCTTCCAGCCGAAAGAAGGAGCGAGTTTAGGGCTTGCCTTGCCATAATACTTATTGGCAAGGGAGGCGGGAGGGTGGTGAGAGAGAAGGAGGGTACCCCCCTTATGCCCCCCCTTACGACCTAATAACGACACTTAAGAAAATCCTGGCCCCCGAAGTTCGAAAAAGAAAGTCCACTTCCTGGCTGGCGTTCCAGGTGCGGAAATACTCGAAAGTAGCATTTCTTACGAATTTCTTACGAAACGAATCATTTTTATAACTTTTTTCTCATGCCTAGTAACTAACATTCTCTTCTGGAGAATATAGAAAATCAGGTGCAGTCAGTTGGTTACATTTTAAGATGGAGACAAGACATGAGAAACAGAAAGGGTCATTTTGAAAGATGAAGTCAGTTACCTAAGACCACATAGCAAATCACATAGCCTTTGGAGTTAGAATCATAGAGTTGGAAGAGATCACAGGTACCATTCAGACCAATCCCCTGCTATGCAGGAAAAGCACAATCAAAGCACCCCTGACAGATGGCTATACAGCCTCTGCTTAAAAGCCACCAAACAAGGAGCTTCCACCACACTCCAAAGTAGTCACATAAAATCCAGATTATCTGCTTTGAACTGGATTGTGTGGCAGTGTAGACAGAGATAACCCAGTTCAAAGCAGATAATTCGGATTATATGCCTTGATATTATGGATTATCTGGCAGTATAGAAGGGTTCTGAGTTTCACTGTTGAACAGCTCTTATGGCTTTTTTAGCTGCTGCATCACATTATTTGTTCATGTTCACACTGAGTTCCCTAGCGGTAATTCAATGGCATCCTGCCTCTAAGGTCCCATAGAGGATTTGTCAACACTATGAAACAAACTGAGGCCCCTTCTACACTGCCAGATAATCCAGGTTATCAAAGCAAAAAATCCACATTATCTGATTTGAACTGGATTATTGTAGTCTACACTGACAAATAATCCAGTTCAAAGTAGAGAATGTAGATTTTATACAGCTGTGTAGAAGAGCCCCCAGACTCACTTTGAATAGAAAGCTGGCTGCCTTCATGATCTGTAGCTACTTCCATTGAGGGCTCTTATGCACATGACTAAATCCTGGGAGGAAGTGGAATATTAAATCCCACCTCCTCCTGGGATTTAGAACCCACCCCCAACTCAAACCCTGTGCTTTCCCTGAGGGGGTGACTATATGCTCTTGAAGCATAATTACTTGAGGGGCCTGCTGGTAGTGCAAGCCCATCCAGAGAGAGTTCCTGGCCCATGAAAATGACAAGTCAGGAAATGGGGGCTGGAGGGATTCATATAATTGTATATTTTAAAATTGTTGTGCTGATGCATTATGTTAATCTACTTAGAGTCCTCTTCGGGGGAGATAAAGCAGGGTATAAATAAATGTAATAATTAATAATAAAAATAATTTTCACACAGCAGGAGCTCTCTCCAGAGGGGTCTGTCAGTAGGGCAGGCCCCTCAGGTAAGTTTCTTGGGGAGAATGGGTGACTGGGAGGGGAGGGTGAGGGTGCCATCCTACTTGTTTGGGCTCTTAGAGCCCAAAGAACTGGGATCGCTGTGAGGGTTGCCCACTAGGATTGCAAAAGCAACCCCAGGAGTCAATCCCCAAGGAACCTTGTACCTTAAGGTCTGGATCTTTCCAGGTGTCAAATTAATCCAGAGCAAATTGGGAAATATAGTTTGGACTCCTCAGGTAAAACCAAGACAGGTCACAATTTTTGGGCCTGTCTGGAAGAGCCCTGAATATCTTGGGTTTTTTTGGTTTTGCAGTTTCTGCAGGTGCCCCAGTATGATATTATCAGAGGCACCTGAGATGGCCAGGAGCTCTGTGGCAGCTAGAAGCTTATCAATACAGAGGAGAAGAGATGTGTACTACATCACTGGAACGGATTGTCCCTCAGTCCTGTGAACAATGGGCCAGATTCAGCATAAACATGCCAGATCCAAGGCTCCAGCAATATACCGGCAAGGGCAGGCATGTAGCCAGGGGGCTAAGGGGGTTTCAGCCCCGAAATTCTCAGGGTGGTCCGCGAAAAGGCCTTACTGGTACATTATTTAAACTGTTATGTGCATTTAAATCATGATCTGATCACCATGCTCATTATATCCCACATTAATGGGGTTATTGGGATAACAATACAAATGGTTTGCTAGGGTAGACCCTCTTCCACCCAGTCTCGCCCCCCAAACCAAACTCAGCCCCGAATCAAAATTCTGGCTACGGCTCTGGGCAAGGGGATAATAAAGCCCTGAGTATACAATGGGTAAATACCAACACACAAGTAGAAGCAATAGAAGCACTATATTAATATCATATAGGACATATAATCCAAAGAAACCATCCGAAACCACAGTACAATCAAAAGTATCAGGTGATATACTTGCAAATGCAAGTCTAGGTGAATATCCCAGGTTTCCCGAAAGGGAGCAAAATAAAAACAAATTGTAAAGTTCGAATATCCTGGCTGCCTTGTCCCAATCCAGGATATTGTAACTTTGCAATTTGTTTTGATCTCACTCCCTTTCGGGAAACCTGAGATATTCATCTAGACTCGCATTTGCAAGTATATCACCTGATACTTTTGATTGTATTGTGGTTTCGGATGGTTTCTTTGGATTATATGTCCTATATGATATTAATATAGTGCTTCTATTGCTTCTACTTGTGTGTTGTTATTTACCCTTGGTATACTCAGATCCAAGGCTCCTCCAGAGCATATTTATACCAGGCTAAACTGCTGAGTGTAGATGATCCCTTAGACTTTAGCAAAGCAAGTACAGAAGCTTACTTTGTAGCACTTATTCTTTCAATGAAGACTATTCATTTCAAGAGTTAGATTTCATCCTTAATGCCCCTGAGGTTTGCTGGAAACAAGAAGATCAAAAAAGGATATGTTTTGATTTTGCATTTTGAAAATGCTAGGAACTCCCTTGAAAATTCAAAACTGTCTTTAATCAACACAAAGCTTACACATTTCCTTTGTAAATAAAGACCCTGTTGATAATCAAAGGAGAAACAATCCAATTTCTTACAGTCACCTGCTTTACCTGCTCCAGGACTTGAAATGATTTCCATGTTTCTTGGCATTGTTGTTGTTGTGTTCCTTCAAGTCATTTCTGACTGATGACAATTTCAAGGTGATCCTAACCAAGGGGCTTTCATAGCAAGATTTGTTTGGAAGGGGTTTAGCATTGCCTTCCTGTAAACCTGAGAGACTGTGATTTGTCCAAGGTCACTCTGTGGATTTCCAGCATGGATGAACAAGGAGTTGAACTGTGGTCTGCCAAAATTGTAATCCAGGACTCAAACTGGTACACCATGCTGGTTCTGTTTCCAGGCTTATATTAATATAATCAACTATTACATCTTTGCAAATGGGAATGAATAATTACTACAATTATCTCTTCTGCAGAGCAAACAAATATTTTTGGCCTGATTTTCACACATACTGAAGTATTCATGGGAAATTGGATTTTTGCATGATAATCAAGGGGCTCTGCACAATTTTCAGGTAGCTATGTCTGAGTTGTATGCAAGATTGCTGTTTCTGCTCTCAAAATTGCTCTTCTGTGTTGCTTTTTTGGAATTTGGCATTCTATATCCAAAATGACTTCAAATTACTCAATCATGAACAGTATTTCTCAACTTGGTTTGGGGTTATCACGTTGCCAGATGTGATTAATGAAATTAATATTGAAATTAGTAATGGAGTGTGTGGAAAAACTATGAAGGGTCAACATTTTATAATGTTTTTCAGAATTGACACCCAAGTATACACTAGAAAACAACTTCAACATTGAAAAGAGGCTCTTTTTTCATTGCAGATTTGTGAATAAGTGCTATCTTGCCATCTTGTTGTTTCTCTTTCTGTCTCAGGTTCAAACACATTCTTTTCTAGCTTTCTCTTTGCAGTTTTCTTTACCCTGCTGAAGTCGTGCTGTTGTTGTTGTTCAGATTATAGTCCCTATTTTCACCCCTAGAATGAGGAATCACAGTGGCTTATAAATTAAAATGAGAGCCAATAGAGATGGGTTGGCATAAATCAAATACAGCTCGATGACAAATAACAATAATAGCAAGATAGACAAGACCATGCAGACAGTCATCATGAACACTAAACACAATTTAGCGGAAGCATTTCAGAAGTTCTTTATTGACAAGATCATTATGCTAGGGCAGGAGCTACCCCCGACAGCTGACACTGTTAGAGACCCCATGGCCGTCAGAGGGACCTATATTAGATCAGTTCACTCTCCTTGGCACAGAAGCTGTCACAAAAATCTTAGCTGTGGCAAAGCCCACTACCTGCTCAATGGATCCCTGCACCTCTTGGCTGATCAAATGCTGTCTGGATGGATTACAAGACCCCCTAAGGAAAATCATCAACAGCTCACTCGAGCTTGAGGTCTTTTCAGATAGCTTAAAATAAGCTTTAGTTCATCCTTTATTGAAGAAACCAAGTTTGGATCCTGTGATTTTGTCCAACTACCACCCTGTTTCTAATCTTCCGTTTTTGGGCAAGGCGATCAAGCGAGCAGCGCTATGTCAACTACAGCAATTTCTGGATCCTTATCAGTCCTTTTCTTTGCCACAAAACACTAGGACTAGAGGGCACTCCCTGAAGCCCCAAGGTAGGAAAATTAGGACTAATAAAGGGAAATATTTCTTCACCCAGAGGGTCATTGGGTTATGGAATTTACTTCCAGAAGAGGTTGTGACAGCTGTCAGCCTGAACAACTTCAAGGCAGGATTAGACAGATTCATGGATACCAAGGGTAGTTACTGAAAAGGACATTCAAGTGCCACCTCGGAGTTGGTTGAGGTAGGCAGGATTTCCCTGGGTACTGGTTGTGGGGGGTCGGGAGCAGGTCAGGGTTTTGCCCTCCCTTCTGCTCGAGATCCCCGTGTACAACTGGGGGCCACTGTGTGATACAGAATGCTGGACTAGATGGGCTGAGGTCCGATTCAGCATGGCTCTTCTTATGTTCTTATGTTCTTAGTCTGGCTTTTGCCCAGGCCATGGGACAGAAACAGTTCTAGTGGCTATCACTGATGTACTTCATTGCCAGATGGATAAAGGGGGTTCGGCGCTCTTATTACTCCTCGATCCTATGGCAGCCTTCGACACTGTCGATCATGACCTGCTGATCCATCATCTCACTGTGGCCGGAATTCATGGCCAAGCACTCAGTTGGTTTGCTACATTCTTCCGAGGCCGGTCTTAACGTGTTGAGTTGATGTGTCTGCGTTGTGTGGTTTTGCTGTCTATAAGCTACTCACCATGACAGCTCTCATTTTTTATATATAGATTATTGCTGGATAATAGGCATGGTGCCCAGGACCTGTTTGGACCATCACTCAGCCCAGATTCCAAGCTTTCCTTATTAAAGCAGGTAAGTCTCTAACCCTTGTAAGAAGCTGATATGGAACAACCTGTGAAAGCACTCTTCTGTAGAATTGTTCAGCATGAAGCAAGTCTGTCCCTGCCTTTCAGACATCAGGAAAGGATAGTATAGCCACGCATTGCAAAATATATGAGGCAAAGTGCAGAGTAGGAGGAGAAGGAAACTAGCACAATGCAAGATTAAAATAGGAGCACCTTGAGAGAATGTAAGGTGAGACTATAAGCCTCTCTACATTAGCCACTTAACCCAAAGTAGGTGAGAAGTCACTCCATGGCATCTATATGATTTTGTGGCCCATGTAGGAAGATGGTAAGAGAGGAAAGGAATGGGTGGTGTGAGCAGTAGAGTGCAAGAAGCAAGAGAAGCAATGCAAACATGTAAGGCAAGGGGAGAGAGAAAGAGGGGTGAAAAGAGGTGTATGTTGCAAGAAGCAAATGTAGTGAGGTGCATTTTCTGCACAATAATCAGCATTTTATGCACAGTGGAGGAGGTGGAATCCTGCCCTTCCCAGTAGGCTCAGACAAGTGCAAACTCTGCAGCTCCTCCTAGCTTATGTGTTCTTCCCATAAATAACGTTTGCCATCTGGATCACCCACTGATGTTGCTTGGCCACACACACATCAAATTTCATATGTGAACTGTTGGAGAATGTGCTTTACCTGAGAGCAAGTTCAACTGAACTCAGTGAGGCTTGCCTTCTGAATAAACATGTATAGAATTGCATTATTAACCCATCATTCAAAAGGCAATGAAAGGGTCAACGTCCACACTTGGAAGCTTACAGGTCTATTTCGTTGCTTGTCCACCCAGCAGTCTCTTCTGTTTTAAAAAAATGCAGAAAGGCTCATTTCATTGTTGAAAGGGACATTATTTCTCAACACTTGAATGCCTTTTTGGCATTTTACAGATCGTGCCTTCATTCTCAACCTCTGGCAGGTTTCCCCAACCCCCCAGTAAAACTGTATTACAGCTTTTATATATTTCACGCTTTATGCATTACTAGATATTTAACAGCTTCAAGCATTTTAAAAAGCTTATCTAAACCAAGTGTTTTGTCATTTTAAGTCACTTTTTGGTCTTTATAATTTTTTATGTCTGAAAACTTCCCTTGGAGAAAAATGTTTAACTGTTTATCCACTTTAGTTTTAACTTCATTATTTCCTTTAAACTATATAGGATTAGATATGTATGGGATTACATTACACTTCAGCCCAGTTCAGGGCACCACAATTCAAGAACGATATTTATAAATTGGGATGTGTTCAGAGAAGGGACACCAAAATGTTCAATAGTAACTACTGGCCTTCTGTGGGGTACAGGGCAAAGCAGGTTGCTGTAACCTTCCAAGGGTCCGGAAACACTGAGAATGTATCCCCCAGTCCTTGGTACAGGATCATTCAAGAGATAGAGGGACAAGAATGATTGCCACTACTGTAAACTTTATCATAATTTGAGACCATTAACTGAAATAATATTTCCCCATGTTTTCAAATTTTGAGTGAGTTGGATATTTGTCATTCTTTCCTGAATATCTTTGTATTTTTTACTTAGAAATCTAATTCTCAACCATATTGGCACAATAACTTTTCTATGGACATATTGTTATTGAGCAATTCAGGACAGTTCATGGATAGTGTGATCTGGATCACAGAAACTGAGTCCATGCCTGTTGAGACTTAAAGCTAAAACCCAAAGTTCCCCAATCAAAGAAATGTCACCCGTTGAAGCAAAAGCCATAGAGGTATTTTATTCAATGTGGCCAGAAGTGATGACAGCCAGCAGTATGCTGCTCAAAGAAGCTGACATGCCATTTTACAAGTAAAACACATATTTTATACAGTTTAGTATTTTGTCTTTTGCACATGCACCCAGCTGGGGCTGGCTTTGCACTGATTGGGGGAGCCAGCTCTGACATCACAAGCAGCTGGGAGGATTATCTCCATGTGGAGAGGCTGTGGCATCCGGCAGCCAATCAGAGAGCTTTCCCCACAATGCAAATTTCAGTTCTCCAATAGCAGGCAGAGGGTGGGATGGTCAGGAAAAACAAAGAAAAATATGGGTTTGTGAATGGTCAAGATTTGTGAATGGTCAACCTTGAGACTAACAAAATGGGGCCATCAGGTCCCTGGGGATTATTATTTCGTTGATTGTTTCATGAATGAGCCATCAGGTGGATCTGGTGCCTATAGTAGATATGTCCATTGTTGACCCTGCAAACATGCTGTCCAGAGTGATGGGATTAAGGAATCCATTCCTGGGAAAGGGGAAATTGTAATCAGGAAAAGTGGTGGCAGGACCTTCAAAACTCCAGGAAAGGAGCCAGATGATAATGAGTTCTTTATGTCTATATGGCCACACAAAAGAAGGTCAATCCAATTCAGGGTCCAGTCATCCTTTGAACAGTCAGTTCAAATTGGAATCAATTGAGATGGATTGTTTCCAAAGATGATGAGTGCTTAAGACCCTTGCTAAGGCAAAGACCAGGAAAACACAAGGAGAATTACACATCAGGGAGTGCCAGTGAGAAAGTCACCAAGATTGCAGTGGCTTCATGGCTCCAAAGACATTTCATATAATCATAAAACATAAAATATTAAAACATACACATAAGGGATCCTGGCACCACCTAATCTGCAGATACTGGAGGTACCTGGTTCCGGATACTCAGGTTTTGAGAGTGTGGAGGTTGACCCAGGATTGGGAGGGGACATGCATGGGGTCAGTGGTAATGGGGAAAAGAAGGAAAAGAAGCCCCACTCAGCACTCAGCACTGAGCGGGGCACTTGGTAACCGGAGTAGGCTGTTAAAGTAAAAGGGAAAGCAAAAGGAGACAATAAAGGCTACAGTGAAACAAATATGAGGGCAAAAGAACACTGGGGTGTCCGTTTGTTAAAGGGTTACTTTGTAATTCATAAAAAGGGGTTTTGAGACAATGTATCTTCTATAGCTGGTGGCTGCTGCAAGTCTTCCTTGGTTCTCCTCCAGCAAGCCATTAGGACTTTGGACTCCCAGACAGCAAAGCTTGAATCTCCCACAATGGTCCAAATGAAGCACACTGTCATAGTTAATAAATTTTGCTGGTGGGCAGGGTCTTGGCTTGACATCAATAATACAAACAAACATTCACAGGAAAGGGAATATAGACTGGCAAAATACTGTCGACATTTCCCAATTGTGGTTTAAAATGTAGCTCAAATAGAGATGGAAGATGAAAATAATTCAAGGCCTCCAGTGCAGCTGTTGTTGCCTGAATCATTCCTCTCATTGTTGTCACACATTTCAACAAGAAGGATTTCACCGCTCCAAGTGTCGAGGCAAAGGCCGATGTTTCAATTAAAGCTTCTAAATCTCGTGTCTCCAGAAAAGTTCAATGTTGCTGCTGCTAATCTCTCTTCCCTCAACATGCTCTGAAAAGCTTGATGGGTCTGACCTTCAGTCTCTTCCTCTGTTTCCTCTACTTTATCTCCATTCTCCTCATGATTCTGGAAATATTCACTTTGGTAAAAGTTCATGTTCTTAATTTCCCCAGAAAATTTGCTATCTACACTTTCACAGAGCAATAGGAGCATGTCTCTGCAATAGGAGCCCTCTTGCATCTCCTGCTCCCAGACCTGCACAATGAGTTTTATATTCCACTGGCAGGTTTGGAAAGTACATATAATGGTTTGTGGTATGGCTAAAGTAAATAAAGGACTCCTCAAAACAGGAATATGAAGTATGTGGAGAAAGGAGAGGTAGTAGATTATGGAATCCATGGGGAGGAACTCCTTGGTTCCTTAACATCCAGATGCCTCCCCAGGGACAAATTTATTATTTTTGTATAGAGAAGTGAAATAATTTAGAGCACAGAAGCAATTATCCCATGACATGCATGGGATCTGCATGGTTTATATAAAAAAAGGAAATACAATAAAACTTAAAAACGGTCACTAGAAGCGAAGAAATTAAATGTGTTGGTTAGATTAGATATAGACATTACCGGGGAGCCAGGAACAAACATAGATGTCATCCAGAAGTGATGTGAGCAGATATTTTCTTTGTGTTTTGATTTTACATGAATATTGATGGTTTTGCATCCAAGTTCTTTCTTGAACTATCCCAAGCACACCCTTGCTATTCTTCCTCCTCTCACTGATCATGTGTCACAGGGAGACTCAGGCAGAACTTCAGACATTGACTTTCGCCAGTTCCCACTGAGATCTTTTTAACAAAAATAATAATACAACACTTGTTATTCAGAAGTCATAAGATTTCACTACACAACACTCTAAAAATGGGTTCTGGCTTTGGAAACCTGCCTTGTTGAGAATTGAAGCACACCAAGACAGCTGCTTTTCTTATCACATCAATCCTTTCTATAAATGCTTTCAGAAGGCAGAAAGCATTTTAAGCCTATTACAGTAGCTAAGATGTGACTTCTTCCAACCTGCAATGCTATGCACTCAATGTTATGGACTCCTGGGAATTGCTGTTTGATGAAGCCATTAAAGTGGTGCCGAACCGCATTTATTATGTCCATAGCTGCAGCAACAGTGGGTGATATTGGATATTACACTATCTTAGCTTCAAAAGAAGGCAATGGCAACCCATTTCCTAGCACAAAAGTCCTGTGATATGTTCAACTGAGAGTTTCCAAAAATTGGAATAACTTGAATGCACACAGCAATAACAACACTTCTTTGAATCATCTTTACCTCCAGGTTTTGCTGCTGTTATCTGAAATAGCTGCAACTAGATATTGTCAACCCTGGGCTCACAACTCATGAGCTCCAAATCAAAGTGCAAGCAAGCATGTAAGGACCATTGGTTTTCCTCAGCAATTCAGGTTATTTGGAGGCAGCTCTGTGTTTTGCAATGCCAAGAAAAAGCATTTCAGCTCAGTTTGGAGAAGACATTCATTGGGAACCAAGACTGATATTCACCAGCTGAGCTCACATTTAGTGTGGTGTTTTCTTTAGGTTAAAAAAACAGTCACTTGTTTGGGTTTGTTTTGGCTTTATAGATGTGGTGTCATTTTATCACAGTGGCAGCCACCCAAACTCATTGCCACATCATTGACATCAAATAAACAAAGTACATAATATTGAATTGATGGAAATAAAAATAAAATGCTCCACTGAATTTGGACGGGCACATTATTTGCCTTCTCTGATAAAGTGAAAGCAATTCAGCCAATGCTTTCAGTTGAAAAAGGATGATGACCAGGCCGAGTGTTAGCCTTGGCCTTAGGGCCAACTTGCTCTTCAGCCAAAAACACTCCAGACTGATTTGTTGAAACAGATCTCCACTAACCTGGAAATTCTTAACCTGGACTCCATGCACCCCTTGAGTCCCCTAAGGGTCTATGGGTGTGCTACAGGGGGTCCAAACTGGGTGCCAAAATAAATTGTATTTCCCTCTTCAGTTTTTTCCTGTTACTTTGGATTCTAGTCAGAGTGAATTTTAATGTAAAAGCTTAGTATTTTCATGTGTCATTGTAATTTTTCATTCCAAAGCAAATAAATTTCCAGTCCAAATAAATAATGTATATGCAAAGCTCTGTTTGTGTGTGTTTATATGCATTTTTAGGGAGAGGCATCCATATCATTCATCAGATTCTCAAAGGGGTTTGTGACTCCAAAAAAGCTTAAGAAACACTCCACTGGCACAATCAGTTTCCTCTCACCTATAAATAGATATTCACACTAGGGCCAGCCTCATGAAGATATTGGGAGCGCATGGGAGAGTGTATTGTTTGTGTTGGTTATATGCCCATCACTTTAGTCATAACTCTCAAAATGACTTGCAGAATGAAATTTTAATGTGCTAATTTCTGGGTAGTAGTGGTTCCTACTGGAAGTAGAAATGGCATACTCTGTTGGTAGGCATTTTTTTGTGTGCCCTTTACAAATATCCACAAACACACCTCAACAAATATGTGTTGAATTAAGGTTAACTGTCACCTATACACTGTTTAAATCAACCAACTGACTATTTAGCCTGTAGGTGAAACTTTAGCACAAGGATAACATTTTAAAAAGAAAATTGATTGGATTTACTTGCTCCAAATCCAAAGGATAAAAATTTGCAGAATTCCTAGCCACTCCAGGCTGCACTATAGAGTGGGTTATAGAGAGCAGACTTCATCAGCATTTTGTAATATAGCTGAGGACAGGTCAAATGGGATAAGCCCAGGTTCTAATTCCTACTCCACTGCAAAACATACTATGTGACCGTGGTTCAGGTGTTCATGTTTAGCCTTGCTCACCTCACCAGGTTGTGATTTATTTGTTTACTACATTTATACTCCACCCTTCTTACTCTGGAGGAGACTCAAAGCAGCTTCCAAGTAGGCAACAATTCCATGTCATTTAAACAGATATACTACTAAAATCAATATACACATTAAAACCAAATGTTAAAGTATCTCAACATTAAAACCAGTTATTAAAACCATGCAATCCAAAATCATAGTCCGGAGTCATTCCAGTCATAATTGCACTATTCCATATTGCACTGAATAATTTACAAAAAGTAATGATGAAAAGAATATACTCTATATACTTGTGTATAAATCTAGAAATTTTAGTTTACAAAACCAACCCAAAAAAACCCAAAGTCATCTTATCCATGGGCCAATGTAAATTACTGTACCTTAATTCTTTTTTGTTTCAAGAACTGTCCCCTTCTCTGGGGCCCCTTCCACACAGCCGAATAAAATCCCACATTATCTGCTTTGAACTTGGATATATGGCAGTATGAACTCAGATAAAGCAGATATTCTGGGTTTTCCTGCCTTGATATTCTGGGATATATGGCTATGTGGAAGAGCCCCATGTATAGTGACAAAAGACAAGACCATAGTCTATCTCAGAAGAACCTAAAATAAATGCCAACTCTCTGTATTCTCTCTGCAATGGTGCCACCTCTATTTTTTTAATACCTGGGTGGTTGACCTCCTGAGTGCCATTGGTGCTCTTGCTTCTCTGCATAATGACCTTTGACTTAGCCACAGGTCATATTAAAATCCATAATTTTGGCTTCAAAACCTGCCCGTGACTTTTACATGAGGTTGACTTATACATAAGTATATACAACAATAAACTATGGTTCCCTAATCAGACATATTCAGAGTGATGTTATGTTGATTTCAGCAGAGCTTGTGAATTTGCTGAGAATTACCATGAATGAAACTAATCATAGTATCCTGCAGTCACTAATAGATTATGAATGTGGACAGTAGACTAGCCTCGTTGTGTATTCTGAATCTGTTTTCCTTTTTAATAAGTACCATGCTTATTCCACAAAATACGATAGAAAATCCAGTGGATACATCATGTCCACAAAATAAATTCAAAAGGTGTTTACATTAGTGAAAATTAATTATTAAGATCCTGAAGCAACACAGGTTATAAATAAGGTATGAGCACTGGGTATTTATTTTCATAACCCAAAGAAAAATATTCTAGTGGGGAAAACATACCATACATGCCATAGCAACAACATATTTTTATTAATACAATATCTCTCCACCTGCGTGATGTACTAAAATTTCATTTGAAGTACAACTGAGCATCAGGCACAGACACAGATCAGTAATGCATTTTCTGATTTCTGGGAGATTTAGTCAACATGACTACATAGTGATGCATTTATGGTAGGCAAATGTATGCAGTAAAGAAATTGCTTGAAATGGTGTGCTCTAGAAGTGCCAAGCTATCTAAGAAAATTAGATATGCAGTAAAGGTGTAAAGAAAAAGGGAACTGTACAAAAGAGTATAGGAGCAATAGTAATTTAAGGTGTTTACATTTCAAGAGCAGCTAGGCTGTAATCATAAAAGACAACACAAGCAGATAAAATCCAAATGAGTGATGATGGGCACTATCGAAAGAAATGTGGGAAGATAGCTTGTCAGCTTCTAATCTCGTTGCAAGGATTGGAATGTATGTTTTAATTCACATTTTTATCAGGATTTTTTATGATATAAATTTCCACTTTTAGGATTGGAGCTATACATTGCTACATACTTTTCAGCATGTCCATTAGTACATCACCAAAGCAACACCAATAAAACAGAAGAGATGTCCTGAAATTTGCATTAAAATTGTGTATCTAAATTTAAATTAATGCAATATGAATACAAGATAACTCACTTGAGCAGGGAACTCAGCTATCTGCTTGTGTCTGCTGCCAAGCACTATTGAGGCAGATCATCTTGGAGTTTCATGTTTCCCTCCAAATGACGCTTCATCTTTGATTCACCTCTCCAACTGCTTTCAGTTTCTCTCCCCTTATTCTCTGACAGCTTTATGAATATATTCCATATAATCTCATTCTGATTTTTTTAAACTCAACTCTGTGCTGATATCAGCCAACTTTGCAAGTGTACAGTAAACTTAGCCCTGAAATTATCATTAAAGGATTTTTGAAACCTGCATATTTCAAGTCTTGAGAAACTGCTAGATTTTTTTCATTTTTCAAAAAGGACTGAATGCATATTTTCTATGTTCCCCATACCTTGTAACAGAGCCTAATCTACCTAGCAGAGCCTACTAGAGGTGTGCATGATTTCATTTTGGTGTTCTTGGGATTTGGCTGCAGAATCCATGAAAACAAATCTAGGCAATAGGCCAAAAAGGTTCCCCATTGGCGCCAATGGATTGAATCTTACCGGAACAAAAACAGAAATGCCCTTCCAATTTTGGGAACTTCCCAGTAAATGGAATAGAGGGGGAGCAGCCAAAAACGGAACTGAAAATGGCATGGGTTTTTGTTGAGTCGCACACACCTAGAGCCTACCACTTAATAAATCCTGATCAAGTTAAGCCCTCCATAACTCTTAAGACATTTTGAACAAAATCCTACATCAGGGTTTTAAGTATTAATCCCTTCATGTGGAGTTGCATGCTTTTTGATCAATGCATCCTTGTGTTTAATGGTATGCTTGCCAATAATGCAACTAAAGGAGCACTACTGCTGATTTCAAGAGGTGAAGGTGGATGGCAGAGAGACTGCTTATATAATGGAGTCATAACTGTAGCTCCACTTCCGTGGCCCTGAACAAAAATGCAGAAATGGTACATGGGACAAAAATACCACCCCCCTTCTATATGGGAATGTGCATCTGCATAAGACACTAACTGGATTCTGGCCTTGGAGTGCAATTCTAGGCATGTCTGGCGTAATGGAAGGTGCTCATTGAGATTGTCTTTAAAATCACAACCTAGTTATATTATAGAAGTAGGTTAACAACATGATTCCCATCTAATTCTATTCTATTTTATTTTTTCTCTCCATCCAGCCACAGGAAGAGTGCTGGGATTCCCCACAAGCATGAGAGTGAGTGTTGGGTGGGTCTTGCCATCATGTGGATTTGGGTTTTTTTCCTTATGGACCAGCATAACTGCCTTCCATTTTTGTGTCTTTCCCTACCACACTGTAAATAAATCAGGCCCGGATTAGCTCCTTTTGGTGCCCTAGGCCAAAAGAAGCACCGCCGCCCCTAGGGGTGGGGAAACCATGCCCTCAGGTCAGGGGAAGCCCCGCCCCCAGGTCGGGGGAAGCCCCCACCCCCAGGGCATGCTGCGCATGCACGGCAGTGGCCTCGAGGGTCCTCGAGGAGGAGAAAGAGGCGGCGCGAAGGGGCGGCGCGTCAGAGGCCTTGCTATGACGTGGCGCCCCTTCACGCCCACCTCTCTCCTTCTCGGTCCCCCCTCCCTTCCTTCACTCAAGTGAAGGAAGGAAGGGAGGGGGAACCGAGAAGGAGAAGGAGGCGGCGCGAAGGGGCGGCGCGAAGGGGCGGCGCATCAGAGGCCTTGCTGTGACGCGACGCCCCTTCATGCCGCCTCCATCTCGGTCCCCCCTCCCTTCCTTCACTCAAAAAATCAACCTTTAAAAAAAAATAATTCGGACAGAATCGACTGGACACCCTTTATGATCTATCTAAAGTCTTGGGACCTGGACCAGAACAGTCAAGCTCCCTGATAACGACGTAGGGCGCCCAAGAACTTGCCAAGGGGCAAATCGCCCCCCCATCACAATGATAATCATACCCTCTTCTTCCCCCCACATTTGAACGAACGGGACAATGCGGAAACACCGGAAGCCAAAGGGACCCCCCCCCCCCACTAACTCTCCCCTTCTGTCCCCCACGTACCAGGCCCACAACCAAACATCCCTATCCTCCCCCTCCCTCAACCCCTCCCCCTTCATCCCACCCTTCCCCACCCCCACACCAGCTCACCCCAACCTCTTCACCAACCCCAACAGTGTCTTTCCTTCGTTTTTTCTCTCCTTCCTACTATTCTATACCCAAAATTGTTCCACCTCTTTTACTGTTACTGGAGAAACCCTAATAAATATATTTTTAAAAAATTCGGGGGTCTTAATCTGCCGCCCCCCCCCCCCATTTGTGCCGCCCGAGGCCATGGCCTCGGGTGGCCTTATGGGTAATCCGGGCCTGAAATAAATGCAAAGAAGTACAAGAAAGATATCTTTCCATCTAATTCTATTTTAATAATGTAATATTTGTGAGCTGCCTTGAATCCCAGTTGGAGGAGCAGGGAGGAGGCATTGTTTTCAGTTTTAAAATATTGGAGAAATCAAAGGTGAAAATCGGAAGATAGTAAAGGGGAGGCTTCTTCTGTTTCTTCAACTTCAGTTTACTTTTTAACATCCAGTGAACATCTTAGACCAATGAGAAGACAGTTGTTGAAAAACAAATGAGCTTTCCAATACTGGATATTCAACTAGCCTAAGTAAACTTGGTTTTTGACAGTGAAGCCTTGCCCTACTGCTTAGCTGAACTGGTCAAATGGCTTGCAATGTATTATTGCTCAGGCAACAACCCAATTTTCTTTACAGTTTCTATGAGGAATGAGTAAATGATCAGGGAAGGAAAACAAACTCCAGGGAAGGATTTTAAAAACCTAGGAAAAGATCCTGGGAAACAAGAGAGCTAAGTTATGTAGAGCCCAAAGGAAAGGATAGATGCAATATGTTAGGAAATTTTGATCCACTGGATCATGGAAGGTGAAGAAATTCCTTTCTACCATGCACACACAAGATATGGTCCAAAGCCCATATGGAAGGACTGGACATTTCACCACCCTCTAGATGTCAGAGTCTTATTTCCAGACCTTACTCTCCATAAAGAAAAACTGTACCTCCACACCAAGGTCGTTTATGGGGTTTTCAGAAGGTTTATTTTCCTAACAAACTGCATAGTCCTGTATTGGTATTGACAAAGTAGTCTCTCCATATGTATCTTTCCTAAGGGAAAGCAAAAAAAATCCAGCACATCAAAAAAATCTAGAGATAAATATTTATCAGTCACCGAAGGGATTTCAAATTCATATGCCTTTGTTCTATGTAAAAGTCCCCTTGAGGAATAAAATAATTTTGTAAACAGTTCAAATGGATAGTAGTGTGACAAAACATGAAGGAAATCTGTCAGTATAACCCATGTGTTAATGGCATCAGATTAGCAGTAATTACAGGGGACTTAATATGGAATTTGGAAAGAAAGACGGCCCATAGTCTATTGCTAGATTTTCTTCACATCCTGAAGTAGCTTTTGCTGCAGTGTAGAAGTTTTCAGACTGTTGAGAAATGTGAGAGATAGCAATAGATCTCTCCAGCTGAGAATTCAAATTAGCTAAACAGAAGCTGAACAACAACCAATCCCATGATGCCCCCATCCAACACCATGCATGGTGTTTAGCAGAGAAGGAAGAAGAGTTGGGTTTCTTTCTAAAACATACAAACATAAGAACATAAGAACATAAGCGGTGTATGGGAGTAGGCCCATACACCGCTCTGTTTAAGCTGCTGTTTTTAATCTGCCATTTTAATCTTGTTTTAACTGTTTAATTGTATGGCTTGTTTTAGATTGTCCTAATTGTATTCTTTGTTCTGTATTGCTCCCTGGCACTGAGCCAGTAGTATGTGAGCCGCCCATGAGCCTCTCGAGTCGGCGGCGCAGAAATCGCAATAATAAATAAATAAATAAATAAATAAGAAGAGCCATGCTGAATCGGACCTCAGCCCATCTAGTCCAGCATTCTGTATCACACAGTGGCCCACCAGTTGTACACGGGGATCTCGAGCAGAAGGGAGGGCAAAACCCTGACCTGCTCCCGACCCCCCACAACCAGTACCCAGGGAAATCCTGCCTACCTCAACCAACTCCGAGGTGGCACTTGAATGTCCTTTTCAGTAACTACCATACACTTGGTATCCATGAATCTGTCTAATCCTGCCTTGAAGCTGTCCAGGCTGACAGCTGTCACAACCTCCTCTGGAAGTGAGTTCCATAACCCAATGACCCTCTGGGTGAAGAAATATTTCCCTTTATTAGTCCTAATTTTCCTACCTTGGAGCTTCAGGGAGTGCCCTCTAGTCCTAGTGTTTTGTGACAAAGAAATTAATTTTTCTTTATTCACCTTTTCTATCCCATGCATGATTTTATACACTTCAATCAAGTCACCTCTTAAACGCCGTCTTTCAAGGCTGAAAAGACCAAGGCGTTGCAACCTGGTTTCATAAGGGAGCTGCTCCATCCCTTGGATCATTCTTGTTGCCCTTTTCTGTACCTTTTCCAGTTCCGTTATATCCTTCTTAAGGTGCGGAGACCAGAATTGTACACAGTACTCCAAATGTGGCCTTACCATCAATTTGTAGAGAGGTAATACAACATTTGCTGACCTATTTTCGATTCCCTTTCTGATCATGCCAAGCATAGAATTTGCTTTTTCACTGCTGCTGCGCACTGGGTTGACATTTTCATTGAGCTGTCCACCAAACCCCAAGATCCCTTTCCTGGTTTGTCTCGGAAAGCTTTGACCCCATCAATTGGTAGGTGTAGTTGGGGTTCTTTGCATGACTTTGCACTTGTTTAGGTTAAAATGCATTTGCCACTTTGTTGCCCATTCACTTTCTGGAGCTTTACACTGAACAATTTAGTGTCGTCTGCAAACTTTGCTACCTCAGAATTCACTCCTACATCCAGATCATTAATGAATAAATTAAAAAGTAACGGACCCAAAACTGAACCTTGGGGTACGCCACTTCTCACCTCTTTCCACCCAGAGAAATGTCCGTTTATTACCACCCTTTGTTTCCTACAGTTTAGCCAGGTTCCAATCCAGGACAAGACCTGTCCCCTGATTCCATGGCTGAAGAGCTTATTTAGGAGCCTTTGGTGAGGGACTTTGTCAAAAGCCTTTTGAAAGTCAAGGTAAACAATATCAATTGGGTCCCCTTTATCTATGTGTTTATTTACAAAGGAGCTTTGTAAAACAGGTAAACTTACAAATACCTTAAATACAGAGTCTGACAGAAAATAGAAAGAGAGAAAATGGTTGCAATTATTAAAATGTAGGGAAAATGGGTGTGGAAAAGCAAATTAACAAGAAGATACCATAATCCAAACTAGAAATTAGTGATTATAGGTATGCAAAGGTTGCTGGCACAAATCCTGTTGGCTCATCCCAACTACACAGGATCCACTAAATCAACTGATGGATGGTGAGTCAATAAACAGGCAAATCCCAGTTATCCAGTGGCTCAACTGTCGAAGATGTTTTGTGCTGTAGAGGTCTGTGGTGCTATTGGTAGAGTGACTCAGACCCCTTCCCACCCCTAAGTTGTGGTACAAAGAGTACCCTCCTATCTCCAAGTAGTTAGTCAAAAGTTTTGCTCAGCAGGATCACTCTGTCATGTCACTCTGAAGTACCCCACTTAACTATGCCACAGACCTCCATTGCCTGGAGATGCTCCCTCAAGTTCCAGGTGTGTTTTGGAGGAATAATTGCAATCAAGACAAAAGTTCCACAATCCATAAAGAGGATTTATGAATCTATCATTTTATGTTACAAACCTATAACTGCAATTTACAAGCTACGATAAAAAAAACACATAGTCGCTGAATTTGTAAAAAGACATTAGCATGCAGGAGAATAACATGACCAGAGTTTTTAAAAAAATATGTTTTTAGTAACCAGTCATCCTGTCTGGGGAGCTTTGGGCCTGTAATTCCCCAAAGTAATTATTCAAGTTTTGATTAAGGGAATGAGTGTGAAAGGGAAACATAAAAGGCAGACCAGCTCTTTCTGATCACTATTGTAATATCAATGTTCCCTCAACATTCACAAAGAATGTCATGAACTCCTACTCAGGCAGGTCCCAAATATCACCGCCTCCCACTGGTCACGATCTATTTAAAACAGTCAAAGTCACACATGACATATGGGGAAGGTGTCAAGAGAAGCAGCCTTCTCCTATCCACTGAGGTCAGCCCGAGGCGCACAGCTTGCCTATGACAAAGGCAGTCTGTTGCACTGCCGCGTTTCACAGGTAGGATTGATTTGCAAGCCATCTGGGGTGCCATTTGAGAGAGATCTACAGTCACGCCACAAACAAGGCATCGTGAGAGTCAACAAGATCAAACCTGAAATCATTATCACTGAAAACACGAAGCATTAGCCATTTGAGCTGAAGAAACGGTTCTGACGGGATTTGTTTGCTAATATAACTACACTGTCATTCTCCTCAGATTGTAATGTAACCCGGCTGCCTTTTTCTTTCTTCTTTTTTCCTTCTGTCATCATTTTTTATCTGTTTTAATAGTCATTGTTGCATCTGTTCTTGCCTTGTTGTGATTTCACATGTCAACCATGTAGTGAGTTAGTGTGATTAAGAAGCAGGGTATAAATATTGGCTGGCATTCTGTTAGTCTGATACAATGTCAGTAAGTACTCTGTGTTCTCATTTGCTATTGCGGGACTATTGCCACTACCATATATGACCCTGAAACCCACCTTATAACTAAGCGGCCATACTGAGTGATGGAGGTGTGTGTTGCTGCTGAGCAGGGTGATGTAGGGTTATATGATTGGTCAGCTGCTGCTGAGAGCAAAGCAGACCCCTATGCAGGTTCCTCTTTCCATTCTTTATTGCAATGTTGCTAACTGACATGAAGGGACCGGTCGTACCATCTTGCAGTGCCCCACTCAGCAGATACTCCAGTCACTCTGGACAGCTGGCTGTCTTTTAAGATGGATTTCAGGAGTCAGATGGGGATTGAAAGCATAGTTATTTATTTATTTATTTATTCGGTTTTATATTCCTCTCCTCCCGGCAGGCTCGGGGCGGATCACAACATGCAATGAAACATACAATAAAAACACAGAGTGTAACAATTATAAAATAGCAGGAATTACAAATTCCTAAAACTCATAGACATAAGCATGCCATACATTTCAGATTTAACTAAAAGCAAGCCTAAAAAGGGTGGTCTTGCATGCCCTCCAAAAGGGGACAAGTTCTGAAATCGCACGGGTATGGTCTGGAAGAGAGTTCCATAGCACAGGGGCCACAGCAGAGAAGGCTCGCTGTCTCATAGTGGACAAGTGGCAGAAGCGGATTGACAGAAAGACCAACAGGTTCCGCTCTTCCGAGCGTAGTGATCTCAGGGAAAATACGGGGTAAGGCGGTTACAAAATCATGGCTACTTAGAATCATAAAGTTGAAAGAAACCGCAAGGATCATTCAGCCATGCAGGAGCACCTGATCAACACACTTAAAAAAATTCTATGTATGGGAGGATTTCCCCCCAAAAGTCTTGTTAATGCTCTGCAGGTCTATCCACACAGGTCTCCTAGAAAATGTCAGGGACAGGTGATAGACAAAGAAGCACACAGAGCAGAATATACTGAAAGGCCAAGATAAAAACTCACTACCGTGTTTCCCCGAAAGTATGACACCCCCGATTGTAAGACGTATCGGGGGTGTCAGGGGGGTCGGCTAATGTAAGCCGTATCCCGAATGTAAGCCGTACCTCGTCGCCACGCCGCCGCCGCCGCAACCGGCCCATCGGCGCGGCACACCTCCGTGGCACACCTCCTTTCTGCCAGGCCTCCAAGGGAGGGGAAGAGAGCCAGAAGCATGGCAAGCGTGCGCTGCGTCAGAGTGACGCGTCGTCGCTTTGCCCGCCCCTGCTCTCTTCCCCCTCCTTTCCTCCAAGAAAGGGAGGGAGAAGGGAGCCGGGGGCGGGGCAGAGCGACGACGCGTCACTCTGACGCAACGGCGCTTTGCCATGCTTCTGGCTTTCTTCCCCCTCCCTCCCCTCCCCTTCTTTTTCCTGATGAGTCTGTGCTGCAGGGGGGCGATCGCGCGGTTTCCTTGCAGCCCCCTTTTCGGGGAATGGAAGAGAGGCGCAGAGGGCTCTTCTCTGCGCCTCTGTTCCCTTCCCGAAGAGGGGCTGCAAGGAGAGCGATCGATCGCCCCTGCAGCCCCCTCTTCGAAGGGAACAGAGGCGCATAGGAGAGCCCTCTGCACCTCTCTTCCATTCCCCGAAGGGGCTGCAAGGAGGCGCGTGATCGCCCCCTGCAGCCCCTTCTTGGGAAGGGAACAGAGGCGCAGAGGAGAGCCCTCTGCACCTCTCTTCCATTCCCGAAAAGGGGCTGCAAGGAGAGAGCGCGATGGCCCCCCTGCAGCCCCCTCTTCGGGAAAGGAACAGAGCGAGCCCTCTGCACCTCTCTTCCATTCCCGAAAGGGGGCTGCAAGGAGAGCGCGTGATCGCCCCCTGCAGCCCCTTCTTCGGGGAAGGGAACAGAGGCGCAGAGGAGAGCCCTCTGCACCTCTCTTCCATTCCCCGAAAAGGGGGCTGCAAGGAGAGAGCGCGATCGCCCCCCTGCAGCCCCCTCTTCGGGGAAGGGAACAGAGGCGCAGAGGAGAGCCCTCTGCACCTCTCTTCCATTCCCCGAAAAGGGGGCTGCAAGGAGAGCGCGCGATCACCCCCCCCCTGCAGCCCCCTCTTCGGGGAAGGGAACAGAGGCGGCAGAGGGCTCTCCTCAGCCGGCTCTCTTCCGACCAGAGAAGAGGCGGCCGCAGGGAGGGCGGCGGCAGAGGAGGAGGAGGCGGGACCGAGTGACGCGGAGGCCGGGGGAACGGCTTACCGTCGCCCAATGTAGGCTTACCGTCACCCAATGTAAGCCATACCCCGAAAGTAAGCCGTAGGGGGACTTTTCGGGGGGGGAAAGAAAGTAAGACGCTGTCTTACTTTCGGGGAAACACGGTAGTAAAAGTAATGTTGCAATTGCAAAATTATTATTTTAGAAAAATTCTATCCAAAACAACTGTTTACAAAGGAAACATACACAAAGAGAGAAAGACAAAAGAAGGCATGAGGATGGGAGGAGCCCCACAAAATTCCACTACTAGTCTGGAGGTTTCAAAACTGCATGGATTTTCTGAACCACCCCGACCAACATTCTTGTTACACTGATCTTGTATAAAGCTTGTTCCATCAATGAATTATCCACAAAGAAAGAGCAGCATCCCAGTTTACTTCCTGCCAATGTCTATGATCATGTGGGCAAGTTCAGTGATTAATTCCTTTCTTCTTATTTCTAACTGCTCTCAAATGCATGTTCATATTTCCATCCAAGTGGTTTTGCAGTTGTCACAATACATATCTGCTACTGCATGGAAGCCCATCAAAAGAACTCTCTCTTCTGCAAGACCACAGCGCACATTCACCACTGAAGTAAAGAGATAGGCTGGTCCCCGGCTTCCCTGAAAGGACTTGGAAATTAGTTCATTGTGGTTGGCTAGATGCACTCTGTAGTGGATATAGTTATAAGTTTGGTGACAGTTTGACAAATAAGCCTGGAACGTTTCAGATCTTGTCATCTTTACCATCTCTGGTGTTCACTCTGATCAGGGCTGGCACTTGAAGTATTACAACTTTGCTGGGCACGCTGGCCAAAGTAAGAATGGAAAACACAAGCAAACACCATTGTTTGATGCAAGAACTTGGCCCTCATACACAAATGTGGCCTGCAGCCAATTGTTGTAGGATCAAGGATAAAACCCTGAAACAGTTCAGATTTCCAGCCAAAGTATCAGATATTCTCTCATCCAGGCAATACCTCTCCGATCCTTCTTCTCTCAGATTCACTCCCACATCAAAACTTTCAGCCAAGAGAGGCTATTAGGAAAACACTAGGTACTCAATCCCTTAAGTTTTCTTTTTGAGAAAGGCTGCTATTATTGTTGGAACCTTTTCAGTTTGTGTGTCTTCTAAATATTCTGATGCCTTCTATGTGCTACATGTTGTTGCAGATACACAATGGCCAGAACTCAGAAAGCTGTGTGTTTATATGGATAGTATTTAAAGTTTGAGGAAAAACTCACAGCCAGGGCCGTAGCCAGGATTTTGATTAGGGGGGGGGGCTGAGTTTGGTTCTGGGGGGGGGCTGAGACTGGGTGGAAGAGGGTCTACCCTAGCAAACCTTTTGTATTGTTATCCCAATAACCCCATTATTGGGATAATGAGCATGGTGATCAGATCATGATTTAAAAGCACATAACAGTTTAAATAATGTACCAGTAAGGCCTTTTCACGGACCACCCTGAGAATTGGGGGGGGGGGCTGAAGCCCCCTTAGCCGCCCCCCGCCCCGGCTACATGCCTGCTCACAGCCTCATCCCATTGAGAGGGGAAAGCATGGGTGGCCCTCCTTTTAGCATAGAGAATTGCCCCTCTTATATCATTAGCAGTCCCGTTTGGAATTCTAAGAACATAAGAACATAAGAAGAGCCATGCTGAATCGGGCCTCAGCCCATCTAGTCCAGCATTCTGTGTCGCGCAGTGGCCCACTAGTTGTACACAGGGATCTCTAGCAGAAAGGAGGGCAAAACCCTCACCTGCTCCCGACCCCCCACAACCAGTACCCGGGGAAAATCCTGCCTGCCTCCATCAACACAGAGGTGGCACTTGGATGTCCATTTCAGTAGCTACTGATTCCCTTGGTATCCATGAATCTGTCTAATCCTGCCTTGAAGCTGTCCAGGCTGACAGCTGTCACAACCTCCTCTGGCAGTGAGTTCCATAACCCAATGACCCTCTGGGTGAAGAAATAATTCCCTTTATTAGTCCTAACTTTCCTACCTTGGAGCTTTAGGGAGTGCTCCCTAGTCCTAGTGTTGGGTGACAGAGAAAATATTTTTTCTTTATTCACCTTTTCTATCCCATGCATGATTTTATACACTTTGATCAAGTCACCTCTTAAACGCCGTCTTTCAAGGCTGAAAAGACCAAGGCGTTGCAACCTGATTTCATAAGGGAGCTGCTCCATCCCTTGGATCATTTTTGTTGCCCTTCTTTGTACCTTTTCCAGTTCCGTTATATCCTTCTTGAGGTGCGGTGACCAGAATTGTACACAGTACTCCAGATGTGGCCTCACCATAGATTTGTAGAGAGGCAATACAACATTTGCCGACCTATTTTCGGTTCCCTTCCTGATCATGCCAAGCATAGAATTTGCTTTTTTCACTGCTGCAGCGCACTGGGTTGACATCTTCATTGAGCTGTCCACCAAAACCCCAAGATCCCTTTCCTGGTTTGTCTCAGAAAGCTTTGATCCCATCATTCTGCCTCCCCATCACACTTGCACGTGGAAACTTAAGAGCTGGCAATACATCCATCTTACATTCATCACAAGGTCAATATTACCTTGTGATGAATGTAAGATGAGAATGTAAGAAAAGAAACAACAAATTCCAAAACCAAGAGATCCCTTGCTCTGGCCAATGCCCCTTACATTAAGGAGACGGACACCAGTTTAAAATCACTTCTTTCCATGGAATAAAATTATTCTGCCCCAAACCCCATAGGATACAAGAGATAGTGATCCAGATTAAAACCATTTCTTTCCATAGGATCATATTTCTTTGCATCAAACTCCATAGGATTCAAGAGACTGCTGATGGTTGGGTAATGAAACAGGATGGGAAACTTTGATGGTTCACATATCACCTGTTTTTCAGTTGTAAAGATGGGAGTAAAATGCAATAAGAGGTAGAAGCTCTGAACATGATTGCTGGCTTGTGTTCAGCGTTCCCTTCTTTCAGGACATTTTCCGACTCTTTTAAACCCTAGAACATGTGATGAGCTTCATGTCTCTACATGCTAGAAAAGAGGCTGAAGTGTCCCACGGCTGGGAAATTTCTCAATGTGATGAGGTCAGGGTGCCAGAGTTCTTTCAGTTCACTTTTGCCTCTTTTCAACCATGGAGGGCTATGCATGACAGCCAGAAGTATTTTAACTCATGTGATATGCTTAGTGCCGCTCCATGCTTGAAAAAAGGCTGAAGTGCTGTAGAGTTGGGAAATTTCTCAATGTAATAAGGTAGTACAATGTATCTCTGGAAGAGTAGTGTTCCACTGGTTCAACAAATTTATTTAGCAGATGAATTCTTCCTTTTTAAAAAAATCAGAGGTTTATAAAATAAAAAATGAATTCAACCTTGTTAGTAATAGAGGGCAATTTCATTTGTTTTCTTGATTTATTTATTTAGACCAAGATGCTAGATCAAATATCTAACTAAGTAGCATCTTGTATCCTGAACCTCTCCAGTCCTGACTTGCTGGGAATTGGCCACTGCAGTAGATAATGTTTCCACCCCTTCCCACAAGCGATCTCTAGGGGAACAATAAGAAGCAGGGTCTTTGTCACAACTCCTCCTTTCACCACTAATCACTAATCAGAGAGGAAGGTGGAAAGAAACATCTGCTGTGCCCTGATGCTGATGGAGGACATGCTTCCATCACTTAATAAGCCAAAGAACTTTTACAATCCTTATGTATTTCCTACAGTGTTGGATATATGTGGGGTTGTGAATATGAATCTATATAAATAAAAATGTAATGCTCATTTGGGGGATTAACATAACTCAAAAACCACTGGATGGTCTGACACTGAATTTGGACACAATATGCCTATCAGGCCAATGAGCGACTCCCCTGGCAAACAAAACACACAATAGCATATCCACACTCTCTTCTGGACTACAGCTCCCAGCATCCCCTAGTCCAGCCTCTTTAGGAGAGGACGGTGATCCAAATGCACTGCTTTTAATGTGCAAGCTTTCTTCTCATTGGATTTCTTTGAGAGCACCCCAATCCCTGCATATTTCCAATTTCCTATTCCTGGACTGCAACTCCCAGCAATCCTCCAGATAGATAGATTAGATAGAGATAGGCAGGTAGGTAGATAGATAATTTCATCAGGAGGACTGCTGGGAGTTGCAGTCCAAGAATAGGTAGAGAAGGAAGAAAGGGGAGAAAAGGAAGGGAGAGAAAATGTGGAGGGGAAGGAGGAAGAGGAAGAAAGGAAGGAAGAAGAGAGGAAGGAAGAAAGAAAGAAAAGAAAGAAAGAAAGAAAGAAAGAAAGAAAAGGAAGGAAGGAAGGAAGGAAGGAAGGGAAGAGGGAGGGAAGGAAGGGAAGAAAAAAAGAAGAGAAACAGAGAGTGAAGGTTGGCCACAGTAATGCGTTATAGATATAGCTAGTCAGTTATAAATACCTAAGTTACACATTCATAACTACTATTTTATAATCCAATCTTAACTGATGTAAAGTTTGGAAAAATCATTTTTGATGGACCAAAACTTTCAGAAGGTCCCAGCTGGCTTGGCGTGTGGATTCTAATGTTTACAATCCTACACTCTAATGTAGGTGTGTGTGTGTGCGTGTATCATCTTGCCTCCATAAAAATTGCACAAATCATTTGCAGTAAAATGCCAGCTATAAAATGAAAATGAAAAAAGACAAAAAAAATAGAAAACCAGTATTCCAGCTCAACCTCTTATCCAAGTCAATGTTAATTAAATTAAAATAACAATCAGTCTGGTGGTGATGGGTGTCCACTAGGCCTGTTTTCGAACGTTGGATACATCCGAAATTTGGATGTAATTCAGATGTTTTTGACTTTTGAAGTGATTTCGAAGAGAGTTAAAGAAACAGGAAATGGATTTGCCCTTTCGAAGTCTCCGTCGCCATATTCGGATATGGCGCGCATGTCATTTCCACCCTTCTCTATTTTTGTCCCATTGCGTTTAAAATGTTTAAAATGTTTATTAATGTGTTAAATGTGTTCAGTATTTTGTACCAGTGTGGCTATTTTTGTCTGTAGTAGCAGTCAAAAATGGAGGAAAGGGAATCCCCAAGTTTTGACTGTCCCTCTGCAGGTCTCCGAGCATTGCGCAATCGTGGACGCCATTAACGAAGCCATTCCGAATTTCGGAAGTACATCCGAATCAATTTCGAAAAAACTGTTGAAAACTTCGGAAGTCTATCAGATACGAGGCGCCAGTGCCCACTACATCCAAAGCGAGTTTTGAAGCAATTTTTTCCGTGATAAAACAGGCCTAATGTCCACTAGTGAGAGTGAATCACCAGATGTGCTACAGTAAAAGCTAATTACCACTATTTTCTCCCTTTCCTAGTCTGTATGCACCCCTTTATTATCCTATAGTTAGGAGGTATTAGGCATTTAGGTGGGCAAACAGTGGGATTCTTCTAAACTTTCCTCTGCCATTTGTTATTGTTTTATCAAATCATTAAGATAAGAAAAAAGATGGATTGGCCAGTTAATGAATGTGAGATAGGATAGAAGGGAAGAACTATTTTTTCCTCTAGAATGAAAAACAATTATTTAAGGAAGATGTGGTAAGGTCAGCTGCACAAATAGCATTGATGGGGAAAGCCCATGTGGTGCATAGTCAATAACTCACCAGCTGCTGCTTCCTTGCTCCTGTGTTGCTCGTGCCAAGACAAACCCAAATCAACATGCCTCAGCACAGGCTGAATGTCAAAGCAAGCTCCAGGAGTGTAGAAATTGATAGCCCAATGATAGTTCCCACTCAAGCACAGATGGAAGGAAAGCCAGAATACAGGGGCATTCAATTATTAAACCAACCAATACTTGTGAAGAATTCTAACCACCATTTACCTTTCCAGAAGCAGAACCTTGGAAGTACAGTATATGTTTGGTCTCTTACACTTAATTATAGAGAGCTCATCTATTCACTGCCCAGAAATGTGCATCATATAGCTAGCAGTTGCTTTCCATGTCACAATTCCAAGCAGAAAAATCATGGCAGTGCCATTTAGCTGTTCCTCCACTGCCACTTATTTGTGAGCTACTCCCAGAAGGCTGACATAATACTGAAATAATCAACTGCGTGGGGAGGGTTCAGCTGTGTATGGATTTCCCACATAAATGGGCATGTATGTACTTGTATGGAGATGTTGCCAATTTCAAGTGGGTCTTTTAAATATTCACCCAAGTAGACAGCACCTTTTTCTAGGCATATCTGGGAGAAAGTTTGGTTTAAAACCTCAGCTACATTGCTAGTCATGATTACTCAAAGGGGACTTAGTCAATGCTTTCAAAGCTTGGGTTTCATATACACATTAGGTACTTTTTAAAGCTGGCTGACAGGGAGCTCTGGCTTGGACTGGTCCATGAGGTCACGAAGAGTCGGAAGTGACTGAACAAATAAACAACATACTTTAAAGAAAAGCAATCTGATGGCTACTTCAATTTTTCTCAGATTTGCTCAGATATAGTGATGGCATCATGCTGAGCATAAGCTGACAATCATGATCATTTACATGCCACATAGACAAAGCCAGCATTCGTGTAATAGATTACATCTCCCTTTCATTGCATGAACAATGAGACTGAATGTGAGAGATGAAGTGAAGGATGAAGTGAAGTCAGGAATCATTCTAGACTGGAAGGACCATATATAGCTCTTCTAACTTAATTAACAATATATTCTTAGTTGTCATTTCAAAATTATATATGGAGCTAAATTAGTCCTTCCGAAATTTTCTACCCTCAGGATACACCTACATTGATTTATTTGATGCAGCACCTTTGCATGTTCCCACAAAATTCCTATGCATTTCATTGTAGAGCGTTCTGAGGACCGTTTACCCTTACAGCTCCATGAATCCACTCTAACTGCCATGGTATACATCTTATGGAATCGTGTGATTTGCTATTTAGGGAAAGGTGCTTAACATTTTTAGCCAAGAGCTTTTCTATGACTTGCAAAACCACAAACAGGATGGAGCCATAGCTAGTAAAGGATGCAGCCATAGCTTTCACAGGATGCAGCCATAGCTGTTAAAGTATAATCATAGTGCTGCAATTGTTTAGTATGAAAGGACCTCTAGACAAAGTTTGAAAAATGTAATGTTTGAACTGTATCACTCTCAGAATCTCCAGCTAGCATTGTCATACAAAAATTCTCTCCGAGATGAGCTGGAACTCATGTGTGCACATACGGAGATTCCAATGTGCACACAAGCAGATTTATTATTTCTTCACCCAACTGTTAATATTGGAGAGAATATTATAAGAGGAAAAAAGAATGGTTGCAAAGAGTTCTAATTGCTTTCCAATTGTGTTTCGCTTGAGCCACTTGCGTGTCCGTGGGTCAATTTTATAACAACCGAATCAGCTATTTTGAGCTTTTAAAATACATGCACTGTAGTTGGGGAATCAGAAAGAAATCACATCTTTTGCATGGCTGCAAGGATATACAATCATGTGAAGTGTGCATTTTGGGGGCGGAATTGGGTTTTACGTGCACCTTTTAAACCAGTGGTTTCCCACTGTTAACCCAGTTCAGCTCACACTTTCCCCAAACATTATTTAGCCACCCCACCCAACCCTTTTATCCCTGTTACTTCTGGGTTTTACTACATGTAGAAGGGCTCCAAGTCAGGAGAAATGAAAATAAATTTAGTACAGGAACTCCATATGAGATAGAAATATAGTGGATGATTCTGTTGCTAGCTATCTACATGATTATAAGAAAAATGACAGGGAAGTGCAGTCATTTTTTGCCCAGGTCAAGACTGGAACAGATTATCAGAACAAAGAGAGGAATGCTAAGGGAACCCTCACTATGTGGCTCCTCACAACTACACAGTAATTAGGTCAGATGATGCATTTCACTTCCAAGAAGAAGCACTACCTTGGAAGAAGAATTCTAAAGCAGAGATGTTTTTCAATTGATTCCTGTAAGCAATGGGGTCAAGGCAGCATCTCAGCTTCCCAAATGCTCATGGCGACATCAGAGAACCCAAATAGACAAAGTGCAGAAAGATCATGATGGATTTCCAGGTGTTTTTCAGAAGTAGGCACTTGAGCTGCAGGAGCATCCAGATGTAATCAGTCTGACAGCATGAGGAGAGGAGATGGAAGGGGAAGGGTGAACTCTTTCTGTCATGGCATTTCCTCCGTTTTAAATTGCCTTCAACTGTTATCAGCCCTGAAAGAGAAACTATACAAGTATCGGAATGCATTTACTTAGAAGAAATTTATTTACTCTTAAGAAATATCTAGTCTGCACTGATTAAATTTGTGTGGATTGTAGTCCTAGTTACTGCTCATTAATTCATTCTTAGTTTCTTTAATTCTCCAAGGAGACATGTGATTCTTCTCTCCACACTGTTGTTACAACAATCCTACAAAGTCAGTCAGAGGCCACAATAGGATTTCGTGGTCCAGTAGAAATTTAAACCAAATCCCAGTCCAATAAAAAGAAATCCAGTTTTTAAAGTCCAAGGCTCCATCTACATCACCATATGAATGCCGATTAACTGCATTGAACTACATTATATGGCAGTGTAGGCTCATATAATCCAGTTCAAAATAGTTAATCTGCATTCAGAAACTGATTTATATTGCAGTGTAGATCCAGCCTTAGTCTAACATTCTAACTGCTATAGCACAGAGCCTTTTGTTGAGATCTTTTTTGTTTGTTTTTGAGATCTTTTTGAGTATTTGAGATCTTTTTTGTTTGTTGCTCAGTATTTTCTTCATAGTTGAACCTTTGTTAATTTCTAATTATATCATCATAGCTCAGCATAACTTTTGCCATTATGCCCCATATTACACATTCTGTTCTGTTCTAAGTTTTTTTTTTTACAGTAAGTTGTGGACAGAGATGCAACCTGGTATAATGGCGTGAGTGGACTAAGACTCTGGACAACAGGATTCAAAAGCCCACTCAGCCATGGAAACCCACTGAGTGATCTTGGGAAAGTCACATATTCCCAGCCTCAGAAGAAGATAAAGAAAAACTATCCTGAATCAGTCTTGCCAATAAAACGATGTCATAGGTTTGCCTTAGGGTTGCCATAAATTGAATATTACCTGAATGCACAGAACAACAATAACAACAGCTGTTAAACAACTGTGTTGTTTATTGTATTTGAAAGCAGAACATCTGAGGCTTACACACACACACACACACACACACACACAAATGCTGGTAGCTCATGAAGTCTAAGTCCTTGTCCCTCCAGAATGTTAATAGTTTTTGGCTGAAATTTAGACACCTCTTGATGCTGACTTTAAAAAAAATAATTATGTTATATTCCTCTCTTCAAATCCTTTCCAGAGTGCATAAGATGATTTACTCCCTTCATAACATGGAACATAACAAATCAGAATTCATTAAGACTAAAATAGGAGGCTTGAAAAATGACAACCACGGGTGCTAATTACCCACCAAATTTTGGGCAACTTTCCTTTTTTAAAAAAAAGAAAGAAAGAAATAAAGCTGTGCAGAGCATTCATAATTACAACTAATGTGTCCAAAGCCTGCAATAAAATTGAAAGAGACATTTCTTCACTAAGCCGAGCAGTTGTTAGTCTTTTTAACATTCTGATCACTTTTCACTGTCTGAATGAACATTAAAGCAGAGAAAGAAACAACTGCTCCAGAGGAAAAGCAATTCAGCTGTGGCTGAAGGAAAAGAGTGGAGAGGAAAAAAACTAGAATGTTTGCTTTTGCCCTTATTACAAGTTAAGTTGTTTACTGCACTGTGTTTTACTGCAGGACTGCATGAGCCTTGTACGCCCTCAAAACAAGATGCAATTAACAGGAGCTCTCCATAGGATGGACTAGAACTTAGACCAGTCACCGCTGGAAGCTGCGAGTTGCCTTCCCGTCTGTTTTGTCACAATGAGCACTTGGCTATGAGACACAAATGGCTGAACTGAGTTCAATCAAGAAGCAAACCTGTGCATTGGTGGAAGCAATTTAATAATTCAGTAGAGCTTTCAAAAGGAAGAGGGAGAGATAATTATATAGGTTAGCATTGTATTTATCTAGATTTCTCCAAAGTTCAATTCACTGGTGGGCCTGGAGAGGGTAGGAATGAAATTCTAAATTATATGGGACAGAAGCACAAGTTTTCTAGTTCAATGGGCCTAAAAACACAAATTTTAAAAATATCCTAATTTGGGGCATTGTGAGACAGGGACCAAAAATGTCTTCCCCATTTCGTTTTCCAATGTAGCTGGTACAGTAGGGGTGAGCATTGTTCCCCAGTGACAGAGTTTGGTACCAATACTGAGCATCAAGCGACTACTTATTCTGACAACTAGGTTCTGGACAGGAACAGAAGGAGAAATCCATGGGAAAGGTGAACTTCTCTTGAAACCTCAAAGATAAGCTTGTTTGGGGATACCGTTCAGTACTTTGGATAGCTCATTTAACAGATGCAATAAAACACAGAAACCACTAAGCTGCTTGGGGTTTGGGGATGCCAGGAGCAAGTAGGCCAGCTACCATCAATTTCACTTTGTCTGAAATAGAAGCAATGGGAGGAACAAAAGTTTGGGGAGATGGAGGGAGGGAGGACTCAGAACTCCACTTCTAAATCTAGGTTTCCTGCCAAGAACAGGGATATTACACCAGTGGGAGTTTGAATCCAGTATCAAAGAAAGTCACACATCCCATCAATGTCCTGGATTTAAACTTTAGTCCCCTTGTGGGAGAAGGGCAAGGGTAGAAATAAAGTTAATAAATAATAAATAAATAAATTTAGCGATACTTCTCAAACCTATAGAAATCTGGGATTTGTATCTCTGTTAATGAAGTGCTAGAAATTCTCTGATGGAGAGTTCCAGCTAAGATATTCAGGAGGAGTAGAGACCCGAATTCTCTTCCATTAATGGCTTCTAAATACTTTACCGAGCTACAAATCCCAGGATTCCATCAGATGTAGCTAAGGCAGTTAAAGTAGAATCAAAGAGCTATGACTATATGCTATAGTTTCTAAGTTAAGTAGTCCTAATTGAACAGCAATAAACTAATATAATGAAAGAATCAAGCACCAGAGATAACGCTACATATTCACTGTTCCATGGACAGATGCAAAAATTTGAATAGTGTCAGAATTTGCATGGTGCTCAAATTCTGTGTTTCTCTGCATCATGAACAGCATCATCCACATCATCATTTATTTATTAATATAGCACCATCAATGTACATGGTGTCTTGTAAGTAAAACAACTAAAAACAGTGAGTTCTGCCAAACAAATATAGTCTAAAATATATGTGTATATACATACACAAACTGACACATGGATAAAATGGATAATAAAGTTATGAAACTGCAATATAATCATAAAACAAGCTTTCCATATAATATAGAAAAACACAATATAATATAAAACAAACTGAGAAATACATATAATCAAAATATACAGGATTATAAAACAATAATACACTCAGATTGCAAAATCTTTGTGAAACAAGAAAGTCTTGAATTGAGGTTTAAATATGAGTGAAGAAGCAGTGCAAATGTTTAAGGAGGCAATTCCATGAATATGGGGTTGCAAGTGAAAAATGATGAAGCCAAGCCAAAGAAGTGGAGACCCTTGGTTGGGTAAGAAGCTTAGCAAGCCTAGTAAGCAGATCTCAAATGGACTGGAAAAAAGAAACAAGGGATGAAAGATGGGTGGGGACTAAATTGTGTAGAGCTTTCAATGTTAAATCAAGAAGCTTGCACCAAATTCTAGAAAGAATAGATAGCCAGTGGAAAGATATCAAAAGCAGAGCAACATGATCAAAACAATGAACCAAGAAAATAATCCTAGCAACAGAATGTTTAATGGAAATAAGAGAATTACAGTGGATTAAATAAGAGATCAGTCAAAAGAAGATTACAATTACAAAAGAAAAAGTCAAAAGTAAAGCTAGGAGCCCATGCTTCCTTCACAAGAAAAAGAAGAATTGCGAGGAAAAATAAGTACCGTATTTACTCATGTCTCATGTACCATTGAATGTAATGCGCATTGCAATTTTCAAAACCCTGAAATCAAAAAAAGTATTTGCTGATGAATATAATGAGCAGTGGCAAAAAGTACACTCTTTGTAATTTGGCCATAAAAGGTGTGCATTACATTGACTGCTGATGCCTCACTAAACTACAAATCGCAGGATTGCATACCATTGTGCCATGCAATTAAATAAGAGGTGACATCTTCCCTGTTTGCTTTGGCTCAACGCTAAGATTATCATATAATGGGAATCTAATGCACACCCTAATTTTTGGAAGGTAGTTAAGCCCAAAAAGCGAGCATCAGATTTGAGTACATACAGTAGTTCTATCTTTGCCATGTTCGGTTTTAGGCAAGGTTGAAGAATCCATGCTGAGATAGCTGAAAGAAATGCTGAAAGAAAGAAACACAACATTTCACATCAAAAAATAGTTCTGAAGTTGAGAAATACCATAATAATAAAAATCATATGAACTGATAAGATTATTTAAAGATAGTATACCCAAAAAAGCAACGAAGTGAGCAAAATAGAATTTTGTAGAACTCCCCAATGAAAGTGGAAAAGATAAAGGCACAGTAGGCCCACATATTACATGAGCTTATGAAATGTGATTTCATTTGCATGTGCACATGAAGAGCTTTAAATACGTACCTTTAAAAACTCAAAACATTTATTTATTATTTCAAATTGTATACCGCCACTCCCCGAAGGCTCGGAGCGGTTTACAAATATCCAAGGAACAAAATACATAAAATACCATTAAAACACAAAAACCTAATCAGCACTATCCAAATGCTTGCCAAAAAAAGAAATGTTTTTCACGCCCTCCGGAAAGAAGGCAAGTTTCGGATGGCTCGTGTTTCTATCAGCAAAGCATTCCACAGGTATGGAGCCACGATCGTGAAGGCTCTGTGCCTAGTGCTCGATAAATGAAAGGTCCAAATATTAGGGACTTAGAGCAAATTTTGGTCCTCAGACCAAAGTGATCTCTGGAGTTGGGAGAAGAATGTTTTTTCTAGGCCTCCAGCACAATTCTATGGCCATCTTCTACTAGCATAATCACCCTTAATAAGAATGAGACTATAAGAGAAAGAAGATCAAAATTAGAAATAAAAGTAGAATTTAGACCAGGTGGCCAACAAGTCAATGAGGAAAGTTTTCCAAGAAGAGGAGAAGTTTGGAAGATCCTGGTTTATGTTGAAAGACTGCTCAGGAAGGTGTGCTAAACACAGTGAAGGCGAGAGGCTTTGGACTTAACTCAGTTGTAGCAATGCTTCAGGAAATGCGGGCTATCACAAAAGAAGTTGTCTCAGCCTTATTAAAAGATGTTCTCAATGGTAAGCCGACCTTTATGAAAAGGTAAACTCAGCATCAATGAACCCTGTCAATACAGTTATATTTACAAAGTGAGGGGGCTGAATCAAAACCCCTCCCATTACTCCACTTCTCTCATTAGCTATCGTGCCAAGAGATGATAAATTGCCTGCAGGTTTCTTTACTCCTTCATTTTACCTAGTCTCAATTTAATGAATTTCAGGTTGAATCTTTTCCCCCATAGATCAATGAGAATTAGACACATTAATAACTTTATCAGCTACAAGAGATTTAATGTGTTTCCTTAGGCAGCTCAGGTGAAGATGGCAGAGGGGTCTCATATAGCATCCTTGAAAATTAAGGCAGGTTGTCAAAAGAAAGGGGTGCTCTTCTGCTCTCATTCTTCATTAATAAACCCTAAAGGTGTTTTTTCTTAGTTAATTCACATTTAGAAGAATTACTGGAGTGGGAACTAGGTAATCTCACAGACACTTATATTATATGTGCTACAGCGCTGAACTCTGACAAATCTTGAGTGCTTCCTGATGAAGCCGTTATTGTGAAACTGCACTGCCTTATTCCCAGAATTTCTTAGGGGAATCAAGATCTGTAGTCGAAGGTATATCTTTTTTGTAATCCTCTATCTACACTTTTCTCACTGTTTCCATCATTTTTTCTAACAAAAAAGGTCATATTTCCAATTGAACACAAAAGCAGGTGACTATATGTCCAGATAGAGCAATAGATGACAATGCATGGAAGATATGGGGGCGGGGGTGAATAAGACAAAATGTGCAAAGGATGCAGGATTTCTCTGCAGAGCTGTTGTAAAGTAGGTGGACATACTACCCAAAGTATGGAAAAGATCTTTGCTGGAAATTATATACCTGGGGGAAGTATCATTTTCAATCAATCAAGACTGCAAACACCCTCCCTACATTTCTTAAGGAACTAAAGACATGGATGCTCTGTTGTGCATTTGATCGATGATTCCTTTGACAGATGGTCCCTAGTCATGGCCTAAAATCAAGTTCCTGTGTTTATTTACTGCACTTTTAAGTTTAAATGATCCTATTACAACTGCTCTATCCCAATGCTGCAATATGTTTTAGCCACCTTTTGACCAGTCTATTCTCTAACTTGCTTGCACACCAGCTCCTCCAAAATGAAACTAGAAGTATTTCTGGTTGTTGATTATGATGTCTGTTTTATTGTTTATGATGTTGGTTGTACCCTGTTTCAATTTTTATTTGTCTTGTTTTAATTGTATGTTATTTTGGGCTTGGCCCCATGTAAGCCACCTTGAGCCCCTGGGGAGAGATGGGGGCGGAGTAGAAAAATAAGGTTCTTCTTCACTTCTTCTTCTTCAGAACAGCACATGCTTCCAAAATTCACATATTTTAATGCATTCCATAGAGAAATTCTGTGTATTCATTTTTAAAAGATTCACAGCACACACAAATAACTGTATACAGGCAGTTCCCACGTTACAAAAAAAAGGTTCTGTAGGTTTGTTCTTAAGTTGAATTTGTATGTAAGTAGGAACAAGGTGCCTTTTTAACCATAACTCCAGATTTTCTTTCATATATGTATATATGGATAGCACAGGGAAGGGCTTACAGCCCTGTGGTGTTCGTTCTGCTATCTGTGCAGAAGATTTCACCTCACTTTCTGTCTTTGTGATAATAGTGTTTTGGAAAAAAAAGGCTTGTTGTGGAAATAAGGATTGGTGATACAGCTTCATTGGAGACACCGTTCCCCCTGATAATTCCTTCAGGAGTGATTTCCCATCCAAGGGGTAGATTTCTCTCACTTCATGTTGCCTCACCCCCATTATTAACTATGAATCATTTGTAAGTCAGATGTTTATAACTCAAAGCCTGCACTCTGAAAATGTGTGCTGGGACATTTTAATTAATATAAAAATGGCCGGAAAATGCATTTTGAAAAAATGTGGCTGTTTTTCAGAACAATAACCTCTTTTCTTGCAGTTATACTGTGCTCATGTGTTGGCAATTTCCAGTATAGCACCTTGCAGTTCACTGGAGGGGCTGAAAATGTAGTAGGAGATCTTCAGCTAAGCTCCATCTGCATCCATGCAGACAAGAATGTGCTGGGTGAGGGCACTGGTGAGCTGATGCCACTGATCTCTATGAGGGGGCCAAATCTTTGACTCTCCCAGCAATGTCAGTCTGGAAAAGCCAGTCATAAAAAATAAACTGTCCCTTTTATCTGTTGTTGATAGTGGCCAGTATTGCTATATGGCAGTGGGTTTGTCTCTCTTTAATTTGTGCAGCCAGCAAATATGAACAATATGCTTTTACTGTCTAGTTCTTTCTTATCCAAAGAAAATGAACTCAGATATGTCAGCCCGGAAATATCTCAATAGTAGAGGAAACAAATTAAATTTACATTGAGTAAAGGAGATTTGAAGAAAATATTCTTTGAAGAAAAAGAGTTGTTTGTTTTAGTGTTCATGGAAGGAAGCATGCCTTAAAAGATCATTCCTTGGTTGGAAACTATACCTCTTTCAATGAGGTCTAATGGCCTTGGCAGCAGAATTTCAAACCTGTCTGTTACAGACAGATTATATTTTGATAGGACACTCACATGTGACCTTTCTTCTTTTCTTTTTTAATTCCTTTACTAAATCTGAAGGCTCTTCTCATGGCATACAAAAAGCAAGATGAACACAGTATTCCTAAAATACCAGCCAGTGGGATTTTCTGTAATGGATAGATAAATGAACCCTTGTTTTAAGAGGCAAGATGAACACCTCAGCTACTCAGACATAGTAGCTGACATGACAAGATAGTGTTGAAGCTGCCCCAGGTTTTACTCTGAACATTAAAGGATATATTGAAGTCACCCAATACATTTAGCTCTTTGGAAGTTATACTAAGTCAGAGAGCACTTCCCGCCCACTGACAAAAGAACTATCAGCATTTGGACAGCTAACTTCAATAGCAGCTATTCCTATCCAAATGAATAAAGCAGCTCAATCTTCCTCCCACCACCACCACCACCACCACCCCACCACCTTTTTTTTTAAGGCGTGGAGAATTGTGCCCAGATTTAGGTATTTATTCACAAACCGTTAAAAAAATCAAGTATTATACATATCCGAGCACTTCTGCTATTGATCCAAAAACAACACCAAGCATGAACTTTGAAAGAATTATCTAAGATGCTGAACACTTTGTGGCTAAAGACGAGTACCTCAGGTGAAAGTGGATTCACCACCACATTGATATTGGAACTACTAACACCCTCTCATTCAAGATAAGTGATTCTTTCTTCCGCCCCCTTCCCAAATGTATAATGTAAAAAATAGTCATTTTATCCTGAAAGTATCATTATTCTGATTCACCCCAAAAATTTGTCCCCATTTCCACAGGAAGGTATCACAGAACAGATGGCATCACTTATAACTAGCTTCGTCTGAGCTCTGCGATTAACCTGTCTGTTGGCTATAGGAAACTATAACAGAAAGCAGGGAATCTTCTGGCGAAAATTCTGTAATACAAAAACAGCTATGAAGAACATTTTTTCTCCCACTCTCTGGGCAGCTTTTCTTTGCTTTACCTTCCTTCCCTCCCTCCCTGCCTTCCTTCAATGCCAATGTACAGTTATAAAAAATGACCTGTTTTTAGGACTACCGTGTGACTTAAAGAGGAGGGTAGTGGCCATCTGAATGCATAAAGATGGGCAAAGAAGTTGTTTTCCATGGACACAATATCTAAAACAGGATCTACTTTGATTCTACTACACATTTTGAAAACCCACACATGGTGTGACATTTATATTTGTTTAATATATAGTCTAATTTTCTCTACCCAATACTATAACCTGAGCATAAGCATGAACCAAATGGAGAAATAAATTAGAAATGATTGTGCTTAAGATTACGACATTTAAAAACTAGTGGTTGTAGCTAGAGACGCCTTTTAGTGCTTGTATGTCTGGTAATTAAAAGTTATTAATAGTGCAATCCTATTCAAAACTATTGGTGGTGGTGGTGGGTGTGTGCCTTCAAGTAAATTTGAACTTATAAGGACACTTTCATTGTGTTTTCTTGGGAATATTTATTCGGGAGAGGTTTACTGTTGCCTCCTTCTAAGGTTAAGAGAAAGTGATTTGCCCAAAGTATTTCCATAATGAAGCAGGGATTTGAACCCCATCTCCTGAAATCCTGGCCCAGCACTGAAACCTTGTGTATATGGATGTGTGTGCCTTCAATTCAGCTATCAATTTACAGCAACTCTATGCATTTCATTAAGGTTTCCTGAGGCAAGAAATATTCAGAGGTGGTTTGCATTGCCTTCTTCTGAAACATACTGGCTCTTTATACAAACCTACTGAGGTAACTCCTCCTGAGTTAACTGAGCTTACTCCCAGGAAGAAAGGAACAGAACTACAGACAAATTGTGTCAGACTTAATTAACTGGCTGACTAATCCAGTCATTGTCAACCAGTGTGACGTGGCACACCAGTGTGCCGTGCGAGAGCACGTGGTGTGCCGCGAAAACGTCCCCTCCCCTGCCTTTTATTCCCCCTCCTGCTGCTGCTGCTTGGAGGAGGAGGCCAAGCGGGTGGAGGTGGATCTGGGCCTACTGGGTAAGGCAGGCTCTGAGGTCATGTGTGTGTGTGAGAGAGAGAAGAGGGTTGGAGGAGAGGGATCTCCGTCTGTCCCCGCGCCCTTCCCAAATTGGCGGCGAGGGGCCAGGCTGGGGCCTCGCTGCCTCAGGGACGCGTCTCGTCTGTCCCCGTGCCCTTCCCAAATTGGGGACGGGCGAGGGGCCAGGAGGAGCCTTTCCCCAGGCAGCAAGGTCCTCGCTGCCTCAGGAGGCATCTCCCTTTCCCCAGCGCCAAATTGGGGATGGGCGAGGGGCCAGGAGGAGCCCAGGCATTGTCCTCAGGGAGGCGTCTCCCTGTCCCCCGCGCCCTTCCCAGGCGGGGGGCCAGGAGGGGGCCAGGAGCCCCCTTTTCCCCAGGCAGCAAGGTCCTCGCTGCCTCAGGGAGGCGTCTCCGTCTGTCCCCCGCGCCCTTCCCAAATTGGGACGGGCGAGGGGGCCAGCCCTTCCCAAATTGCCTCAGGGACGGGCGAAATTGGGGACGGGTGAGGGGGGAGCCGCTTCCCCAGGCAGCGACTTTGATGTTGCAAGTCCATTAAATGCTAATCAACATGGCCATTTACAACATTCGCACTTGCCTAAAGCAGGCAAGAGTTCTTTCTTCCACTCTGAACATTCCACAGATATATACACGTCACTTGCCTAGTTTCTAACAGCTCACCACCTCTGAGGATGCCTGTCATAGATGTGACTGAAACGTCAGGAGAGAATGCTTCTGGAACATGGCCATACAGCCTGAAAACCTGGCCATGAAAGCCTTTAGCAAAAGCTCTTTGATTTCTGCCAGGATATCTATGTTGTGTTCATTGAAACAGGCCCAGGTTTCACACCAAGTGTATACTTTTAAAAACATATTAAGTATATGTATTACTGTGTTAGAGTGTCATTTTGTTTCATTTTGGTTGGTGGTGTGCCCCGGGATTTTTTAAATGTCAAAAGTGTGCCTCGGCTCAAA